>OX401418.1:30107055-30170369 GCA_947846245.1 Cerastoderma edule
TGTATGAACCCACTTTTCACACTGTAAGGTCAGATATCCTTAGATTCTGTATATGCTTGAATGTTCTGTCTTCATATTCATCGAAGCATCTTCGGTTGTCTCGGCATTTGGTTGACGCATCGTTGCTGTTAACAAAACGACTGTTCATCATAATAGAGAGACTGAAAACGGATATAATAAGAATATAAGTACTTTTTAGAATTACAGCATCAAAACAAAAACACTATACGAATTGCATCAATAATCTATACATGTATTTCTAATAAAATAATCTAACTTTCGACATTTGTACAGATTTGTTATAAAGCAACCTTATGAGTGACGAAGCTCTGACTTTTAACATTTGCTGAGATATCCACTCTGTGGCATTTCTGAAGCTCTAGTCAGCGTTTTAATAAACGTATACGGTTAAAGAATTAAGAAAGTTCAAAACAACATTCCCTATTTATTCATCAAAGAGAATAGCAATGTTGCAAAAGACAACGCCATTGGAATCCTCCCTCAGAGACGTTTCCCATGATGTGTCCTATTATAATAGTGTAACGTTTGTTTATCATGCTGTTCATGCATATTTGGTTTGTCTCTTAGGATTCTCTGAAACTCCAGATTACAACATTACAACATTCGAGAACCGATACATCGGTTTGATGCTCATCGGCTTTATAACTTGCTTTTGACATTTGCTGAGATTTTGCCTATTGAATATTACGGAAGCCCTGAAGTTTTATATCTCTAGAGAATATACGCATTGGTTCATTACCGATACATTTGGTTGGTGTCTGGACTCTAACACTGGCTTTCGACATTTGTTAAGTTATTTGTTTCTACGGAATTTCTGAAGATTTACATAGCTAGACCGTATATGCGTTTATTAAAGTACCGATACATCGGTATGATGCATATTGTCTTTATCAATGTTTCTCTACATTTATTAAGTGATTCTAAGGAATTTCTGAAATTTTGCATCATAAGAGTATACATAAGTTTGAGTACCGAAACACGAGTTCTGGTGAGCATTTATCATGACTTAACGTATCAAATTAAATCTAGTTTTGATGAGGACGAACGAAGTCAATAAATATCTAGAATAAAATAACGTTTACCCTGTCTTCCATAAAGTCACGTCAGGCGATTCCAGAATCATCGCATTTTTTTTCTTTTTCATAACGATTTTTTAACAATATCACATTGATGTTTATCTTTATACTTATGAACGTTATATAACAGTCGTCGACAGCTGCTTTTTTGTCCTATGGGGTTTACATTGCGCCAACATTATCCAAGTCATACTGCGATGCCAAACGCCTGTGGTTGAGGAAAATCCCATACTCAACTGCCCATAAGGGCTGATCAAACGGCGTTAAACCATCGATGTCCATAAGTAATCCAGGCCCAAAGTTTCATATGGGGGCATGGGTTATGGTTGCTTTCATAGTTTCGCAACATCTTGGACGAACGATTGCTTAGAAAGTGTGAAGAAGCGTCCGAAAATCATTCAGATGCCTCTTAAAGGCACATAAAAGGAGAGGAGTACAAATGAATTAATGAAAAAATATATGGAGTTCTTTAATTATGTTCAGAAAAGTCACGAAATTAGTTTAGAAATGCATTGAGACCCTATTAAATAGACTCATTTGAAATAAGTTATTTTGTGCTTGAAATATAGTTGTGTTGTCTTCAATTCAATCATGTTTATCAACAACCTGTTTGTTTACATATTCAAAATAACGAATTTTTATTGGTCGGTTCAAAAATGTGTGTATCAACTGTCAAGGTCAGGAAAACTGAACTATAGAACTTGCTAATCTGGGTTATTTCTGGTTTACTTTCACGTTTAAGTTGTGCTGATGGTGTTTTCTGGTGTTAACTTTTTGAATCTGTCCAAAAGTTTACCAAATAATACAGTTTGATGAAGCATTAATCTCCTTTTATGGGCCTTTAAGACATCGTCAGCTGTTGTATGCCCGAACAGCTGCGGGAGGATTACACTGGTACTATCTTGATGTGTCGTTATCTTACATTATAAGCATGGTTGTCCTTGAGAAATACATTGCTAATTCTCTTACCCCTCGCCAAAGTTGGGAATCTCTATATCCGCTTCTTCCATGGACCGAGGGGGTGCTGTAATAAACAAGAACACAGGTAATTGTAACAACAATTAGGTAATTCCATTAATCGTTTGGATCGTACACTGTAATACAGAAAGGAGGACATCCGTGGAATAGTTGTTAGAGTAGTAGGCTTAAAATAACAAAGCCCCTCTTTACGTAGGACCGTGACCTAATTGTTAGAGTAGTTAGCTTGAAAAGAAAAGTCCCCTCTCGTTGTAAATGTATCTATTGTCTACTAATAAGAGTACTGGGTTTGGAATGACAAACGCCTATCAACATGAGGGAGGTTTAGTAGCCTAATTGTTATGGGTAGTGAGCTTGGATTAACAAAGCCCATCTTGTTGTAAATGCCTCTGTTGCCTAGGCATAAGAGTACTGGGTTTGGAATGACAAACGCCTATCAACATGAGGAAGGTTTAGCAGCCTAATTGTCAGGGTAGTGAGCTTGGATTAACAAAGCCCATCTGGTTGTAAATGCCTCTGTTGCCTAGGTATCAGAGTATAGGGTTTGGAATGACAAACGCCTATTAACATAAGGGGGCTTAGTGACTTAGTTGTAAGAGTAGTGAGATTAAGCTATCAAAGCCCCCCCCCCCTCGTTATAGGGGCCTCTGTTGCTTAGGTGTTGGAGTTATTCGCCTAAAATAACAAAGGCTCCATGTTATAGGGGCCTCTGTTGCTTAGGTGTACGAGTAATTCGCCTACATTAACAATGCCCCTCTCGTTATAGGGGCCTCTGTTGCTTAGGTGTTGGAGTAATTCGCCTAAATTAACTAAGCCCCTCTCTATAAAGGGGCTTCTGTTGCTTAGGTGTTGGAGTAATTCGCCTAAATTAACAAGGCCCCTCTCGTTGAAGGGGCCTATGTTGCTTAGGTGTTGGAGTAATTCGCCTAAATTAACAAAGCCCCTCTCGTTGAAGGGGCCTATGTTGCTTAGGTGTTGGAGTAATTCGCCTAAATTAACAAAGCCCCTCTCCATGAAGGGGGCGGGCTATGTGGCCTCATTATTACAGTAGTGAGCTTAAAATCCTCTCTTCTGTGAACAGGCACCTTGCGCCCCGCATTTGAATTAACATCAAGGGAAAATACACGAGACAAGTTTGACACAGGGTATTATAACTAAAGAATGTTGACATCCCGTTAAAAAACAGGTTCAATTTTAAAGCATTGTGTTGCTGTATAGAACTTCAATCGAAACAAGAAATGATTTTTCTTGACAGGTATACTATTATATACGCATATATATGATATATGTAATATTATATACGATGATATATACACGGAATAATAAAAACGAATTATGTAACATGATAAACATACTCGTATTCCCTTGAAGATGATCGTCGGACCAAGTCCCGTACGTACCTTTAAAAGTGAGAGTTGGGAAAATAAACCAGCTCTTAATCCTTGCAACACTGGGTTGAGATAACAAACTTTGGGCTATCGATTGTTATATGCATTTCCCCCTTTTTACCAGATACATCTACTTTGTTTGATGTCGTCCTCCTGCTTTTATTCAGGTGTTAAAAAGATTGCCAAAGGGATGAGGCGATGCATCGAAATCACCGTCGTATTTGTATTAGTCCATCCCTTATGGTTAAATTGAGGATTCTTTTTTGCATTAAGTGGAAATAAGACAAATCTAATCGAATGTATTTAGACAAAGATAAATGGAAAGAATAAAAGCAATTTCATTCCTTGGTATCTAATTATAATCATATGAAGGTGCTTGGTAATTCCCAGAATAGATAATTTGAAATTCAAAATAAGTTGTTTTCGAAACAATACAAATTTTGTATTGTTGTTAGATATACAATTATAGGTAGCTATTGAAAGCATTATTAATTCAGGAAGCGTCAATTTATTTAAGTATCTAAAATCTAATTGGGGTAGATCTCAAAAGTGATGTCACACTTTTGGATTAAAAAATTAATTTACTGTTTACACGCTTTAAAGAATAAAAACGATCCCGTTTTGCTTCCAACGACTACTCTTCAGTGCATATCATAATACCTGTACAGATGAAGTGCAGTTTTGAAAGATATTAGCTTCCAAAATCCTAACACTTGTGAAAAAGCACTTTTACGTGGTTTTAAATGCAATTCAATTAAACCTAAAAGCAAAGAAATTGTCTTACTTGGTTACACCAGTTTTTCGCCGCAACATTGTGTTCAATATTCTAAGTTTGAAACATAGAAAGCCACTGTTCCGCCCGAAACGACAAAAAAGGGGGAAAATTATATGAATCCTAATTGCTCATTCGATCATCCTATCAAAGAGCTAAATGAAAAAAGTTAAGCACTTTTTTGTGACCAAAGTCAACAACAAAGACACGTGACCGCATGATCCATAAAAAAAACCTCGTTGATGTCGGAATTTGCCGAAGGGTACCGATTATTTGCCGAAGATTTCCGATTACTTATGACCTCACTTACGGTCTATTTCCCTTTCGCTGTAATTCCTTGTCGATGATTCTCGGCTTCTTTCGGCTCTCCTTAAGCTTGTTGTAATAGTCAGAGTATTCCTGTTGCGATCGGGGCAGGTACATCGGGCCGCTCCGTAGAGACCGATCGTCATAGTCCGGTCTAGAGTGTCTGTAGGGCGGATAGCTGAGCTCGGATCTGTAGGACGGGGGAGCCATGCCCCCTCTTCCATATACATCCCGGTCATCCCTGAATCTGAAATAGTAGTATAATAAGGAAAATTAGAACAGAACAGAACAGTAAGCTATTTCAGGACTTAGACGTTTGAGATTCATTGTCATTATGTAAAGAACCGAGGGAAAGCTCTCTAACAATCACATTAGATCAGTGAAAACACTCCGTTCTCTGATCCGTTGGTGGAGGTTATATACGCATCTTTTCTGTCTTTGCTACTGTAACCAATCGATCAGATAAACTTATAAAAACACAATCAAACCCGATCAGTAAAAGACACTGTCGTCCACTGATCAGTTGTTTTGTCTCTCTATATATACGTATGTTCCCAATAACAATACATTAGGTTTCCTTATTTGCATATCGTTCCTAGAACTTTATATAACCCCCACCCCCGAGAAGACTCGTTCCGAGTCTTGGCACACGAGAAGTATGTTGGAAAGAAAACTCCGGAGAATAAAAGTATTGTCCCACTGCTGCCTACAATGTAACAAAACGAGCAAATTTAAACACTCAAAAAACAAAAACATCCGATCAGTGAAAAACTGTTTCATCCACTGATCAGTTATTTTGCATAAACATTCCGAGAACGTTACACTACATTGAATAGGTTTTCAAATTAATAATCATTCTACAGGCGGAATTCGTAAGCGATAGTACGTCCTAATACTGCAAAACAATTACAAATCTTCTTCATTAACGTCAGTTTAAACAAAAATGACGCTTGATAGGCGACTATACACGTCTCAACACAAACTCCTTACAGTGATCTCCCCTTGCTACGCTACATCGATCACTACCACCACAAATGTCACATGATCATCTACTAAGAAACAAAAATGGCATTTAAAGATGGCAACAACACCCCGAAAAATCATCCATTTGTGCTTTGAAGGTAAAGAAAACGAAATATTTTTCAATTTAATTGTTAAGAGATCAATACAAGAAGACGGTATTATTAAATTAGCTACTTCATCCGAAATAATCCAAAATGGCAAACCTCAATTAAATTTTACCCAAATCTAGATGAAAATCTTATGGTGGCAATAGTCAAAGAAGATGAGCAAGAGGAGTTCACTGAGAAGAGTTTGGTCTCATCAAAGACGTCACATGGCATATTTGAAAGACCGAGGTGAAAATCTTTAAGCGACTGGATCACAACACATACCTTCTATCTGCCATACAACTGTTCATTTCGTAAACTGGGTCGTTCCTAAAAAATGAAATAAAACCAACGAATCAATCGTATCTGCTGTAACGAATCGAGTAATGGGATCTCCAAAAAGAGGCAATCACATTCAATTAGTGAAAAAAACCTGTCGTGAACAGATCGGATGTGTCGTTTTTATATACCTGCATGTTCTCTAAAACCAGTGGGGGCTAAGTTCATTGTCCGTATTGCCCAGCTTGTCCAAAAGCCTGAACGGACAAGTAAATGTCTACTGAAATAAATGTATAACCATTATACGTACAAATGTGGAAACAGATTTGGCATTTACTAACAATTATATCAAAGTCAGATTTCTCCAACCCTTGTTACAATGCGATTGGCTCTTGAATTTGCATAAACCACATCGTAACTTTTCGGTTATTTCCGTGAAAGGTATAGGTAGTAGCCTCCGTTTATTCCGATACCACTAACAGACCATCAAACACATGATGTCCCATGTTTTATCCTACAAATACGGTGTTCTTATAATGCATGTGCTTCCTGTGCAAGTACCATGGATAAGTCGACAATAACCAAACCGAAATGTTTGTCGGTGGCTTCATCAATTCCACAATACGATGGTTCAATACAAAGCGGAAAATCAACTCCTTTCAATTGATATCAAAAATATATCACCAGAAGGGGTTGTTATCTGGTTGAAAAACGAGTTCTAGGAACGTGTTTTTTCTAGGTGATAATAACACATTCAAGTGAAATATTTTCTATATCAATCAAATGGAATTGATTTTCTATTTGTTATATTCCGCTGCATAAGATTCATCTGCCAAATTATCTACATGAAAGCAAAATGAAAAATAAAATGGGAGGAGCGAAGCAGGTAACCATGCCTATGACGTCATTCACGCGTCGGAATATATTCGAGTATGCACACTTCTTGGTGGCGTTTGAAAAAGCGTGGCAATGGCTTTCATGAAGAGGAATGGTAAAAAGAATAGTTCCGTCACAACTGATATCGTCACTAGTGATGATATGACTTTTTGATATAAACACTAGTGATGATATTCACTGTTACAAATTTGTACATCAATATACTGAGAAATTCCTGTATTTCACTGATGGAAATATAATAAAAGGCTATATCAAGTCCTTGGATTTTTAAAACCTATTTCTGTGCACTGATACTAACCTTCGTTTGTACCGTTTATTCCGGTACCATCAATCACCTGATATCTAGTGCTTTATTCTATCTAACAACATGGTGTTACAATGTATGTGATTCTTATATCGATACAATATATTGTACCAATGTGTCTTCCTTTGTCAAGAGTATTGCATATCTACATCTGTGTATCGATACTAATCTTCCTTTGTATGGTTTATTTCGATACCACACACAGGCCATTAGGCATATCAGTATGATAACGATAAACGCAGAGACGCCGCACACCACTCCGATCAAAATGTTCGTGTCGTCATCTACCGGATCTACGGGGGAATTAGTCACTGTGTTTCCTGGAATGAAATTATAACATCATCGTTACTACCTGGGTATTTCCGTGATCGGAAAAGTCCATCTCGAATATCAATCGTAATTACTAGGATATTTCCGTGATCCGAAAAGTCCATCTCGTTTATCAATCGTTACTACTCGGATATTTCCGTGATCTGAAAATTCCATCTCGAATATCAATCGTAACTACTCGGGTAATTCTGTGATCTTAAAAATCCATCTCAAATATCAATCGTACTACTGGGTATTTCCGTGATCTAAAAGTCCATCTCGAATATCAATCGTAATTACTAGGATATTTCCGTAATCCGAAAAGTCCATCTCGTTTATCAATCGTTACTACTCGGATATTTCTGTGATCTGAAAATTCCATCTCGAATATCAATCGTAACTACTCGGGTATTTCTGTGATCTAAAAGATCCATCTCAAATATCAATCGTAACTACTCGGATATTTCTGTGATCTAAAAGATCCATCTCAAATATCAATCGTAACTACTCGGATATTTCTGTGATCTAAAAGATCCATCTCAAATATCAATCGTAACTACTCGGATATTTCTGTGATCTAAAAAATCCATCTCAAATATCAATCGTAACTACTCGGATATTTCTGTGATCTTAAAAATCCATCTCGAATATCAATCGTAACTACTCGGATATTTCTGTGATCTAAAAGATCCATCTCAAATATCAATCGTAACTACTCGGGTATTTCTGTGATCTAAAAGATCCATCTCAAATATCAATCGTAACTACTCGGATATTTCTGTGATCTAAAAGATCCATTTCAAATATCAATCGTAACTACTCGGATATTTCTGTGATCTAAAAGATCCTTCTCAAATATCAATCGTAACTACTCGGATATTTCTGTGATCTAAAAGATCCATCTCGAATATCAATCGTAACTACTCGGATATTTCTGTGATCTTAAAAATCCATCTCGAATATCAATCGTAACTACTCGGATATTTCTGTGATCTAAAAGATCCATCTCAAATATCAATTGTAACTACTCGGGTAATTCTGTGATCTAAAATATCCATCTCAAATATCAATCGTAACTACTCGGGTATTTCTGTGATCTAAAAAAATCCATCTCAAATACCAATCGTAACTACTCGGGTATTTTCGTGACCAAAAGATTCACCTCGTATATACTGATAGGGTTACAAATGTTGTGTAATGTGTCCCCGGCTGATTACACGTTTCCTGTTAGCGTCCACGTTGAGTAGTTCAATGTATATGAAGGTGTTGAACATGATTTAAAATCATTATTTTTGGTCGGTAACTCATATATAGGTTTAAAAGTTTATTTCTAATAGAAAGTTTTACGTCGTGATACATGTTTGTTTCCTTAATCACATAAGATGCCCCATTAGATAGTGCATTTGACAGTTTCATTTGAAAACGAAAGTACAACGAAAGTATTCTTGCAAGAGGCAATATGGCGGCCTCCATACTATGTCAGAAGTGTTTTCATTGGATAAACCCTATGAGTTGATATTGATCCTCGATATGTATCAGGTAATGGGTCTATTCCTATCGACAAATACTATTGCGTTACTGTATTGTTCAACATGACAATATTTGCGTATGCCATATTTATATCTTCATGTGTTTATGAGTTGTAGACAGAAATGCTTTTATTCATTCCAGCCGACAAACACTATTGTGTTACTGTATCATTCGATGTGACTCTGTTGGTGTATGACATACTTATATCTACATGTGTAAATGAGTTGTAGACAGAAATGGTTTTATTCATTCCAGCCGACAAATACTATTGTGTCACTGTATCATTCGATGTGACTATGTTGGTGTATGACATACTTATATCTACATGTGTCAATGAGTTGTAGACAGAAATGGTTTTATTCATTCCAGCCGACAAATACTATTGTGTCACTGTATCATTCGATGTGACTCTGTTGGTGTATGACATACTTATATCTACATGTGTCAATGAGTTGTAGACAGGAATGGGTCTATTCCTGTCGACAAATACTATTATGTTACTGAATTGTTCGATATGACTCTGCTGGTGTATACCATACTTACATCCACATGTGTTTGTGAGTTATATTATAAGATATAGACTTACATTAGACTTACAACCATTTTTTAAGAAGAAAAAAATATCAATAGACTTACAACTATCCTTTGAAAAGGAGAAAAAATAAACTTAAAGCCATTCTTTAAAAAATAAAGAAAAATATCAATAGACTTACAACCATCCTTTAAAAGGAGAAAAAATAGGCTTATACCCATTCTTAAAAAAGCGAAGGAATAGATTTACACTCATCATTAAAATGGGAGAGGAAAAACCAGATTTACAACAATCCTTAAAAAACGAAAAATAAGACTTATAATTATCCTTAGAAAAATGAAAAAAAAAAGTAACAATAGACTTAAAACCATCATAGAAAAAGAAGATTTACAACTGACCTTAAAAAAGAGAAAGATAACAAACGAATTACATCCATTCTTAAAAAAAAGAGGAAAACAAAGTCTTACAACCATTCTTAGGAAAGATAAAAAAAGAAAAGATAAAGTAAATAATAGAATCATAATTACAACCGTCCTTGAAAAAGGTGGGTGGAGATGACAATAGATTTAAAACTATCCTTAAAAACAAAGAAAAAATAAACTTATAACCATCCTTAAAAACTGACAAGAGAAACAATACATTTACAACAATTCCTTAAAAAAGCGTTAAAAAACAGAAAAAAGGGATACAAATAGATTTACTACTACAGACGGGGTCGGCCTCGTATGACCACTGACCAGTTGACCGACACGTGAATGTGGACTGACCAAGAAGCTGATATCCGGTCCTACATGTGACGTTGACCACAGTGCCCGGGGTCCGGTCAAAAACGCTCGGTATGGGATCATCAATCTTATCCTGCGTCAGGAAAAACGTCTCCGCCGTAATCGACGTAAACGCTGAAATAAGGAAAAATATGTTACAGTATAATATCTTCTTCTTTTCGTTCGCTATACACTTTTCAGCCAGTCTCCGCGACAAACTTTGTGGTCTTCTTCAGGTCCTTTACGTCTCCATGTAGTTTGAAGCTGCAATTACAGTTGGACAGCTGATGGTCACGTTGCAGTTCTACCCTGGTTGTATCCAGTATAAGTTCTTCTTTTCGTTTGCTCTTCACAGTTAAGCCATTCTCCCCGACAAACTTGATGGTCGTCTTCAGGTCCTTTACGTCTCCGTGTAATTTGTAGCTACCATTTCAGTGGGACAGCTGATGGTCACGTTGAAGTTATATCTTTGTTGTATTTAGCATAATATTTTTTTCTTTTCGTTCGCTATACACAGTTAAGCCAGTCTCCACGACAAACTTTTTTGTCTTCTTCAGGTCCTTTACGTCTCCGTGTAGTTTGAAGCTTCAATTTCAGTGGGTCAGCTAATGGTCACGTTCCAGTTATATTCTGGTTGTATCCAGTATAAGTTCTTCTTCTTTTCGTTTGCTCTTCACAGTTAAGCCAGTCTCCGCGACAAACTTGGTGGTTATCTTCAGGTCCTTTACGTCTCCGTGTAGTGTGTAACTTCCATTTCAGTGGGCGAGCTGATGGTCACGTTGTAGTTCTACCCTGGTTGTTTCCAGTATTATATTTCCTTCTTTCGTTCAGCCAGACGCCGTGACAAACTTTGTGGTTACTTTAGGTCCTCTACATCTTTACGTCTCCGTGTAACTTGCGGTTCAGTCGGACAGCTGATGGTCGCGTTGCAATTCTATCCTGGCTGTTTCCAGTATTGTTTCTATACTGCGAACTACTGATTGTCAAACTTCTCTATACGTTGTAGTAAATACTGGGTCCCGGGTCCTTTGTTATCCATTCCTTTGTATTTATATTCCTGACATCTGTTATACGAACTCTCTCTCTCTCTATGGCATGAGGTCCCTTTGTCCTTGAGATATAGAGATTCTACAGAAGTTTAGTTACTTATTCGTTTAAGATCGATTGAGACGGAGGCATGGCCAAATCACATTCAAATATTTGAAAGTATGTTTAAGTTGTAGTCTTAAATTATGATTCACTTTGGATATCCTTCAATGTATGAGATAAAGGGATAATGGTTTATTTTCCCTAACATATTACTTTAGAAACCTATTATTGCATTAATGTTGCACAAATGTCAATTCAATGTGTTAACGTTGTAGTCTTCAAATATGCTTTCAATTTGGACATAATTCAATGTTTGAGATGAAGGGATACTGATTAAATTTGCCCTATCATATCACTTTAGATACCTATCATAGCATTAATGTTCCAAAAATATCAATTTAGTATGTTTAAGTCGTAGTCTTCAATTATGGTTTCAATTTGGATATTCTTCAATATATGAGATAAAGGGATAATCATTTATTTTCTCTGACATATCACTTTAGATACCTATCATTGCAGTAATGTTGCACAAATGTCAATTCAATATGATTATGTTATAGTCTTCAAATATGCTTTCAATTTGGATATTCTTCAATGTTTGAGATAAAGCGATAATTTTCTATTTGCATGCCAGATCACTTAAGATATTTATCATTGCATTAATTTTGCAGAAATATCAATTTAATATGTTTTAGTTGTAGTCATCAAATATGCTCTCAATTTGGATATTCTTCAATGTAGGAGGTAAAAGTTTATTCGTTTGCTCTAACAGCTCACTTAAGATATCTAATATTGCATTAGTCTTACACAACTGACATTTGAATATGTCATAGTTGTAGTATTCGTATATGCTTACAATTTGGATAGTCCTCTGTGTATGAGATAAACGAATAATCGCTTATTTGTACCAATAGGTCAAACTAGATACTATCATTTGAAAAATGTTATTGTAACGAACCGAGCAAATGAACCTCTCAAAGACACAAACACATCCGATCAGTGAAAAACACTGTCGTTCACTGAGCGGTTGTGTTGTCTATATATGTACCAGCATGTTCTCTCAAACAATGCAATAGGTTCCTAATTTGTATAAACGTTCAACGAACGTTAGATAACTCCAACTTCCGAGAAGACTCGTCGCGAGTCTTGGCCCTTGGGAAACACGTGCGGAAGGCAACCCCGGTAGAAGGAGATGTCTAATCCCACCGCTGCCACCAATATAACGAACCGAGTAAGTGAACTTCTCAAAGACACAAACACATCCGATCAGTGAAAAACACTGTCGTTCACTGAGCGGTTGTGTTGTCTATATATATACCAGCATGTTCTCTCAAACAATGCAATAGGTTCCTAATTTGTATAAACGTTCAACGAACGTTACAATACATACAGTGAATACGATTGTAAAGCTCTTTTCTTTCCATTTTTGATATTACATTAATGCACTTTATGTTATTGTTCAATTGTAGTTACAGTCTTGAATAAAGTATTGTCATACTGTCATTGTTGTATACTTAAAGACGGAACTACTTTCTTTCAGTGATTGACGCGTTGGGTAAACCGCCGAGCAATATCCTTGCGATTAACACCCTCTGGCTCGGCTCATACGAAGAATGTGTGGGAATAAAGGCGGGAAAATGGATAAGTCCAACCGAACAGAATGGTCTGTTCAATGGCCTCTACTGCCAAGCTCACTTTAATATCAGAAGTCTGGTAGGTTCAACTTTATAACTAGACGAATGGGTATATTTGACTGAATATGTATATATATATATGTATATATGTGTATATATGTATATATGTATACGAATGAAAAAAACTTTTTATATTTTCATGGAAATAGTCAAGAATGGGGTCTTCCTCCATCATTTTGAGTCGGGCATCGCCAACATAACTGATACAATGTTGACGTGATGTAAAAACCAAAATATAAACTAGATTAGTATGGAAAGCCGCAGTTCACCTTACGACGAAGAAGCAGATTTACTCTATAATCATACAATCCCTTCGTTCGCCGCGTACTACGCAAAATTTACTCCTCCGTCGATTTCCAATATTCGGTACACCGCCAAATCTCTCGTTCTTCGCGAGCAGAACGTCGTCCGAAGAAAATTTTTATTTACTGACGACGAAGGAAGGGGCCTCGTCCGTCGCCAGGCAGACCGTCGTCGTCTGACAAAATCTATTTTTAGTAACGGCGAACCAAGAGAAAATATTCGCGCGAGCAGACCGTCGTCGGACGACAAGAGCTTCACCGCGAAATTCGGCAAGTCGAATGCGAAACATCTCAGTCGCTGGCGGGAAAAAGATTATCACGTGACTTAGGAGTGTAATCACCAGTCACGTGATCATCTATATATAGTCATTTTTTTCAAGTGCAGGGGATATTGGTGAAAAAAGCCTTGTGATTAAAGTTGTTCGCAATTTTTATCATGAATGAGAACATATGAAGATGAAATATCAAACACCTTTTTTAATGCTGTTCCTGTCTTCTAATTAACACAGCGCTATTGATCCAGTGGCAGATCTGTAACTCCCTGTACTGTTGAACTGCATAATGTGTTACTATCTGTGGTGTTGAATTGCACCATTTGATCCTTTTTGTGCTGTTGAATTGCGGCATTTGTAACTCCAAGTGCTGTCGAATTGCGAAATTTGTTACTCTCTGTGCTGTTAAATTGCTCCATATTTTATTATCTGTACTGTTTAATTGAGGTATGTGTTACTCTTTGTGCTGTTGGATTACACAACGTGCTACTGTCTGCGCTGTTGAAATTGCACATGGTGCTACTCTCTGTACTGTTGGATTGCACATGGTGCTACTCTCTGTACTGCTGGATTGTACATAGTGCTACTCTCTGTACTGTTGAAATTACACATAGTGCTACTCTCTGTATTTTTGGATTGCACATAGTGCTACTCTCTGTACTGTTGGATTGCACATAGTGCTACTCTGTGTTCTGTTGGATTGTACATAGTGCTACTCTCTGTACTGTTGAATTGTACATAGTGCTACTCTCTGTACTGTTGAATTGTACATATTGCTACTCTCTGTAATGTTGAAATTACGCATAGGGCTACTCTCTGTAATGTTGGATTACACATAGTGCTACTCTCTGTACTGTTGAAATTACACATAGTGCTACTCTGTATTGTTGAAATTACGCATAGGGCTACTCTCTGTAATGTTGGATTACACATAGTGCTACTCTCTGTACTGTTGGATTGTACATAGTGCTACTCTGTGTTCTGTTGGATTACACATAGTGCTACTCTCTGTAATGTTGGATTACACATAGTGCTACTCTCTGTACTGTTGGATTGTACATAGTGCTACTCTCTGTACTGTTGAATTGTACATAGTGCTACTCTCTTTACTGTTGGATTGTACATAGTGCTACTCTCTGTACTGTTGAATTGTACATAGTGCTACTCTCTGTAATGTTGAAATTACGCATAGGGCTACTCTCTGTATTGTTGGATTGTACATAGTGCTACTCTATGTAATGTTGAAATTACGCATAGGGCTACTCTCTGTATTGTTGAATTGTACATAGTGCTACTCTCTGTACTGTTGGATTGTACATAGTGCTACTCTCTGTACTGTTGGATTGTACATAGTGCTACTCTCTGTAATGTTGAAATTACGCATAGGGCTACTCTATGTACTGTTGGATTACACATAGTGCTACTCTCTATGCTGTTGGATTGTACATAGTGCTACTCTGTGTTCTGTTGGATTGTACATAGTGCTACTCTCTGTACTGTTGGATTATACATAGTGCTACTCTCTGTTCTGTTGGATTGTACATATTGCTTCTCTGTGTACTGTTGGATTGTACATAGAGCGACTTTCTGTACTATTGGATTGTACATATTGCTACTCTCTATGTTGTTGGATTGTACCTTTTGTTACCCTCTGTGCTGTTGGTTTGCACCTTGTCTTACTCTCTGTGCTGTTGGTTTGTACATTTTGTTACTCTTTATGCTGTTGGTTTTTACATTTTGTTACTCTCTGTGCTGTTGGATTGTACATAGTACTACTGTCTGTACTGTTTGATGTACATATTGCTACTTTCTGTACCATTGGAATTGCACATAGGGCTTCTCTCGGCGCTGTTGGTTTGCAACTTTTGATACTCTCTGTGCTGTTGATTTGCACCTTTTGTTACTCTCTATGCTGTTTGTTTGCACCTTTTGTTACTCCCTTTGCTGTTGGTTAGCACCCATTGTTGCTTTCTGTACCGTTTCATTGCATATGTTATTCTATTCTCCGTACTGTTGGATTGTATCTATTCATTTATAGCGACAGCGCTGAAAAAAAGCTATAATATTATATGTAATTGCAACTTGCAAATTGTGTTCCACTCTAGCACAGTCGGTAACGCTTCGTGACTACAACTTAGTAGCCACTGTTCAAATCCAGTGTGAACTCTTCTTCAAGGAGAAACAGTATAGGAACGTAAACACATATAACACCCAAACCCGGAAACACTTATGAACACAGTAGAAAGGGCTCAAACGCAGGAATTTTCTGAGCCCCTGGACCCACCGTGGACCCTAGCGGCCACCTGAATCCCCAGTTCATTTTTTGCGCACGTATAAAAAGAAAACAGACCCGCCCCTGATACAGATACAGTCATCGAACATTTAAGGTTACTTTTCTTAAAAGAGAGAGATGAACACATATCTGAACTCCTTATAAAATGCTAAAATGCAGTTGCTTCCTGGACCCCTTGAAATGGTTTTGCCCTGAACCCACAAGGGGCCGGTGGATCATAGCTTATTTCTCCACCCCAACCAAAGTATTCTGGATCCGCCTCTGCTAGCCAGAACGCGGGAAATATTAAGTAATGACTAAAAATAGATCTCACCTCTCGCAAGCTCGCGGAATATGAAATTTGTCTTTCGACTTTCGTCGTTCGCGAGAATCATTTCTCTCGTCCGTCGCCGTTACTAAAAATAGATTCTGTCGTCGGAATTCAGAATTCGAAATACGAAAGACTTCTCTCGTCGTCGTCGGAAAAATCGATTCTGTCGTCTGAATCTGGCCACGGACGACGAGAGATGTTGAAATTCGGCGGACGAGCTACACTCCCACGTGGGAGCGACATGGGAGCGATGTTCGTCGTCTGCTTTATTGGTTTTCGGCGAAGGAAGAAACTATATGGGATTATATAGTAAATCGGAAAGGTGAACTACGGCTTGCCATAGATTAGATATGTAAATAATGTATGTGTTTGTTTTACGAAATCTGCATTTGGACAGGGCTTTGCCTGAATGTTCCCTTTTTTACTGGTGATATCGATGAATAAGGAATGAAATAACTTTTTATATTTTCATGGAAATATGCAAGAATGGGGTCTTCCTCCATCATTTAGATCGGGCATCTCCAATATAACTGATACAATGTTGACGTGATGTCCTGCGTGGCTCAGTGGTTAAGGTGGTGGAATCAGAACACGGGGTCATTTGGTTTCGTGGGAGTGGCCTTTAGCAAGTCACTTCAGAGCCCTAGCTTAGTACTGGTGCTTCAAGGAAAGCCGTTCCAGAACTGAAGAATGTAGGAATTGACACTGACGGCACTGACGAAGAGGACCCACATGGGACCTGCATCAGTTAATGACTCTAATCTAACCTAAAAAAATCCCATGTATAAATTACATTAGATAAATATGTAAATGATGTCTACATGATTTGGTCTTTCAGAAATCCGCATTTGGACAGGGCATTGCCTTGACAGTCGGTTTGTGTTTACCAGACTCATGCAGTGACGCTGATGCTACCGTCCTAATCAACCTCAGTAAGATGATTTCTTTTTAAGGTTTCCAGTTTTTAATAGACCATTTCAAACTGATTTGACGTGATCGTAAAATATTGAGAATTCTTTGTATCGGGCAATATCTGCCGTCACGTCAAACTTTCGAACGATTCATTTAATTGAGGACAAATGGGACAAAAAGTTTGTCGCAACGTTTGAAGACCCATGTTGCTTTGATTATTGAAAACTATCAAATTATTTTACTCACAGTTGTGAATTTATCCCTTTTTAATCAATCCATGTACTTAACATGTCTTTATTCTACATATTAACTTTATGTGTACGGTTTGATTAACGTTAGTTGACGATTTCTGCTCCCGGTAATTTTTTTCGGCGCATGCGCACTGGAATGGGAAAACCTATTAAGCGATTTTTTTTATTGTTTAACAGCATTTGATGACATTATTTGGTGGTATATAAGTTTATTTTACATATATTGTCTTATCAATTGACTTTGAATGGCCATTTGTGTTTTAAATCCGAAAATCAGATTTCAAAATGTCCGACAATATTTGAGTCGTTCGACATTTCGACGCTCAGTGTACGACAGTGTTTTTACTGATCGGATGTGTTTGTGTCTTTGAGAGGTTAATTTGCTCGGTTCGTTCTTATTTATATACCTGTATATTATCTTTAACAATGTATTATGTTCCATAATTTGCATAAACGTTCCGTTCACACGTATGGCTACAATCAATGTTTATTTCCTTCCTTGGTCAGTTTGTTACCACTCTTTAATATACACACAGTTACGTATTCTACATCAACGTTCCTGCAACGTTACATACATGTACATACGTTTTATGACCAATGTATCTTTTCTTCCTTTCAGCCGTCAGTCTCTTACCTCTTAACTCGTCCTCACCCTTTCTATACACTGATTGCAAACGGAAACTGGAATACAGCACTAAGGCCATAGTCGTCATGTAAGTTGTAAGAAATGGCTTCTCAATCGATCTAAGATTTAACCCTTATAGTGCTGGAACCGACTTCATGCTTATGCAAACAGGCAAGATCCAGGCCAGCTGTCAAGTAGATTGTCGGCTGGCCTGTGATCTAACTTTTTTGTTACTCTGGCTATCCTTCTGCATCGAAATCAAGCAAATAGTTAAGGTTTTGGGAAGCAGACGACAGAAAAAACTATTTTTGGAACATTATCAAGTATTATAAGGGTTTAACATATATTTGAACGAAACTTGTCAGAACTTGTGTTAATTTTAGAATTACTTTTATGGTATATGTTGATTTAATGAGCATTGGAGTATTTTGATTGGTAAAAAAGAAATGTTTATTACTCCACAAACAAGGAAAAGCTTCGTGTCAGAACTAGTTTTTGTATTTTTGTGCTATGGATATCAAAGCGCTGAAAGTATTGTACGCTTAATTTGGAATGGTGAATTGTCATAAGCAACATTCGTCGATAAAATAAGTGAAAACATTCCCCGTTGCTGGTGATATTAATGAATAAGGAATGAAAAAGAATGTTTTATGTTTTCGTGGAAATATGAAAACAAAATTTTATGAAACGTATGAATCTCGTTTGTCTTTTTGAACAGCTTTTCTTTTAATTTTCTTCCAAATACACAAAACATTTATTTCCCTCTACAAAATATCTAGCAGACTTTTGAACTGTTTATATCTTTTGTAATAAAATATTTCATGATTTTCGAAAACACTTATAGATAAATAACGTATGTTATATGTTATGTTATGTTATTATAGAGTTATCTGCTCCATATTCCTGTTCGTTATGACGATCGCTACCCTTTACGACATGGTAATTGTGCGGGGTATGTTGGCCTGTCTGTTTAACAACGATGACGACAGTGATTTGGTGAGTGGAATTAGCCATTTCTGTGTAACGCACCGAGCAAATTAACTTAAAACAAACTTTTTTTTTTCGATTTTGGAAATGTTTATTCAAACAGTGACACACAGTATACCCCACCTCAAAGTAATGCTACCTTACCCCCTTTCCCAAACAACAACGACATTTGACGACTTTGTTGCAGACGACTTTAGAAAACATAAAACCAAACTTAAGCCAACCCAGCTTTACCACGTTAAGTTACCTGTAAATGTTACCTGTAAATTTACCCAATCTATCAACGCTCTGGTTCATTTGTCTATATCTTAGCCTTCATGTCTCAGCGGAAAACCTAATTATGTTCTATTAATTTAAACCACATTTTAGTCATCTAGGTTTTTCCACTTTTAGTAACCTGTAAATTTCCCACTCTATCAACACTGTGGTTTGTTAGTCTATGTCTCAGGCTTAAGTCTGAGTCGGAAACTTTATCATGTTTCATTCATCTAAACAAAACAAAAAAACACAAAGTTTGTCCACTGTAAGTTTCCTGTAAGCTTTGTCACAACCCGTTTTGAAATAAAGTTGCAAAATGAAATAAAATTATTTCAAAACGCGTCGCGATGACATAAATTTATTTCATTTTGCTCACAACCCGTTTTGAAATAAAATCGCAAATTGAAATAAACTTATCAAAAATGTATTTAATGTAAAGATATTAAAACCAAATTGACACATGTGATTACTGAAGTCGGTTTAAGGTATTTTCGACAGTCTATGACCCATTCTGACCGTTGATGGCCATGATAGACTTACATAAAAAATGTGTGTAAAAGTTCAAATATCACCTTCTAGTCATGGTAATGCGACTCGTATGTGACTGATTGATGTCTAGGGGTGATTTATATGAGATTGAGACTCATTTGAACCATATAATGAATAAAGTTCAAATTGAAATGAAATTATTTCAAAACGCGTTGCGATGACATAACTTTATTTCAATTTGCTCACAACCCGTTTTGAAATAAAATCGCAAATTGAAATAAACTTATCAAAAACGTATTTAATGTAAAGATATCAAAACCAAATTGACACATGTGATAACTGAAGTCGGTTTAAGGTATTTTCGACAGTCTATGACCCATTCTGAACGCTGATGGCCATGATAGACTTACATAAAAAATGTGTGTAATAGTTCAAATATCACCTTTTAGTCATGGTAATGCAATTCGTATGTGACTGATTGATGTCTAGGAGTGATTTATATGATACTGAGACAGATTTGAACCATATAATGAAGAAAGTTCAAATTGAAATAAAATTATTTCAAAACGCGTCGCGATGACATAAATTTATTTCAATTTGCTAACAACCCGTTTTGAAATAAAATCGCAAATTGAAATAAACTTACCAAAAATGTATTTTATATAAAGATATTAAAAGCAAATTGACACATGTGATAACTGAAGTCGGTTTAAGGAATTTTCGACAGTCTATGACCAATTCTGACCGTTGATGGCCATGATAGACTTACATAAAAAATGTGTGTAAAAGTTCAAATATCACCTTCTAGTCATGGTAATGCGACTCGTATGTGACTGATTGATGCGTAGGAGTGATTTTCATAAGACTGAGACTGATTTGAACCATATAATGAAGAAAGTTTCAAAATGAATTAAAATTATTTCAAAACGCGTCGCGATGACATGAATTTATTTCATTTTGCTCACAACCCGTTTTGAAATAAAATCGCAAATTGAAATAAACTCATCAAAAATGTATTTGATATAAAGATATCAAAACCAAATTGACACATGTGATTACTGAAGTCGGTTTAAGGTATTTTCGACAGTCTATGACCCATTCTGACCGTTGATGGCCATGATAGACTTACATAAAAAATGTGTGTAAAAGTTCAAATATCACCTTCTAGTCATGGTAATGCGACTCGTATGTGACTGATTGATGTCTAGGGGTGATTTATATGAGACTGAGACTGATTTGAACCATATAATGAAGAAAGTTCAAATTGAAATAAAATTATTTCAAAACGCGTCGCGATGACATAAATTTATTTCAATTTGCTTACAACCCGTTTTGAAATAAAATCGCAAATTGAAATAAACTTACCAAAAATGTATTTATATAAAGATATTAAAACCAAATTGACACATGTGATAACTGAAGTCGGTTTAAGGTATTTTCGACAGTCTATGACCCATTCTGACCGTTGATGGCCATGATAGACTTACATAAAAAATGTGTGTAAAAGTTCAAATATCACCTTCTAGTCATGGTAATGCGACTCGTATGTGACTGATTGATGTCTAGGAGTGATTTATATGAGACTGAGACAGATTTGAACCATATAATGAAGAAAGTTCAAATTGAAATAATATTATTTCAAAACGCGTCGCGATGACATTAATTTATTTCATTTTGCTCACAACCCGTTTTGAAATAAAATCGCAAATTGAAATAAACTCATCAAAAATGTATTTAATGTAAAGATATCAAAACCAAATTGACACATGTGATTACTGAAGTCGGTTTAATGTATTTTCGACAGTCTATGACCCATTCTGACCGTTGATGGCCATGATAGACTTACGTAATAAATGTGTGTAAAAGTTCAAATATCACCTTCTAGTCATGGCAATGCGACTCGTATGTGACTGATTGATGCGTAGGATTGATTTTCATAAGACTGAGCCAGATTTGAACCATATAATGAAGAAAGTTTCAAAATTAATTAAAATTATTTCAAAACGCGTCGCGATGACATAAATTTATTTCATTTTGCTCACAACCCGTTTTGAAATAAAATCGCAAAATGAAATAAACTCTTCAAAAGTGTACAATATGTAAAAATATTGACTCCAAACAGACACATGTGATGACTGAAACTAGTTTAAGGTATTTTCAACAGTCTTCGACCAATTCTTTACATAAATGGCCATAAAAAACTAAAATAGAAAATTTGTGTTAATCTTCAATTATAACTTTTTAGTCATGGCAATGCAACTTGTATGTGTCTGAATTATGTCCAAAATTAATTTGATGAAACAGAGTCAGATTTATAACATATTATGAACAAAGTCCAAATTGAAATGAAATTATTTCAAAACGCGTCGCGATGACATAATTTTATTTCAATTGGCTTGCAACCCGTTTTGAAATAAAATTGCAAATTGAAATAAACTTGTAAAACCTGAAAAATATATTTAGATATCTACCCAAAACTGATAAATATGAAGACCAAAGTAATTAGAAGGTATTTCCGACAATCTATGACCCATTCTAAACATTGAAGGCCATGATAGACTGACATAGAGAATCGATATCTATGTTTAGAAATTAGCTTCTATGCGTAGCAATGTAAATTGTATGTGTCTGAATGAGGGCTAGAAGTTAATTTCTTTAAACTGAGATGCATCACATATTGTTCATGAAAGAATGTCCAAATTGAAATAGAATAATTCCAAAACGTGTCACGTTGCCAAAAATCTAATTTAATTTGCTCACAAACCCGCTTTGAAATAAAATCGAAAACTGAAATAAACTTATCAAACCTGTATCATATATCAAGATATCGACTCCAGGCTTGCACATGTGATAACTTACGTTAGTTTTATGTGTTTTCGACAGCCTTTGAGCCATTTTATACATTGATGCTCGTACGGAACTATCATGAAAATTTTGTGTTAATGTTCGAATACCACATTATATTCAAGGTAGTGTAATCTGTATGTGTCTAAATGGTGCCAAGAAGTGAATTTCATGAAACTGTGATGAATCCTAAGTTTATCATGAAAGACTGTTAAAATCGAAATAAAATGCATTGCGATGATATAACTTTATATCGATTTTCTTTCAATCCGTTGTGAAACAAGACTAATGTTTAAAATAATATGTATAAACAAGATGGCCTCGCAAATGACGGCACAGGTATTTTTGGCCTTTTCATCTTTTTTACCAATGATAGTCATATTGTAAATCTCGCATGAGTTGGCTATCAACTTGCCGGTTCTGGTGGTATATGATAACCCATGCTTTAAAGCGGCGTTACGCCTAAAACTCGGCAGAGAAATTGCAGTGTTTTAGGTCTTTCGCCTGTGGCGCGGTCATCTTGTTTGGACATAAGATTGCAAGCATTGGTCACGTGTTTTCATCGCCTGTGTAACATTATTGGATGAACGTTGTTCCAGGTAACAACGAAAATCAATCCATAGTAGACAAAGTACACATATCACGTCTGTAGTGTTCTGTTTGGAAAAAGCCTGCCAACCACATAACGGTCGAAAATGCATGGAAAATCTTTTTAGCCTTTTTATTTTCATTTTTTTAATACATTCTTTAGCAATTTCAAAGTATAAATGATAGCCTTCCACTGCTACTTTCCTTCACGTTTTTCCTAACCTATTTCCTTAAAGTTCTGAATTAAAAGTTATTGAAAAATCATTGAATATCTGATACTTCGAAAGGTTTGTCTTCAAAAGTGCAAACTATACTTCAAGTGAAGTATACTCTTTACACTGGGTTCAAACCTTCAATTTCTTTAATTACAGAAATTTTCAAATCAGAATTTGGGAATAGTTGCCATGCTTGTAATTGTTATTAAAGCATGTTCGTCTCATAAAAGTTTCAATATAATTTGGTCTAGTAGTGGTTACGGCTAAAAGTGGTTTATATCGAAATACTTCACAGGGCGAATCCCTATCCAACTTGGTTGATCTTTCCTTAAGTTAACGTATAAAACATAATTATATAAGTTCCATTCTTCATATCATAGATGCCCTTTAAGATTCAAACACCTGGACACTTTTGCATGACGAAATTTGGTACGACCCTGCATATGTTTTATCAGTACCAAAGCCATAATCTGTTTCAATATATTTGTTAGACGGAACAGATACCTAGTATATATAGACATTTGGAAATACCAATTACAAAACTTTATTTCAAACAACGGCTTCGTGTTTTTCACATTTTGATAAACCTGTGAGCTGAGGTGTTGTTTGCCGAGGGTACATTCGGGATATTCAATATTTTAAGAAGTCATGTTTGCTTGACTGTCCGTATTCAAAAACATATGTACGAATTAGACTTAAAACACTAAGTTGCTTAACATGGCCACATTTAATTAAATATATTTTTTGTAACACTCCCGGCTTTTCATTAAAGGAAAAACTAGGTTAAACAATGTATGTCGTAGACTTTTTATTGTATGGGTTTAAAGTCTTGTAGATAATATTTCACTTAGAGTGTGGCTTTCCTGAGTTTGACCTGTACAAGGGTAGGGCTATACAGTGTCTTGGCTAAGGCCACTGAAAGAAAGTGCCACTGGGGACGATCAAACCGGGAAACCAAAATTGCAAATCATACACCTTGATCCATCGCTCAAGCAAATTGTTTGCATAGTAGCAACGCAGAATGGGAAAAGAAATATCTTCAGTGTATGTTGCCGAAAGAAGCAGACCTGTTTCCGCCACAAGCTGTATGGTTCCGTGTTGATTGCTGTAACTATTAATACCAGGTCTTAACCGACTCGGATTATCCAAGCTATACCTGTATAAGAATATAGAAGGAAATATCTACGACTGGGTCGTTCGGACTAGGTCTTAACGGTTGTATTCATATTTCTAGGCACTGTTCAGACACATGCGAGTTGCACTGCTGCGACTTAAATGTGATTTTTGAACATAGTAACCATTTTTCTTTAATATTTTTTTTATACGGCGAGAAATGTTCGGAAGTGTTTTAGACAGTCCAAAAATGGATTAAAACTTACCTCATTCATCACATATTTTAAAATAGAGTCGATGTTATGATATATACAAAGATACATTTTTAAAAAGTTTCTCAAATCACATTTTTATACTGCAAAACAGGTTGTTAACCCTAAATTGAAGTAAGTTTCATAATCGCAACACGTTCTTACGTAGATCTAACTTCATTTCAATTCGAACATTCTTTCATGATAAACTTTTAATTCATCTCAGTTTCATGAAAGTCAATTCTTGTCATCATTCAGACACATACAGGTAATATTGCCACAAATAGATTAGAAATTTGAATATCAACTAAGCATTCTGTGATAATTCTAAAAAAAGCTTAACTATTCAGAATGGGTCATAGACTGTCGAAATACCCTTTACAACTTTCAGACATAACATGTACATGTATCAGTTTGGAGTTGATGTGTTGTTATAAAATACGTCTTTGAAAGCTTATTTTATTTTTCTGTTTTAATTTCTAAATGTGTTAATTACAAATTGAAATAACATTTTGTTGTCGTAACGCGTTTTAAATTAATCTAGTTTAATTCTAACATTATTTCATTTTAATTTTGATTCTTTTTCACGAAAGTCTATTCCGGGCATCATTCAGACAAAGACAGGTTATATCGACGTTTAGAGGTTGAATTTTTAACAATAACACCAATTTTCTATGATATTTATATATGGCCATTTATGATCAGTATTGGTCAAAAACTGTCGAAAAGACCTTTAACTAAATTTCTGAACATTTACGCCAATTTTCTATGTTGGTCTATCATGGCCATCAACGGTAAGAATGGGTCGAAGACTGTCGAAAAGACCTTGACCTGTCTTCAGTCATCACATGTGTCAGTTATAAGTCAATATCTTTACATATGATATATTTTTGAAAAGATTATTTCAATTTGCGATTTTATTTCAAAACGGGTTGTTAGCAAATTGAAATAAATTTATGTCATCGCGACGCGTTTTGAAATAATTTTATTTCAATTTGAACATTCTTCATTATATGGCTTATATATGTCTCTGTTTCAAGAAAAATCACTTATAGACATCAGATACAAAAAAGTCGCATTGCCATGACTAGAAGGTGATATCTGGACTTTAACACAATTTATTCTATGTAAATGTATCATGGTCGTTTATGCTCAGATTGGGTCACAGACTGTCAAAAAGACCTTAAACTAGCTTCAAGCATCATATGTGTCAGTTTGGTATCAATATCTTAACAATTAAAACGTTATTGAAAAGTTTATTTCAATTTGCGAATTTATTTCAAAAGGGTTGTTAGCGAAGTGAAATAAAATTATGTCATCGTGACGCGTTTTGAAATAATTTTATTTCAATTTGATTTTTCTTCATTATATGGCTTATATATGTCTCTGTTTCAAGAAAAATCACTTAAAGACATCATTTAGTCACATACGAGTCGCATTGCCATGACATGCCATGATTGCTTCAGTTATCACATGTGTCAATTTGGTTTTAATATGTTTATATAGAATTCATTTTTGGTAAGTTTATTTCAATTTGCGATTTTGTTTCAAAACGGGTTGTGAGCAAATTGAAATAAATTTATGTCATCGCGACGCGTTTTGAAATAATTTTATTCTAATTTGAACTTTCTTTATTATATGGTTCAAATCTGTCTCAGTTTCATGAAAATCACTCCTAGATATCAATCAGTCACATACGAGTCGCATTGCCATCACTAGAAGGTGATATTTGAACTTTTACACACATTTTTTACGTAAGTCTATCATGGCCATCAACGGTCAGAATGGGTCATAGACTGTCGAAAATACCTTAAACCGACTTCAGTTATCACATGTGTCAATTTGGTTTTAATACCTTTATATAAAATACATTTTTGGTAAGTTTATTTCAATTGGCGATTTTATTTCAGAACGGGATGTGAGCAAATTGAAATAAATTTATGTCATCGCGACGCGTTTTGAAATAGTTTTATTTTAATTTGAACTTTCTTTATAATATGGTTCAAATCTGTCTCAGTTTCATGAAAATCACTCCTAGATATCAATCAGTCACATACGAGTCGCATTGCCATCACTAGAAGGTGATATTTGAACTTTTACACACATTTTTTATGTAAGTCTATCATGGCCATCAACGGTCAGAATGGGTCATAGACTGTCGAAAATACCTTAAACCGACTTCAGTTATCACATGTGTCAATTTGGTTTCAATATCTTTATACAAAATACATTTTTGGTAAGTTTATTTCAATTTGCGATTTTATTTCAAAACGGGTTGTGAGCAAATTGAAATAAATTTATGTCATCGCGACGCGTTTTGAAATAATTTTATTTCAATTTGAACTTTCTTCATTATATGGTTCAAATCTGTCTTAGTTTCATGAAAATCAGTCCCAGACATCAATCAGTCACATACGAGTTGCATTGCCATCACAAAAAAGTGATATTTGAACTTTTACACACATTTTTATGTAAGTCTATCATGGCCATCAACGGTCAGAATGGGTCATAGACTGTCGAAAATACCTTAAACCGACTTCAGTTATCACATGTGTCAATTTGGTTTTAATATCTGTACATTAAATACATTTTTGATAAGTTTATTTCAATTTGCGATTTTATTTCAAAACGGGTTGTTAGCAAATTGAAATAAAGTTATGTCATCGCGACGCGTTTTGAAATAATTTTATTTTAATTTGAACTTTCCTCATTTTATGGTTCAAATCTGTCTCAGTTTCACGAAAATCACTCCTAGACATCAATCAGTCACATACGAGTCGCATTGCCATGACTAGAAGGTGATATTTGAACTTTTACACACATTTTTTATGTAAGTCTATCATGGCCATCAACGGTCAGAATGGGTCATAGACTGTCGAAAATACCTTAAACCGACTTCAGTAATCACATGTGTCAATTTGGTTTTAATATCTTTACATTAAATACATTTTTGATAAGTTTATTTCAATTTGCGATTTTATTTCAAAACGGGTTGTGAGCAAAATGAAATAAATTTATGTCATCGCGACGCATTTTGAAATAATTTTATTTCAATTTGAACTTTCTTCATTACATGGTTCAAATCTGTCTCAGTCTCATATAAATCACCCCTAGACATCAATCAGTCACATACGAGTCGCATTACCATGACTAGAAGGTGATATTTGAACTTTTACACACATTTTTTATGTAAGTCTATCATGGCCATCAACGGTCAGAATGGGTCATAGACTGTCGAAAATACCTTAAACCGACTTCAGTTATCACATGTGTCAATTTGGTTTTAATATCTTTACATAAAATACATTTTATGCAAGTTTATTTCAATTTGCGATTTTATTTCAAAACGGGTTGTTAGCAAATTGAAATAAATTTATGTCATCGCGACGCGTTTTGAAATAATTTTATTTTAATTTGAACTTTCTTCATTATATGGTTCAAACCTGTCTCAGTCTCATGAAAATCACTCCTAGACATCAATCAGTCACAAACGAGTCGCATTGCCATGACTAGAAGGTGATATTTGAACTTTTACACACATTTTTTATGTAAGTCTATCATGGCCATCAACGGTCAGAATGGGTCATAGACTGTCGAAAATACCTTAAACCGACTTCAGTAATCACATGTGTCAATTTGGTTTTAATATCTTTACATTAAATACATTTTTGATAAGTTTATTTCAATTTGCGATTTTATTTCAAAACGGGTTGTGAGCAAAATGAAATAAATTTATGTCATCGCGACGCGTTTTGAAATAATTTTATTTCATTTTGCAACTTTATTTCAAAACGGGTTGTGACAAAGCTTTCCCTTTATGAGCGCTTTGGTTTCTTTGTCTATTTTCTAGGCTTTCAGATCCCAGCGAGAAACTTACATAATCCAGTTTAACCGTTGTGACTTATATGTCAACAATGATTTAATTCGATTGTACATGTTTTAAGGACTAGGCGAGAACCTGTATTTCTGCCATACGCAACTTGTAAATGTACCCTTTATCAACGCTCTGATTTATTTTTCAATGACCTAGGCTTCAAAGTCTTAGCGAAAATCTTCCATAATCAAGTAAACCCGTTGGTGTCTTGTTTGATATAATTCGATTGTACTGGTTTGCAGGCCCAGGTGGGAAGCTACTTCTGTCCTTTTCTGTGTATTCGAACGCTTTAAAGATCCTGAACACCAATCAACCTGCCGATACGCTAACCTCTGTGAATGGTATACGGTTTATTAGTATGACTTGGGTCATCTTGGGCCACACCTACGCCTTCTGTCTGACATACACAGGTAATCATATTGTCATTATACATTAAAACAGTAAGAAGAAGGAAGGGGAGTAAAAAATAAGGTAAAAGGGAGATAGATAAAGAGAAATAGATTAGAGAATTTTTTTGCCATCTACCTCTTTTTATTTGGCAGTTTGTTTTTAATTTTCCATTTGATCTAGCAGTCTTACACATTTTAGTATGGGGAATGGATGAAATATGCGTAAAAATAATCACTTATATATAAAGCTAAAACTCAGGCATTGAATAAAGATACACAAATTGATCTAACTGTTTATAATCACATTGTGCATCATCGTAGGTCAATTGCTACAAAAGATTTATATTCAGCCATTTCCTACAGGGTACCGCTTTACCAAATAGTCTATGCTACAAATTCGTGGAAGTTCAAAACAAAATTCTCCCTTATTCAAGTATTGGGCCCAAGACGTTTCCAATGACGTGTTGCATTGCACTATTTTACTTTCATTTTGATACTCCATGTTTATCACTTTTGACTAATAATTTCCTCAAACTTCTTAGTTTAACGATAATCAATGTCGTAAAGTATATATCCTGGATACCTATAATTCATAAAAGCACTCTCTCTCTCTCTTCCGGATTATCCAAGCTATTGTTCTAATACTTGCCCCTGGAACAGAGTAGGAATGGACAAGCTTGCATTGGCTTTGGAAAATGTGTACAGATCAGTAGTGTCATTCGTGGCCAAGTAGTTATAGTGGTGTTCTTAGAACTCGAAGTTCCCGGGTTCGAACCGAAACGGTACAACTTATTTCGTGCGTGTTTCCTTTGGCAGGATACCTTATGGTATCATCCTTGTATTTATGAATCAAGGACACTTGGGAATCGAGATACAACTGAACAATTGTTGAGACCGACTCTTAAAGGTAGAATAACCATAATCCGCTATTTTGAAATGCATTCTTTCGACATAGTACTTCGGTCGTTCTCGGTATAATTCGATCAGAGCCGGAACTATTCGGTTTAATACGGCTCCGACGGATGTATACTGAAAATGACAGAAGTAATCCGACGAAAAGACATGTTTTAAAATGTTGGATTATGTGTATTATACTTTAATACTATGGTGGTTAGCCATTGCTGTCATATTAACATGGCCTTGCCCAGTCTGAACCTAAACTGCTATCGCTAACCGGGTAAATTAGTTACCGTTGCACTCCCACATTTGCGAACGATAACTCCGCAAGGAAGACTGCCTAAACCGATCTGAAAAACTCTTGTCGACTCGGCTATAAAGCGTTCAAATAACATGAAAATGATTTAGTGAGGAATCACACAGATAAAACATGACCCTCAATCTGTCAAGTTCTTAAAATAGAACGTGTGGATCAGCTGATAGGTCAGGCGACATAAGATAACCGAAATATGTGCAAGGGGCGTGTTATCAAACTTGATGTCTTTGTGTGTACGCCTTTTTCATCTTCCAAATGACGAGATATTCTTTCTGCTTGATTTGAAAAGAGATTTATTTATCTATATGTGATATATACCGCGTCAACGTTATTTTTGGTTCTGTGGCGATGACCGACTCATTTTCAAACTTTACTGACCACACGGGCTGTTCAAGCCGAAGAGAGCAATTTCCTTTCCGTAAGTAAGTCAAGAGACTGGCTCTCAGGAAAATCCAAATGCCGTCACCAGAATTTGAACGCATGCGTGTAAGAGTAAGTTAATGTGTTAGTCTGGTTCCCTTACCTACTGTGTTATATTAACGAAGTGGGAATCGGAAACCATCGGTGATGTAAATCCGGCTTGTCAGACTTTTCAGAGGAGTTCCGGTTTAGGCAGTGGTAGTCGGTATGGGGCAATAGTAGCTATTTGGGTATTTCCGTGACCGTAGAAAATGAATGTTTTCATTTGATAAACAATATGAGTTCAGCTTTCGCCGGCGATGATGGTTGCTAATGTATATTGCATGAGATATGAAAGCGATCATGTATTATGGAGTAAGAGGTAAATGATGCCTAGTGTACGATAAGCAAATTCTAAGTCAATGCCCGAAAGCGGAAGAGAACCTCTATCAGTTATTGATACCTCATTTTGCACCAACTATTCTAAACGTCTTTAGTAACCATTGTAAGAAAAAGAAATGGCTGCCGTTTAGGAGTTTATCCTGCTTATCCTGTTGCCTCAATGCATGCTCGAGCTACTGAGATTTTGCAGCTTTAGCGGTCAAGGATTAGATACATACACATCCAAGACAAACTTTTAGCATTAAGTCCGTTAAGGTTAAAGTGTAGAACTTGGAATCACATGGCCCCTTTCAGCTTGGGTTCAAAATACGGTGTCACTATATTTGAAAATTTGAATTTCTGGTAGAGAAAGTCTTCTTAATGACGTTGGGTTCCACCGACCTTGAAAAGCCTGTTTGAGCTGAACAGTTACGTCAGGTATCTTCCTCGATAAGATATTCGTGATGAAACTTTAAACACTTTTGCTGTTACCTAACCACCGAGTATCTCAATTAATATAGTGACGTCATTTGTGAACTGCAATAACTTTTTAATATTGTGTTAAATGTTTGCTTGAGCTATATTTTATGTTTTTGTAAATAGCCATTTTCGAAACACTCATGTAGATAAACAGCTGACTAACCAACTATTGATGACATTTGGCCAGTTTGTTGCAGACGACTCTGGAAAACATTGTGGGAAAAGCAGAAACTGCTCTTAACGAGCAATTTCTCCTTTTCCCACAACGTTTTCCGCTCTATCAGAAGATTACTCTTCAATTTCATCCCATTTTGAAATGTCGTCTGCAAACTCTTTCAATTTGGGACAGTCGAAAACCTGGTGTTTGGTAAAGGGTTAAGCGAGTGATCACGCCCCGTTTAAGTGATAGCATGTAAGCCTGTGTCCCTTATTTTGGAAGAATATGAGTCAGCCATAAAGTACTCGCGTCATTTAAATCATTTCAACCATATCTAACATCTTAAATGAACGAATATGAAGGCGAAATCGTGGATGACTCGTAAGAAACAGGAAAAGAAAAACGTATAATTTCATTTTGATATTTTTGGGGGTGGAAATAAGTCAGCGATGAAATCCGTCCATTCTTTTAACCCATTCCAATATACAACTTCATAAAATGTCAAACTTGAAAGCAATACCGGGGGTAGTATGTGAGATACACACACAAAAACAATTATCAAAAATATTATTTTGATATTTCAGGGACATGTGTCAACAATACAGGTATAATTTGGTTTGATTTTCATAAAAAAACCTCTCTAGGAAAAGGCAAAAATGCTTATCGCAAGTTGATCATTTTGTTCACGAGCGCTTGCCTTTCGACTTCTGCCGAAATTCCCCTATCATAATTACCACGTTACTCACATGTAATAAGGCCCATGCATATGTGAGTGTCATAATAAGGCCCATGCATATGTGAGTGTCATAATAAGGCCCATGCATATGTGAGTGTCATAATAAGGCCCATGCATATGTGAGTGTCATAATAAGGCCCATGCATATGTGAGTGTCATTGAAATACACACATGTAATAAGGCCCATGCATATGTGAGTGTCATAATAAGGCCCATGCATATGTGAGTGTCATAATAAGGCCCATGCATATGTGAGTGTCATTGAAATACACATATGTAATAAGGCCCATGCATATGTGAGTGTCATTGAAATACACATATGGAATAAGGCCCATGCATATGTGAGTGTCATTGAAATACACATATGGAATATGATGTTGGGTTCCACCGACCTTGAAAAGCCTGTTTGAGCTGAACAGTTACGTCAGGTATCTTCCACGATGAAACTTTAAACACTTTTGCTGTTACCTAACCACCGAGTATCTCAATTAATATAGTGACGTCATTTGTGAACTGCAATAACTTTTTAATATTGTGTTAAATGTTTGCTTGAGCTATATTTTATGTTTTTGTAAATAGCCATTTTCGAAACACTCATGTAGATAAACAGCTGACTAACCAACTATTGATGACATTTGGCCAGTTTGTTGCAGACGACTCTGGAAAACATTGTGGGAAAAGCAGAAACTGCTCTTAACGAGCAATTTCTCCTTTTCCCACAACGTTTTCCGCTCTATCAGAAGATTACTCTTCAATTTCATCCCATTTTGAAATGTCGTCTGCAAACTCTTTCAATTTGGGACAGTCGAAAACCTGGTGTTTGGTAAAGGGTTAAGCGAGTGATCACGCCCCGTTTAAGTGATAGCATGTAAGCCTGTGTCCCTTATTTTGGAAGAATATGAGTCAGCCATAAAGTACTCGCGTCATTTAAATCATTTCAACCATATCTAACATCTTAAATGAACGAATACGAAGGCGAAATCGTGGATGACTCGTAAGAAACAGGAAAAGAAAAACGTATAATTTCATTTTGATATTTTTGGGGGTGGAAATAAGTCAGCGATGAAATCCGTCCATTCTTTTAACCCATTCCAATATACAACTTCATAAAATGTCAAACTTGAAAGCAATACCGGGGGTAGTATGTGAGATACACACACAAAAACAATTATCAAAAATATTATTTTGATATTTCAGGGACATGTGTCAACAATACAGGTATAATTTGGTTTGATTTTCATAAAAAAACCTCTCTAGGAAAAGGCAAAAATGCTTATCGCAAGTTGATCATTTTGTTCACGAGCGCTTGCCTTTCGACTTCTGCCGAAATTCCCCTATCATAATTACCACATTACTCACATGTAATAAGGCCCATGCATATGTGAGTGTCATTGAAATACACATATGTAATAAGGCATATGTGATATGTGAGTGTCATAATAAGGCCCATGCATATGTGAGTGTCATAATAAGGGCCCATGCATATGTGAGTGTCATTGAAATACACACATGTAATAAGGCCCATGCATATGTGAGTGTCATAATAAGGCCCAATATAGTGTCATAATAAGGCATGCATATGTGAATAAGGCCCATGCATATGTGAGTGTCATTGAAATACACATATAGAATAAGGCCCATGCATATGTGAGTGTCATTGAAATACACATATGGAATAAGGCCCATGCATATGTGAGTGTCATTGAAATACACATATGGAATAAGGCCCATGCATATGTGAGTGTCATTGAAATACACATATGGAATAAGCAATTTTGCAGCATATTAGTGAAGATATTCGTCTTTACGCCTGTGTGTTAAACGTTGTTTCTTGCCCCATTCTACATAGAATTGTAATCATATACTGTAAAAGGTTTTTGTTAAGTATGGGCTGATACACCATGTCAGCTGTTCTTCCGTTATGTTACGACTTCCATGCGATTCCAAATTACTAGGCTGTGGTTCTGAAGAAATGCCTTCTGAGTGGACGGTCAAACGAAGCCAATAGCACTGGTAAGGATCGAATCTGAAGATCCTGAGTTAAAAGTACAACATCCTATCCAGTGAGCCACACAAAAAGGAAAATATTAATCAATTGATTGTTTTTGTGTGTGGCTGATTTGTCTATTGCGTGTTTGTTTGATTGATACTTTTGGTTTTATTTAAAAAAAAAGTGTATTTCAGTTGAAAAGATGTATATTGCCAATTAAAATCAAATCGAGAGCAATGTGAAACTTGGTATGCGTGTACTTCGGAAAGAAGCGAATACACAGTTCATTTATTTAATTTACTATTTCAGCAATCATAAATTGGTCAAATGAAGGAGACTGGAAACATAAATTTGACACAGGAACAAACGTAAAACCTAGATAAACTGAGACAATGACCTGTCCTACATAAAGCCTAGAATATGGAATAGCATTTCTTTTCGGCCTTCTTCACGGTATCTCTTTCAGAGCGTCCTCTATGTCTACATTTGACCCGGGCTATATTATCTCTAGGACACACGTGCGAGCGATCAAGTAAACAGAGCTGGTTGGCGGCTTTTAGTGAAATAATGCTCTCGGACCTCGTAAAATCTGTGAATTCAAGGGAACCACTTAAGTTACGATGTGAGAAAATGAATGGAACAACGCTATAGGACTTAAGTTCGACTTATACGTAAGTGTTCATTGTTTCTTGTTATTCATGATTTCTTTTAATTGGTAAAACCCTTCAAAAGGGGTCACAGTATCTTCTAAGAGACATTTCATACAGTCTAATAACCATATGATACTATGCATTAACGAATGATCGAAATACAGTGTGAGGCCTTTCTTTTATAACTTAACAATACGTTTCAACATTTTCTTCTAGAAGTATGCAATGTCATGCTTTTATGAAGATTCTTCATTTTTCCTCTTTTTATCTTCAACTTCAATCCCTGTTTTTCAAGTAAGACATATGTGTGATCAAATACATGTCGATCTCGTACAAAGGAAGTCTCTTTATGGTGATTGTACGTAGCACACGCCTCTTCTCTGCATGGGTTCACATCCTGGCATGTCGTCACACACCGGTCGAGTCCTTTGAGGCCGAGTTGTTAAAGTAGCGGTCTTAGAACTCGGGGTCACGGGTTTAGCCCCACTGGTACCGCTGGTGTCTTCGGGTTGCCTTTTGGCAAGACGCATTAATGCCTTAGCCTAACACTGGTGAATCAAGGAAAGCCGTAAAACAACTGAAAACTTGTTGACGCGACAATAAATCCCGTTGCAACAAACAAAACAACCTGTTCGGCAATAAGATAATAAAAGACGAGCCGAACATGAAACTTTCGAAAGACACGTATTCCGATTCTTGTATTCGTGTGCCTTACAAAATTGATATTGGGCTGTTTATTGGTTGTACCATAAACGTTCATTGCGAATTGCATGTATGCGTGCTATATAGAACGTTGACGATCACATAATGAAAGCATGGGCTTTCTCACGATTGCATTGCTCATTACATCAGCTTTATTATATATACGCATGTAACATTCGTGCTTATTACGCTAGCAAAAATAAGGTTCAATGTGAGCTTATTTAAAGATTCGATGTATCTATTTAAAAAGAACCAGCTAATTCAACAAAAAGAAATGTGTGTTTTGGTCCTTGATTTGTTCAAGGGGGTTGAATATCGACCAATCAGGAACTAGGTATACAGAGGTCGTCTTAATGATTGATCTCTGACATGAAACGGGAAGTAGTAAGGATTTGTAGTTTGTCATTGAGAATAAAGGTTACTAACGTTTTTTTTTCTATTTTCAAAAATATGTTTATAAATATGTACACGTATCATGCAATGCGTAATCAATTGCTTATTCGCCACACAGTTTAAAAATAGTTATATAACAGATGTGTTTACCGTGTTGTGCGTTATAGGGGCAAACTAGCTGTGCTTTATCACTTTAAAGCTGCATATTCACAGATATGAGGAAATTTAGGTGATAAAACTGTCTCATGAAACGCACTGTTGAATAACCATTGGAAGCAGAATGAGTACGTTTTTATGTTTTTAGAGCCTATACTGTGAATTGATATATACTTAGATCTAAAAAGCTTGCAACGGTTTTGTGATTTATCACATATAGACAGTAAATACTTCGATCTACTGACACTTCCTGAACTAATTTTGTTTTCAGTTTCACTCGCACTTTGAATTGAATATCATACAACAAAATTGCCTTTTAAATGTACTCATCTGTTGGAAAGCAACTTTACGAACTCCCCTCGATTTTTTTTACAATGTCGTAATTGCTAAACTAACAATTTTGATTTACGTCAAGGTAGATTAAGACTTACTAGTTTTGGTCGGTGTTGCAGTAGTCGTATGGGTATAGTGTTGAAAGTATGCATACGTGTCTAGATTCAGCAATCGTTTAGAAAACATGTTATATACATGTAATGTTTTACAATTCAGAAAACGTTCAGACTGAAAAATGTTATATTTTACCATTTAACCAAATAACTTGTTATTGCACATCTGTTCTAACTCTACTGCATAACTAGTTCTTCTAGATGGTCTAGCATATAAATGTACATCTATCTATGTTGTTTGTGATTGCAGAGGGAGATCTTACGGCAAATTATGGACCAACGTACTGGATTATTACAAGACATTAAACGGCTAAAACTTTAGATACTGACCACCTTCGAACATTCGGATAATTCGGATTCCATACAGACACCATAATGACGGCTTCAGACGATACAGATAAAGAAGAAAGAGTCGGTAATGGGATTAAAGGAGAACCTACTGACAAAAGTGAAAAAAGAACTGTGAAAGACCATGCATCAATTGATGATATGAATGGTGACATAAAAGACATAAAGGAAATGGATAAAGGTGAAGTCAAAGTGAAGTTTGCTAACCGTGATGAATCTCAGAAAGAAAAAGATAAAGATACATCATTAAATGATGACGGTAATGCTGGAAACGATATCGACAACGCTGCACACAATATGGATGATGATGTTGATCCTGGTGATGGTGAATATGACGTGGAAGATGAACTGACACCTGAGACAGTGACAATGTTGCAGATTAAGCAGACGGAGAGCGGAGAATGGTTTCCTGATGGCGGGTTTGGGTGGGCGGTGGTTATTGGTGCCTTCATTATTCACATCTTTATAGGTATGATTGCTTAATTCTTTATAATGATAATCATTTCTTTTTCGCATCTATATATGTCGTAATGAAATTTTCACAGCTCCTCATAAGGAAGCGTTGATTGTCATATTTCTAATGTTTTGATAAATCATGTCCTATGTTATATTTATTTATCATTGGTGTGGTTTTCAATATTGGTACACTTTATGAAGTCACTATCATTGATAACAGTTTAACCTTGCTTCACTGTAACCATTCGTCCTGGGCATGTATTGATTTATGACTAATGTTTTTTCTCCATATCTTTAGTGTGCTTTATTATGCATTTGCGTGAAAATGGAAGTCGAGGTTTTGTGTTGAGTTTAGGATAGTTCGAATTAGCTATATTTCGAAAATACATTAGAAATTACAAGTTAAAACAAACTATTTTAACAGCTTTTTATGAAAATAAGCAACAGCTAGACGACATAAGAAGCATTAACATGATTCTTCGAAGGACCTGTCATATGTCGATTAACATTGTTTCGACATATATTGTAAACAATTCCAGGTGGTTTCATGAAATCAAGCGGAGTGATGTACATAAAACTAAAGGACAAGTTCAACCAAAGTTCTGTGGCGACGGCCTGGGTTTTTCTCCCTCTTTACGACTTTCTTACATATGATGGGTAAGCGTTAATCTATACCATCGCGTTTTCAATTATTGATTTGTATATATACTCAATGCATATTTCAAGGTACTTGTTCACAGAAAAGAAAATTTGAAAGCCAAAGCAAAATGTCATCGAAACAATACAGTTATTATCTTGTAATTTGATATTAAAAGTACATATTGAAAGCATAGATAATTCAGGAAGCGGAAATTTATCTAAGTATGTACAAATTATATGCGGTAGATCACCAAAGTGATGTCACGTTTTTGGATTATATTTCAAACATATAACCATAGCATCCTCGTTGCTCAAACGAAAGAAAATATTTACAAATTAAACAATGTATACACGTATATTCACAAGATTGCAACCACGGTTAAAGTCTACGATCATACCATTTAACCCTTATGGTGCTGGAACGAGTTTATGCTTATGCAAACAGGTTTGATCCAGACCAGCCGTCAAGTAAATTGGCAGCTGGCCTGTGATTTAACCTGTTTGTTACTCTGATTATCTTTCCTCATCAAAATCATCAGATATTTAAGGTTTTGGAAAGCAGACGAAATAAAACTATATTTTCAGAAAATTACCCAGCATTCTAAGGGCTAATCAACATTTCCGTTTTCTCATATTCAGGGCCCATAGCCAGTGCTTTATGCCATCGGTTTAACTGCAGAATAGTTGTGTTCTGGGGCGCCCTGTTGTGCTTTGTAGGCATCATCTTGTCAGCGTTTGCGCCAAATATACAGTTCCTTTACTTCAGCTACTGTGTCGTAGGGGGTATGTACGGTTTTATTCTTCTTTTGCTTTCAAGATAAAAAACACTATTTAAAGTCGTTTAACGATATACGATAAATGGGCGAGTCCATTATTGAGCGAAGTTGGTAGATATAGTTCCTTATTATTGCTTACATACGTTTTCCAGATCAGGTTCTGGTAGGATCCTGTTTGTTGAACTTATCTTGGTTCACGTCTCTGAGTTTTACTTGCATAGGTCATAGTTTAGGTTATATAAGGTAGGTTAGTTTTGGTTAATAGAAAGAGGTATCTATTTTTGGACCAAACCGTTCTGATGTGTGTATGTTTGTTTACATGACATTACATCCGCTGTGAACTGTTCAAGACAAATCTTTTATCTACTTTTAAGATAAACACTATTAAAACCTATAATCTAATTTCTAGATAAACACTGTTTTAAAAAAAAAAATATTATCTACCTTCAAATTATACACTATTCCCGCTATATAAATAAAACCTAATTATTAGATCTAAAAGTCCATGACGCTTACTTAAATACTTTCCTGAACAAAATATGTTATCTTTGTATGAAAAAACAACAACACCTTTTATGTGGCTGAAAACGTTGATTCTTTTCCTTTTCTAATTCAAATTGATTGTTTCCAATTGTTCTTACATTTACCTTTTGATAGAATTCTGCGAAGGCTCAGCTTAATAAATATTGAGTAGCCTTTCTAAAAGCATCCTAAAATGAAAAATTACTCATTTAGACATTTATTCAAGCGAAGTTAAAGTTAAACGAAATCCTTAATGTGTAACAAAGTTAACAATAATAATTACCTCAAATGCAAATGAGCCATTGGTTTGTTGCTTGAGTTCAAAGTTGTTTTAGTACTTACCCCGTCGCGGCCTCGTCTCTTACAGGTTTTGGACATTGCCTGACATACACACCGAGTCTCATAATCATCACGAGTTACTTCAACAAACGTCGGGGACTTGCTGTTGGTGTCGCCACGGCGGGCGTTGGTCTTGGGATGTTCTTATTCCCACCTTTGTTAGGTATGCAAAAACATATTACCATCTATAGGGCGAAGAACACCTTTTTGCCTTTAAACCTCCATCACACATAAAAGATAGTATTAACAATGGTTCCTGTTATTACGTATAATACACTGTTCATTGTCACAAGACGGCCGGACTTTGGCTCGGATATAAACCAAAAGGAAGAGTTGTTGAGTTTAAACTTTATTACAATTAGTTAAAATCAGTTATAAACACATAAATCCTATCACAGACTTGTCAGACTAACTAATGATCTTATGTTTTTGTTGATTGTTCTCTAGGTTCCAGTTTTTGCGCGCGTTGTTCCACAGCACTGCAAGTTTATGATATTAATCATCCAGGTTCAATGTTCTCGTAGTACTTACCAGTTTCAGTTTACCCTATGACATCCGAGTCTACCCCTCACCATGTTCACACCTACAGTTCTATTGTCCCTGAGATCACTACGGTGTATCTCTGTCCAGTAGGCCCACGCAGGCCCGACCCCCACCTAGCGGATGGTATCAAGATATGGCCGCCCACCCTATCCTACACGACGCTCCCTCAGGTATACGTCCCTCTCGTAGTGATATGTCGGCCGACCCTCTGCACTGTGCCAGTACACCGCACCAGTCTAATACCCGCCAGCCACTAGTACCCACACGTCTCCCCGTTATACCTCTATTTCGCCACTGCGCTCTAACCATTTGGGTCCCAATTATTCCCTTTCGATCACTGCACTCAGTACCCACCAACAACCTATTAGATAAACATCAATTCTAAATTTTCTAATTCGAAACTAAGAACGTAGTTCAATATCAAACCATATTAAAACGCTTATATAAATTATTCGGTAGTACAATGTTCAACAATTCCATTATTTGTTAATCAACCCTCATTTAAACAGTATGTTCAAAGAAACAAACTTGAACAATATCCGTTTCAAGTCAACACTATCTACGTGACAATATCAATGAATCATATGCACAATAATGCAATAACACGAATGCAAGGAAAGATACCCCGTCGCCAAACAGTCATCTGTCCTTGCATTCCAACACAGTCCAAGGTACATAACTTACAAAACACAACACAAATTCAACCGGTCATCTTTAGACACATGCAGGGACAGACGCTATCATCACCGAACGATAGCCATCGGCCCCTGTATTTCAAAAGTCCTCAGAAATATACAAGTTAAACTCAACACTTACCCCAGAAAACTTACCTCCCGCTCACACAATCCAATAAGCTCTCACGTACACCAGGCTATTCTATGACTGACCACATATAGCTCAGCCTACTCCCTTTATATAGCCACTAACAATATACATAGCATACAATTCCACATGTTCTCAAGATACACCAAAATCCCAACAGTCACAACTAGTTCGCTTTATACAATAAACATTTAAACCACAAAAAATACACATGGAACACGTGTACTATAATCAATGACTACCCAAGTACTAGCTAAACCTTCGCTTACCATTCGCCCTTTTTACCTTCTGGAAAACGTTATGTGACATTCATCCAATGCAAACTACCATGGAAATTTTTTGAAACGATCATAAAGGAAACAATTTATGGCTAAGAGCATATCAACTTATACCAATTGAAGGTCGTCCAGTAAACAAGTAAGCTTTAAAGCGTGGTCTTTAGTTTGTGTGTAATCCTACAGAAATGTTATGGTCCTCCTATTTAATGAGTATGAGACAAACGACAGACATTTTCAGTACCAGGAGTCTATGGGAAAAAAGTGTCATTCGTTGGTATTTATACTCTATTACCAATTGATATCAGTGTCCACTTGAATGTGAACATTAAAGTAAAAGCCCCCTGATTCACCTTTCCACCTTTTTTTAACAAGAAAGAAAATTGAAATTTACGATGATTATTCTCGATACATGTCCAGTCTCGTCCATATGGCACGAAGAGGAAGTATTGACGCCAGAAAGCATGTTCTAGAACTGACAGGTGGGCCGAAGCCGCGAAATAAACACCCCGAAGCCGCCAATGGAGAGAACTGGCATGGCAGCAACAGCTTTTCATCAACAACAGAGTTCACGTTCGTTGTACCCGAACCACGGCGGAAGTCCGTATTCTACGACAAAGTGTCCCGGCTCAAAGAAACCTTCAAGAAGTCGCCGCCGGGTGACAAAAAGGTGCCGTTCTTCGAGTTCAGCCTTCTGAAAGACCTACCATTCCTGTCGCTGTGCCTAGGAATCATGTTCTTCACCATGTCAATGATGTCAACATTCGTTTTCCTACCTCCGCTGGCGAAGAGCAAGGGCGTCACCCAGATCCAGTCCTCCTACCTCGTTTCCATCATGGGCGTAAGCGACTCGATCGCTCGATTTACTTCCGGTCTCATTTTTGATCTCAAACGTGTGAAGAAGTACCGGCTGTACGTCTAGAACGGCGTAATGTTCGGCGTTGCCATCGTTTCCTTAGTGATGCCGTCGCTAGAGACGTTCCACAGTTTCGCCGCCATATCTGTGTGTTATGGACTCTTAGCGGGAACCTATGTGGCCCAGAAGTCCGTGGTGGTCGTGGATGTACTGGGCGTGGAGAAGATGGCCAGCTCGTTTGGGCTGCTTCTAGGATTCCAAGGGATTGGTTCTCTGTTTGGTCCAACGATATCCGGTGAGTTGAAGAATGTTTCATTCGTTTAATCTCTTTTGTGGCTTTTAAAAGAGTGTTTGATTGGATTTTTTTCTTTTCTGCTTAGAGATTTATTTTGTTAATGTATGTTAAAAGAAGTGTATTTGAATGAAAAAAAAAACAAAAGGACAGCTTTTTGTGTACAGAGAGCAATTCTTAAACCCTTAAGTTGGGATCTACCATTACAAGGCTTGGAAACGTTACGAAGTTTTTATCAACGTTACAATAAAAACACATTCACATCATGTAATGACTGTCATTTCAGGACTATTTAAAGACATTTTCGGAACCTACGATGAAGCGTTCTATTTTGGCGGGATAGGGATGATATTCGGCGGACTCGTGTTGGTTTGCGGCAACATCTGGAAAACCATCAGAGATCGACGACGGAGACGCAAGGCCCGAGCAGATCCGAAGGATACCAAATGTTAACACTTCCGTTTCCGGTTTTTGCTAGCGTCGTAAAAACATGTGTTCCCCTTTCTTCATCAGTGGTCAATCTGAATGGATCGGGTTTATCCAATGAATGCACCTCTGACATAACATAGAAGCTGTCATATTGCTTCCTGCAAGATGGCAATTTAGTTGAACTTCCGTTTATAGAACTTATATATATAATGTTATCCAAACAGTCATTTAATTTGATTAGGAAACAACTTACAATTACACTACTATGTTCGACTTACCGACTACAAATACTGATTTAAAATTATGTCCAACACTTCCATATACATTGAACAACTCAACGTGAACGCTTCCACGAAACGTGTTATTCGTCGGGACAAAAATAAAAGAAAGTTGTAACCATTCACTAATGTATGAGGTGAATTTCTCAGGTCACGGACATACCCGAGTGGTTAAAATCGGCACTAGCGGTTTAGAAATGGGCGTTTCCTATCAACATTCGACATAGATTCGTCGCAAATAGGACGTCCCTAGAGTTGATGTATGCACGTGTACTTGTTATATAGAAGTTCAATATGTATTATGTGAATGGCGTCGGTTGAGTGATTATTTTAATCGTATTGTGACCAAACAGCCAGGAACTCTCCTTGAAACGTGTGGTTTTTGTTTGTTTGTTTTTGTTCCTATTTTTGTTGTTCTCGGTATACATCGGTCAGGCCGGAACTATTCGCATCAAGCCAAATAGTTCCGGCACAGACCGATGTATTCACATAACGACCGAAGTAAGCCGACATCAGGATGAGTTTCAAAATGGCGGACTATGGGTATTTTACCTCAAATAAACGCAGATTGGTCATGTAACACTTTTCCAGGTAATGCCACACAGATATGTCATACAACTTGCTTTAATGTCCATAGTTATTCATATTAACATTGCTTTCCTTATTATACGTGGCTTATATGTCAGGCAATATACCTTTAAGTGATTATTAACTTGTTTATTGAGCTATTACCCTTGCTAGAGGGAAAAGTAATCCTTGTGAATGAAATATTAATGTATCGAATAATAATGGTTTTATTGTGTACATCTATTTCAAATATCTTTTCCTAATGACACATGAAAATATATGAGTATAAATAAATTGCAGAATAATTATATGCAGTTCTTGTATTATGTTCATAAAAATAATGAAAATTGAATTATGAATGCATACTATTTAATAAAGTCATTTTACATAAATTATCGTGTGCTTGAAATATAGTTGAGAAAGATACCAGTTTGTTGCATTGACTCTTATAAAAAAAAACTTGGTGAGAAAAAGAGAAAATGCTCTTATCGAGCAATTTCTCCTCCCACAATGTTTTCTGTCTTATCAGAAGATTATTTTTCAATTTCATCACATTTTGAAATGTCCTCTACAAACTCTTTCGATTTGGGATAATTGAAAATTTGGCGTTTGGTAAAGGATTAAACGTCTGCGTGTAAAATGTCTATTCGTATCTAGAGTAGATTAAATAAGAAATCGTCATGATTGAATATTCAGAATTGATAAAAGCCGTGTTTGAAAATATATAGAGGGGTTTGACCTGAGCATGATGAATTTTAAAAGCTTATTGTAAGACATTAGCTAGGTATACACTTCTGAAAAATTATATTTAACAGAGCGTTAAATGTGGCCGTAAGTGTTTGAGGAATATTCTTTGACAAACGATTGACTATTCATCAAAGCTAGATAAATACATAATATTTTATTGCATTATAAACATTATGTTATATAGCAATTTTAACAAACATTTTAACAAAGACATGGATTTACAGAAGAGCTTTTCATTCATTTAAAGGTGTCATTCAATTACGATTGCGTTGAGCATAATATATATACTTTGACAGATTAAAAATAATTTTCTTTGAAGGATTTGATAATAAATTGACAAATTTATGCATATTTGGCCATGTATGATAATACCTCTTTACATATTTTGATCTTAAATTTGTATGCTTTGGACAAATTAATACAAAGTGAAATTCATTTTCTATTTGACCAGAATTACAATTTCTACATATTCTCTCATTTCTGGGAATATTATTTTGGCGTCCTTTTTCTATTTCTAGCTCGTGTGCTGATGTTCTAAACCTTGTAAGAGCCTTTCTGAATTTTGATTCATGAATGATGTCGAGATATTGTTCCATAATAAATTAACTTTTGAATAAACTGTAGCTATAAAGAGGAGGTGAATTACTTATTGATGAATACCAATTTTGTTGATAGATGTCTAATATGCGTTGTTTTATTGCGGTAAAATTGACTTGCATGTATAATTGGTTTTCCCAAATGTTTGATAATCCAATATTGTTTAAAGCGTTTTTGATGTGGTAAGCCCAATTATTACCGTTGTATGTGAGATTATTTTCTGTGTCTATTTTTAGCATATTATACAGCTTAAATAAACAAATAAAGAAATGAATAAAAAAGGGAGATCATATTGAAGGTATATGAAATTATTAGTTGTGATTACTTCCCTTGTTTGATAAACATGGGTTTTTAGGGGGGACTCCTTCTACTAGTCCTTTCTAACATAAACGGGTTTCGTGATCTGAATTTAGAATTCGGGATAATTGTGGGAGTTTCCTCAAAGGGATTGAAATGAATAAAAAGGTTTAAGAGCACGCGATTTCTCTTTAATACGACTAGTCTCAGACACAATCTTCGGCATTGGACTCACTATGGACAACTAACTCTCTTAGAGGGAGGGAGGGTGGGAGGAAGGGAGGGAGGGAGGGAGGGAGGGAGGGAGGGAGGGAGGGAGGGAGGGAGGGAGGGAGGGAGGGAGAGAGAGAGGGAGAGAGAGAGAGAGAGAGAGAGAGAGAGAGAGAGAGAGAGAGAGAGAGAGAGAGAGAGAGAGAGAGAGAGAGAGAGAGAGAGAGATAGAGAGAGAGAGAGAGAGAGAGAGGGGAGAGAGAGAGAGAGAGAGAGGGAGAGAGAGAGAGAGAGAGAGAGAGAGAGAGAGAGAGAGAGAGAGAGAGAGAGAGAGAGAGAGAGAGAGAGAGAGAGAGAGAGAGAGAGAGAGAGAGAGAGAGAGAGAGAGAGAGAGAGAGAGAGAGAGAGAGAGAGAGAGAGAGAGAGAGAGAGAGAGAGAGAGAGAGAAACTGTTACTATTGAGATCTTGAAATCCCATTGTTTTCTATGCTTACTATGCTTATACATATACAGAAATATCAAGTTGGGCCATTAAACTCTCAAAAACTAAAATAATGTGGAACTCACTCGTCTCATTCTTTTTACGGAGCAAAGTGTACCAGGTACCGTTCGAAAATCAGTTCACAAGCTGTCAAGTCTAGCCATGATACCGGCATTTGTGTTTATACATCCCAAACAAATAGTCCTGCAATAGGCAATCAAAACAAACTTTGAGAGCGTTGCAGGACAATCATCTTTATAGGAAACCCATATGTGTTCTACCAGCTCATCTCTTACTAGAAAGACTATGCAACAGAAGTCGAAACTTAAAATTTCAAAATGGGACTCCTTTTGGGTACTACGACACGGAAGTAAACCGTGACAGGTCCGAGACCGTGTGTTGATCCTTTTTCAGACAACGTGAGCCAATACCTTCCGGAAGTGCTGAGTCTTTTTACCTTCCAATGCATAAGTAACGCCACTGTTGCTGTGGATACCTTCTTCGTTTTAAGGTAAAGTAAGACTATGCTAATTCGTAGTAAACACCTTAAGTACGATATCGGTAGTTTTCTAGGCGCACTTCATCTGCGCATCCAAGGAAGATAATAAATATGGTATTTAAGTCACGTGGTAATATTACAATTAAGCATAACTGTAATGTGACAATCCAAAGACGAAGCATATATTTAACGTGTCAATCCAAATACGAAGCATCTATGGAACGTGACAATCCAATAACCAATCATCTATGCAACGTTGTAATTCAATAATTCAGCATTTATGTAATGTGGCAATCCAAAGACGAAGCATCTATTTAACGTGACAATCCAAAGACGAAGCATCAATGGAACGTGACAATCCAATAACCAATCATCTATGCAACGTTGTAATTCAATAATTCAGCATTTATGTAATGTGGCAATCCAAAGACGAAGCATCTATTTAACGTGACAATCCAAAGACGAAGCATCTATGGAACGTGACAATCCAATAACCAATCATCTATGCAACGTTGTAATTCAATAATTCAGCATTTATGTAATGTGGCAATCCAAAATCTAAGCATCTATGTAACGTGACAATCCAAAGAGCTAAGCATTTATGTAAAGTTGCTATCCAATAACCAATCATCTATGTAACGTAGTAATCGAATAATTCAGCATATATGTAATATGGAAACCCGAAACCGAACATTTATGTAACGGTGCAATCCAAAAACTAATAATTTATGTAACGTGACAATCCAAAAACGAAGCCTCTATGTAAAATGACAATCCAATAACCAATCATCTATGCAACGTCCTAATTCAATGATTCAGCATTTATGTATTGTGGCAATCTAAAATCTAAGCACCTATGCGGCTACCCAATAACCGATCTTCTATGTAACGAAGTAATTCAATAATTCAGCATTTTTGTAATGTGGCAATCCAAAAACACAGCATTTATGTAAAGTTGCTTTCCAATAACCAATCAACTATGTAACACAGCAATCCAATAATTCAGCATACATTTATTATTTGGCAATCCAAAAACCGAGCAATTACGTAACGTGACAATCCAAAAGCAAAGCATCTATGTAAAGTGCCAATCCAACAACCAATCATCCATGCAACGTTGTAATTCAACAATTCAGCATTTACGTAATGTGGCAATCCAAAATCTAAGTATCTATGTAACGTGCCAATCCAAAACGAAGCATCTATGTAAAGTTGCTATCCACTAATCAATCATCTTTGTAACGAAGTAACTCAATAATTTAGCATTTAGGTAATGTGGCAATCCAAAAACCGAGCATTTATGTACCTTGGCAATCAAAAACGAAGCATCTATGCAAAGTGGCTATCCAATAACCAATCATCTTTGTAACGAAGTAATTCAATAATTCAGCATTTATGTAATGTGGCAATCCAAAAACACAGCATTTATGTAAAGTTGCTATCCAATAACCAATCATCTATGTAACAAAGCAATCCAATAATTCAGCATACACAGAGCATTTACGTAATGTGGCAATCCCTAACGAAACATTATGTGATGTTTCAATCTACTACCAGACCAATTATGTAATCTGTCAATGAAATAACTCATCATTTATATAATGCTATTATCCAAACACAAAGCATTTATGTAATGTTGCAATCCAACATCTAAACAATTATACAATCTAGCAATAAAAAATCAGCATTAATGTAATGCTGCAATTCAATATTTAAACAATTATGCAATATAGCAATAAAAAAATCAGCATTAATGTAATGTTGCAATCCAATATTTAAACAATTATGCAATATAGCAATAAAAAAATCAGCATTAATGTAATGTTGCAATCCAATATTTAAACAATTATGCAATATAGCAATAAAAAAATCAGCATTAATGTAATGTTGCAATCCAATATTTAATCGCGCCGATTCGTGGGATAATCCTGGCAATTTTCACCTCGCCTAACGGGGATTCGAACCCGGGACCCTCAGTACAAGAGGTCGATGCTCTACCACTGTACCTCTGTCGCCCACATTTTGTATATACTGTTGGCGTTTTAAAAGATCAGTTATTTATTTGGGAAAATCACTCTACGAATTCATTTAATGACAGTAATTCTTAAAAAATATCATTAAGTATAGAAACAAAGGGAAAGTGATGGACACGGCCTTCACATCCTGATAGATGGCGTGGCAAATAAGTAGCTATATCTCAAAAACAGAACTCTTTACATATCAAGGCTAGGGTTTTTGGTATTATTTAGTTTTTGTTGGATTCTCATTGGTATCGTTATAAGCATTTGGGATTTTACACAGGATCCCCTGGGTTTGTTTCCCAAGAAATGCGCCGTATCTTTTGACAATTAAACAAACGCGTAGCTAGCTGTTAACAGAGTACGGACCTGCGTTTAACATGTCCATATAAAATGAGAATCTAATGTTTGCATTTAGCGTCTCGTATATATTTAACGATTTTCCCCCTGAAGTTCTATGTCCATATTTCCTTGTACGAAACATCCTAGATAGTATCAGATGAAACAAAAGACATAAAATCTTCCCAGGGACTATGCCCCCAGACCTCCCCAGGGCCGTACGTTCACTTACTTAATGGCTTAGATATGCCCCTCACAAGTATTGAAAAATAGCGTATAACCCAAAATTGACAAAGAAGCTGGTGGATATCATTAACGTTTCATTATCAAACCCTTATAGTGCTGGAACCAACTTCATGCTTATGCAACCAGGTTAGATCCAGGCCAGCCACCAAGTAAATTGCCGGTTTGCCTGTGATCTAACCTGTATGCTACTCTGTGTATCTTTCCTCGTCAAAATTAAGCTGATACTTAAGGTTTCGGAAAGCAGCCGACGGAAAAAATATTTTTTTTAGAAAATTACCCAGCATTCTAAGGGTTAAGCTATGTAAACACCATCAAATTACAGGCTAACGCCACCCTACATGTTATTCCTGATGTTCTACGTGCCGCTCTTCAAGTCCTGGTCAAATGGTCCGTTATGGCCACAGCAGGGCGTAGAAGTCGACGAATGTAAGGATAGCTGGTGGCGGAACTTACTGTATATCAACAACTTTACTGACATGAACAAAATGGTAAGACTACATTTTGTATATATATATATTTAGACTTTGTAGACTTATTCTTTGTTTGCTCTTATCAACATTAAGGTAAGACCTGGGTAATGGAGAAAGGTCTTAATATAAGAATTAAAGAGTTTACAGAACAAATGCCGTTTTAAAGTCAAGTTTCATATCATTAGAATTTTTCCTCGATTAAAATTCTTATTTGCCAACTTTTTTCATGAAAATCGAAGGGAGATAATCAATATGAAATAAAGAACAAAATTGTTGATATTCATTTTATAAATATAATTCAAAATCAGACAAATTTTGAAAATTGGCTCGGTGAATGCCTTTGAAATGATAGATATTTTGTGAATTACATTTCAACTTAGTTTTTAACCAAAACAATTGTCAGTTTTCCATTACCCAGGTCTTACCTTAAGAGCAGCAGCTACAGTATGTATATTTTCGTCATGGGTATCATCAGCGATAATAGTGATACCATCAATATGATTATTATTATTATTATTATTATTGTAATTGTAACGTTTGTTGAACGTTAATGCAAATTAGGGAACCTAGTGCATTGTTGTAAAGAACAAAATGGTATATATATATATAGACAACACAACCGCTCAGTGTAAGACGGCGGTTAGAGTTATGTAATGTGTGTTGAACGTTTATGCAAATTAGGGAACCCAATGCATTGTTGTAGAGAAAATGCTGGTATATATAATCACAACACAACCACTCAGTGTACGACAGTGTTTTTATTGATCGGATGTATTTTTGTCTTTGAGAGGTTCATTTTCCTCGGTTCGTTACATTACTGTTTTATTAGTATGTTAATCGTCATTATGATCATCATCAACAATACCATCAGTGTCATCAAAGCCAACATTAGCATCAGCGTAAGTTACATCGAGAGCTTCACCATTTTCTACACCACTTTATTTTTCTTCGTTTTTCAAATTCCAATGTTGTTAATTAATTTCTTTATCTTCTATTCCTTTTAACCTTCTTTTTCTCCTTTTTGTCTCCTCCTCTTTCCCCCATTGTAAAAAAATATAACATTTTCATTAACTCCATTTTTGCCTCTTTTCTCTTTCCCATTTTCTTTTCATTTCTATAATTACCCAATTTATTATCACTGCTCTATTGTTGCATTCCTTTTTGGTGTTGTATTTTATCCTTTCTGCAATACCCAGTGTCTGCAATGTTTGATGTGTAAATGACTAAAGGCAAAAACTTTTGACGATGCTCAAGAAATGTTTGAATGGTAAAGGTTTAAGGTAAACGTAACGTTATTGTTTATTATAGTATCGCCATTATTGAAAGGGCCAGTCAGTTGACTTATGAGACACTTTCACTGATTATACCAAGTACCTCCCAAATTCTATTACTATACCAGTGACAAACTGATCTAAGTCGGTAACCATTAAATTTACCAAGCTCGCAGCTCACGAACCGGCCATTTCGAAACAAGTCGGAAGTATGTCTTTATTGCATCCTTTTTAGACTACTCTACATATTCATCTCATCTCCTCTGCGCTCAAACCTGTTTTGTATCTGCATATTTCATACTTGGTACTTGATGACTTTTATACAATGGTATTTTCTTTTCTTATTTTAGTGTATGGCTTGGAGTTGGTATCTCGCAAACGACATGCAGTTTTATGTGTTGAGTCCAATTCTTCTCGTTCCACTTTATTAGTAAGTTTCCGCTGTAAAGTTGATAAGAATCATAACGTTAAGTAGTGCTATTTGGCAAACATGATTCATGTAGATAAGCAACTATGATAGGCCTTTTGTTAAAAGCATACTAGCGCTCAGAAAAACTTCCAAACTGGGTATGATGGGTTATAAATTATGATAGAATGTGTTGAAGCATAGCGACAAACCACAGGATGATATAACGCCTGCACTATTTATTATCTATTTCATAAAGTGCTATTATCACAAATTTGGTGCCCACGAATTTAACTTCATTGTTTACATTTATGTATAACGACAAGGAGGGCTGGGATTAATGTATCACCATCACCTGGTTAGAAAAATCATGAGAAACACATGAAAATACTGTCATCTTTCCAATATGAACATTGAAAATGGTGAATATCTTGGGTATTATTGGTTCCCAACGTTTCTCGGCTGACCTAGTTTTATCGCTAATTGTAAATAAACCTTATAATATTCACTCTTTTCAAAGCATAATGTGCACGTGTCACAGCCTCAATCCCTCTGTAAAAGGGAATTTAAAGTACTTTTGAGTTAATTTACAATTATTCTAAAACTTTCACAATTTTAGTGTAAATGAGCGCAAGGATGGCTTTAAATCGCCCAAATCGTTTACCACTTATTGGTCAGAATCCTCTTTAGAGTTGGTACAGATGACTTCGGCAAGATTTATTGATGTCTTGCAAAATTCATGCTGTTCAGCAGTGTTAAAAAAAAATTCGCGTTTGTATAAACAACAATGGTTGGTGATATGCAGATTTTATGCAATTGTCACAACTAGGGTATTTCTGTGACCTGAGAAATAAACCTTTTCCCTATGTCCGTCCACGTTGAGTATTTCAATGCGTATGGAGTATGTTTGTTATCATTTTAAACCATTATCTTTGATTGGTAACTCATACTAAATAGTGAATTTATAAGTTGTGATGTATGTTTGATTCCTTAATCAAATGAAAAGACTATTTGGATTTTACATTTAAGATCTATATTAGAAATCGAAAGAACAATGAAAGAAGTCTAGCGAGAAACAATATGGTGGCTTCAATGTTACTTAAAAGGCGTATTCATTGAATAAACCCAACTATAAGCTTTGGGTCTTATGTTCAGTCATTCTCTTATTATCTTACTTATTAGAAAGTATCCTAAAGTATACTAAAAGTTGTTATGAATAATTCAAACAAGAAATATTGATATCTTGCAAAAGTCATGCTGTTCAGTAACACTCGATTAAGTTTTCTTTGTTTAAATAAGCAACAATGGTTGGTAAAATGAGATTGTTATGTGTAGCCAATCTCTTTCTTTCTTACTTATTAGTAAGTATCCACTAAAAAGTTGCTATGAACAGTTTATGGAAATATGATTTATAGCTGGCAAAGAGCATACAGTTCAATAACATAATGCTGTTAATATAGCTAATACATTGAAGTCTTGTTATCCGGACCTCGTTTATCCGGATGTCTCGCAATCCGAACGAAATTGTAAGGGAACGGAATATTGTGCAGTAATTTGCTTAATCAATTACCATACAATAACGACATTTGACCAGTTTTTGCAGACGACCCTCAAAAACATTTTGGGTAAAGGAGTAATTGCTCGTGACGAGTAATTCCTCCTTGACCTACAATGTTTTCTGTCATATCAGAAAATTAATTTTGAATCCTACTTGAGGAAAACGGTCGTGAAACAGAATAAGAGGGAATATTTGATGATCCTCATATAGACCGTTTATGTCTATATATGTTTAAGACCAGGCCCTGCTTCATTAGTCCGGATTATTCTTGAATCCGTAAATTGTGTTGGGAACGGACGTGTTCGCATTAACGAGATAATACTGTATATGGTTTTGATATGTAACTAGACAATGCATCTTTGCAAAAAAATACTTTTTTGTTTTATCAGTGATTTAAAAAGTAGCAACAGAAAACTGTCCGTCAAATCAAATAAAATAAAGAACACCATGATAACGTTTCTTGACATACATTTTGACTGAATCTTTTTCTATTCTTTTAGACTGTAGTTATTCTATATTGTATATTTGAGTGTGAAACAGTCTTAAACACCTATTGTGAGTGATGTTTGAGAATGCAAATCGACAATCATCTTCAGCATGGAATATATATTGACTTATGTTCTCTTTTTACCAATGGATTGCCAAAAAGGCTATATAAAGAGGAATCCTAACTATGAATTTGTGTTCATTGCCCTACGCAATTTTCTAATGCAATAGGTATGGTTCTGATAGGTCACATCTTCAGCTTGTTACAAGCGGTGGTTGTGTCCGTTTGGAACCATATCATCGTTGTTACTTTATATCGATTTATTAACACCTATTTAAACGTTATGTTAACCTTAAAACCCAGTTCTGCATTCCACTTCCTCTTCCTATATGACCTTGATTTATTTGTTTATTTTGATTATTATTGTAATAACAAGAAATGTTGTAAGTTTACCTCTCTATTTTTCATATGGGTTTTACATCACATCAACATTATTTCAGTTATTAGCAATGCCCGACTCTTAATGTTGGAGGAAGACCCCATACTCAACTGCCCATAAGGGCTGGTTAAGGCGGGTGGAACCATCTGCATTCCGTAAGTAAGTCGGGAGATCCATAACCCTCTCAGAATTTGAACCAATGCGGAGAGGGGCCATGTGATTTCAAGTTCTGTACTCTAATCACTAGGCCACGGAGGCCCCTTACCTCTCTATTAAATATTCATATTCGTAGACTCATTCCTTTATGGTTATGGTTTCATTTCGTTTCAGTTCGCCTTTGTGGGGCTCAGTGACATGTTTGGTTTTTATATTGGTGAATTTTATCAGTACCGGGGTCATTTCAAGCAAGAACCATCTATCCACGAGTTTGCTGTTTGGGGGGTAAGTTATACAGTCCAACTTGTGTTAAGCAACCATCCTTTGAAGTAGCCAACCTCAATTAAACAACCACTACATAACATCCCAATGTTGGATTTATAGTGCACACCAATTTGTGTTAAACAGCCAACCTGCATTAAACAACCACCACAGAAAGTCCCAATGTTGGATTTATAGTGCATATCAATTTTTGTTAAGCAACCATCCTTTGAAGCAGCCAACCTGCAATAAACAACTACTACAGAACGTCCAAATGTTAGATTTATAGTGCATATCAATTTGTATTAATCAGCCAACCTGTCTTAAACAGCCAAACGTCTCACTTCCATTGGCTGGCCTCTTAAAACAAGTTTGCCTGTACATATGTAGCATTGAGGTAATGACGTCGTGGTTCTCTTGGCGGTTTTTGTTCCGACGTCCAACATGGAAGTTATGCACATTCCTATATTAAATTCATTGAATGTAAAAGTTTCATTGATATTATATAAGTTTACGACATTTTGAATAAATGTCCGATTCACTTAACAAGGTATTGTTATGTTTATTCCACACATGTTGTCTTTATCACCCCTCGGCTAGCATTTCATAAATAGGGGATGGGCAGTTGTTCAGGGGAAGAACGTCGGCCCCGAGACACGAGGGTCTTGGGTTCGAATCCTGTGAGTATCGAGATTCTTTTTGCGAATTTTATTAATCCTTTACCAAACACCAAATGTTCGACTGTCCAAAACTGAAAGAGTTTGCAGACAATATTTCAAAATGTGATGAAATTGAAAAATAATCTTCTGATAGTTTCGAGCGATTTCTTCTTTTCCCAAAATGTTTTCCAGACTCGTCTGCAACAAAGTGGTTAAAATCGTCATTGTTTTGTAATGGGTTAATTCACATTCAGCTCGGGTACTGGTTGTGCAACAAGGAAGCGGAATCGAGAGTTAAAATCTAAGTTGTAAGATCTTGTTTCACAATCAATGCAAAGCAAATAAGTTTAAACTAATAAACTAAGCAAAACATCTCAAATCAGTCTGGTTCATGCTTAACCCCTCTCTATCTCCCGTACATTTCTCACAGCAGAGCACCTGTTGTGCAGTTTAAAAGAATGTAAACAAGCACCTTTAATCAACAAACAAACGATACGTGATGACTTCGATGTAAACATCTACGTATATTTTAGCGCAGTGGAAGACGCATTCAATGACGTATACGTGAAACCATGGTGTAGGATTGGACCGTACGCAGTTGGTTTTTTCACTGGCTATGTGTTGTACAAGAACGACTGCAAGATAAGGATGTCCAAGGTACACCACCGATCGTTCGTATAAAACGCATTTTCATTGATATGATTTATCTCCCTTTGTATGAATGGCCTTCATTCGGCATACTTTGACTTCTGGGTAGTATTCGATTTTTTTTTTAAAAAATGATCAAGAAACACATTTGGGTTAGCAGTTTTAAAATTCAAAATCTGATTTGATTATCGATTATTTTCTGGATGATGGATACTTGAATAACAGCAAAAATACACCAAATGGTAGTCAAATTGATGCAATCGTGCAAATTTATATGAGATATGAACCTTAATGTCTTTCATTTAAACAGAAGATTTGCTCCCTCGTACAAAATTCTATAAAGTTCTGTACTGCTTTAAAGAAATTAACTTTAAGTATCCAGGTTTTCTCACTTCTGCATACACGCTTTCAAAATCGCATTTCGTAATTTCGTGAATGCAGCGGAGAGATCGACTTGCAATGTGCTGAGCTCTGTGTTTAGTGTTAGTGTTTAGTGTTAGTGTTTAGTGTTAGTGTTATGTATTTATCACCTGAATCATGCTTTGGAGAGACAGAGGTTCTATTCCCAATAATCGATCCCTTCACTATAGTGTATCAACTTAAAGTTGATGGAATACCTGTCTTATAACAAGCTTCTCGCAGTGATCTCCTCTTTATGGGATTGATCACTGTCATCACAAATATCATATGACCATCTGCTTAGAATCTAAAATGTCTTAAGATCGCGGCGACACCCCAAATGTCATCAATTCGTGCTTTAATTTGTAAAGAAAACGATACATTTCTTTAACTGTTCAGAAATTAATACAAGAAGACAATATCACTCAATTAACTACTTTATCCTTAAAAGAATCTCCCTTTGTATGAATGGCCTTCATTCGGCATACTTTGACTTCTGGGTAGTATTCGATTTTTTTTTAAAAAATTATCAAGAAACACATTTGGGTTAGCAGTTTTAAAATTCAAAATCTGGTGATCGATTATTTTCTGGATGATGGATACTTGAATATTAGCAAAAATACGCCAAATGGTAGTCAAATTGATGCAATCGTGCAAATTTATATGAGATATGAACCTTAATGTCTTTCATTTAAACAGAAGATTTGCTTCCTCGTACAAAATTCTATAGAGTTCTGTACTGCTTTAAAGAAATTAACTTTAAGTATCCAGTTTTTCTCACTTCTGCATACACGCTTTCAAAATCGCATTTCGTAATTTCGTGAATGCAGCGGAGAGATCGACTTGCAATGTGCTGAGCTCTGTGTTTAGTGTTAGTGTTTAGTGTTAGTGTTATGTATTTATCACCTGAATCATGCTTTGGAGAGACAGAGGTTCTATTCCCAATAATCGATCCCTTCACTATAGTGTATCAACTTAAAGTTGATGGAATACCTGTCTTATAACAAGCTTCTCGCAGTGATCTCCTCTTTATGGGATTGATCACTGTCATCACAAATATCATATGACCATCTGCTTAGAATCTAAAATGTCTTAAGATCGCGGCGACACCCCAAATGTCATCAATTCGTGCTTTAATTTGTAAAGAAAACGATACATTTCTTTAACTGTTCAGAAATTAATACAAGAAGACAATATCACTCAATTAACTACTTTATCCTTAAAAGAATGAATTTAATTCAAATAAGGATGAAAATCTTGCGGTGGCATTAATCGATGCAGCGTAGCAAGGGGGATCATTTACAGGAATGTGGTTTAATTTCAATTGGAAATAAGATGTTCTTCTCTTTTTTGTGTTATCCTTGATATTGATGTAATTGAAATTCTGATAAGGTTCATAACACAATCATTTAAATTTCCATATTTTATTCAATGTAATGCTTATTTTAGATGGATGTGTTGTTGATTATTGTCTGGTTGCTCAATATTTAAATAAATCTATCTATCTATATTTCAGTGGTTGAACACTCTCGGCTGGGTGCTGGCAACAGCCGTATCGATAATGGTACTTTACGGACTGTACACATCAGATGGTCAAGCGAAGGACCTTGGTAATGACGCCAATGCACTATACAACGCAACGTCTCGCACAGCCTGAGGCATGTGTATCGCTTGGGTAGTGTTTGCGTGCGCAACCGGATACGGAGGTTCGTGTGACACCTATCGGAACTACTCGAGTATTCCCGTGAGCTGAGAATTACATCTCGGATATAAGTGTAGGGTTACAAGTTTCGGGTAAATTGCCCACGGCATTTAACACATTTCTAAAGCGTCCATGTTAAGTAGTTCAATGTAAAATGTATATGAAAGTGTTGGACATCCTTTTTAGATCATTTTTATCGGTAACTCATACGAAATCATACGTTGTGACGTATATAGTTGTTTCCTTGATTTCACATTTAAAATCTATTTTTGTAAACGAAGGTAAAGTGACCAGTCTCTCGGAAAACAATATGATCCATATCATTTCAGAGGGGTTTTCATTGAATGAATCCGATGTGTTCAGATTGTCGTGACACTCAAATCTGATTGATTGTATGTTCTGTATGTATTGGTTGAGTGATTGATAAATGATTCGTTCTGATTGGATACTTTTCTGAAGACTTACCTGCTTCATTTTTGGATCTATCTTTTTGTCTATTTGTTTATCATGAGTTACTAGATGGTGTCAATGATTCTTGAAGCAATTTGTGTGCATTGACTCATGAATGATTAAAGAAGACCAATCAATAGAAACACGTCTATAAATAGAGGCCGATTTGAATTGAGTAGGGCCGAACAAGCAAAATTTAAGTTGAACAACATCCCATATAAAGCATTGTATCCTTGTATATTTTCTTTTAAACAAAGAACAAACAATAGGCAATTGCGATATATTAAAATTGTTTAAGAAAAGTCATCAGATAACCCCATTTTATTCCATTGCTCTATACTTTCGTACTATTACGTATATGGGACAGCTAACCTCTAATCCTCTTCCAACGTCGAACTTAATATATAGCTATATGCAATATGGAAACATGAAAACTGTGAAGATCATGCAAAAACCATACAAATAGAAACAAACGCAATCATAGCCAATGTTCAATAAACGATAACTCAAACCACACTTATAAAAAGTAGTCTTAATTGTGGTATTAGTTCATACAATGCGTAGTATTAACAGAATAGAACAGAACAATTTTTTTAATCTCTAAGGTACAATGTGTACAACATGACATTTAAAACGATTCGGTTTAGGGGAAAAATGTAGAATTGTGCCTTTGAATTTCAAGATATTTAAATATTTAAAAACAAAAATGAAAAAGAGAAACCGGTAAGAGCCAAGAACGTTCTAATCATTCATTCCTTGTTCAGTCCAAATGAACTCCATTCATTCGTAGATGAGTGGGTGTTTTTCTCTTGATAATTGAATGAGGGAACATGTTATAGCATAGCAGTTCAAAAACACGTTTCAAGGTGCGATACTTGATGCATTCGAATCCCGATTATTCGAAATTGCCGGAACCGTAAATGTAACGTTAACTCAGATAATGTGAGTTATGTAATGTCAATTAAAAGCCAAGCACTATTAAAATATTTTATTAAACAAATATACATATCTTCCAGGTCGTGTTACTTCATTCAAAGCATCATTTAATGATCGTATTTCAAATCTAAAAAATGTAGCATTATATCCCGTTACGAAGTAGGAGATGGCCAATCGCTTATGTTGTTACAACTTGTGGCCCAAATCAATTGCATTTATTTTATTGCCTTTTCATGTCTTCTTTAAATACTTGTGGATCTGTTTGTTGTATATATGTCTTGTTACCCTTGCAGGAATAATGCAATTGACTATTATCTAACAATCTTCCAGGTCCTGTAAACACGCTACTCTCGTGGCACGGTGTAATACCTCTGAGTCGACTGACCTATTGTGCTTACTTAGTTCACCCTGTCGTCATATATGTGGCTTATTCAAGCTTGAGAACACCCCTTCATCTCTACGATATGCATGTGGTAAGTATTGGTATTGTCTCTTGACGTACGGGTGCGTGTATTCAAGCTTGAGAACTCCACTGCATCTCTACGATTTTCAAATGGTAAGTATGGGTTTTGTCTCTTGAACTTTGTCTTTATGCACGGGTGCGTGTATGTAAGCTTGAAAAAAAAACACCTGTTTCTGTACGATGTTCTTATGTTAAGTATTGGTTTTGTCTCTTGAACTTTGTCTTGATGCACGGGTCCATGTATGCAAGCTTGAGAAAACCCCTGTTTCTGTACGATGTTCGTATGTTCAGTATGGGTTTTGTCTTGATGCATGGGTGCGTGTTTGCAAGCTTGAGAAAACCCCTGTTTCTGTACGATGTTCGTATGGTAAGTATGGGTTTTGTCTCTTAAACTTTGTCTTGATGCACGGGTGCGTGTATGCAAGCTTGAGAAAACCCCTGTTTCTGTACGATGTTCCTATGTTAAGTATTGGTTTTGTCTCTTGAACTTTGTCTTGATGCACGGGTGCATGTATGCAAGCTTGAGAAAACCCCTGTATCTGTACGATGTTCGTATGGTTAGTATGGGTTTTGTCTCTTGAACTTTGTCTTGATGCATGTGTGCGTGTATGCAAGCTTGAGAAAACCCCTGTTTCTGTACGATGTTCGTACGGTAAGTATGGGTTTTGTCTCTTGAACTTTGTCTTGATGCACGGGTGCGTGTGTGCAAGCTTGAGAAAACCCCTGTTTCTGTACAATGTTCGTATGGTTAGTATGGGTTTTGTCTCTTGAACTTTGTCTTGATGCATGGGTGCGTGTATGCAAGCTTGAGAAAACCCCTGTTTCTGTGCGATGTTCGTATGGTAAGTATCGGTTGTGTCTCTTGAACTTTGTCTTGATGCATGGGTGCGTGTATGCAAGACTGATAAAAGCCCTGCATCTCTACGATATACAAGTGGTGCGTATTGGTTTTTGCTCTTAGATCTTTTTTTTTATATGTGTAAGGTTATGTGTAAGCACGCTTTAGAAAACTCTGCATATGTACTATATTAAAGTATTGGTTTAAACTTTGAAATACGTGTCTTGGTACATGTGTGTGTGTTTGCGTGTAAGCACGCTTTAGAAAACCTCTAAATATGTACGATATTAAAGTGGAGCGTATTGGTATAAACTCTGAAATAAGTGTCTTGGTACATGTGTGTGTGTGTGTTTGCGTGTACGCACGCTTTAGAAAACCTCTAAATATGTACGATATTAAAGTGGAGCGTATTGGTATTAACTCTGAAATAAGTGTCTTGGTACATGTGTGTGTGTGTTTGCGTGTACGCACGCTTTAGAAAACCTCTAAATATGTACGATATTAAAGTGGAGCGTATTGGTTTAAACTCTGAAATACGTGTCTTGGTACATGTGTGTGTGTGTGTTTGCGTGTACGCACGCTTTAGAAAACCTCTAAATATGTACGATATTAAAGTGGAGCGTATTGGTATAAACTCTGAAATAAGTGTCTTGGTACATGTGTGTTTGCGTGTATGCACGCTTTAGAACACCCCTGCATATGTACGATATTCAAGTGGAGCGTATTGGTTTAAAGTCTGAAATACGTGTCTTGGTAAATGTATGTGTTTGCGTTTGAGCATGCTTGAGAAAACCCCTGCATATGTACGATAGTCAAGTGGTTTAAAGTATGAAATGTGCGTCTTGGGACATGTGTGTGTTTGCGTGTAAGTACGCTCGAGAAAAAACCCTTCATCTGTACGATTTTGAAGTGGAGCGTATTGGTTTTTAACTCTTAAACCTGTGTCTTGATGCGTATGGGTGCATGTATGCAAGCTTCAAGAATCTCCTGAATCTGCTTCAAGAGCAAATGGATGTGTTTGCTTGAACGTCTTGGCTTGTAGATGTGCATGTTAGCGTGCCTTAAGAGTATGTGAGGGTGTGCGAGCGGTTGCATGCAAACATGCGTGGTTTGAACTTTAAGAAGACCCGTTTATCGATATGTTTTACTTGTGTTGCGTCATTCGACTATGATGTAAAGTGTGCTTGCATGTATGCGTGATTGTGTGATTATGTTAGTGAGTTGGGGTATGCAAACCTTAGAACAGTTCTATGGTGCTTTCAAATCTTTACCATATAATTGATTAAATATGCACAGGAAATAATTTGCAATACACATTGCGATAATGATCATGTAATGTAAGTAACAGGTAAAAGAGAACATCAGCCCAATAGTTATTTATGATCCCCCTAAACCAGGACAAAGAATACGTCTAGCCATTGTCTTACCGTTATATGATTTTTGCTTATTTGGATCTAAATCGTTTGTTTAATGATTTCCAAATAATATATCAAAGCATTGCATTTGTATCATTTGATTTTAATTTTTGTGTCATTAGTTTTGTTTCAATCAGTTTTTTTTAGTTTTGTCTCCATCAAAAATGATGTCATAAAGAGTCAATATAAACCATTGTCTTGCTGAATTTTAACTTTTGTTTCATTGTCATTTTTAGGTATACTACTTCCTTGGTCACGTGTGCTTGTCCTACGCTGTCGCCTTGGTTGTTTCGCTTGCTTTCGAATCGCCAATGATGGGGCTAGAAAAGGCTCTTCTAGGCAGGGGAAAGAATAGTTAGCGCTTCGGATGTTCTGACGAGCAATTGCATACAACTAAACGTTATTTATGGATAGATGTATTGAAGCTTTGACTTATCCCCAGAGACTTAACCCTTTACCAAACAATAACGACTTTTGACCAGCTTTTTGCAGAAGACTCTGGATAACATTGTGGGAAAAGGAGGAATTGCACGTAATGAGCCATTTCTCCTTTTCCCACTATGTTGTCTGTCCTATCAGAAGATTCCTTTTTAATTTCTTCACATTTTGAACAGTCTTCTGCTAAGTCTTTCAAGTTTGGGACAGTCGAGAATTTGGCGTTTGGTAAAGGGTTAACAAAATTGGAGTGTGAAAATGAAGCATTTGCCCATTTTTCGTATAAGCAATGTTATTTTTCAACAGTTATTCCCATACATCCAGAAAACATGTATTGCAATTAGGATTATGGTTTCAATTATCTTGTTCAACCGTTTAAACATGAACGACAAAGCAAAACAGAATTAACAACTATATACAAAACGACTTATATGCATGGTCATTCGACAGTAAAAGGTGCGTGAGAACAAATGTAAGAAAAACTTGAAGTTGTAGGCCTACTTTTATATGAAACCTAGACACATTGAAGCCTTCTGCATCAATTTTGCTTTTAAAGGATGCTTTTAATTGTATATCAAAAAACAGCACAAAAACTGTAGTGTTTCAACGAAATTTGATTTTAACTTTCGAATTAGCTCATCTTTAAACGAATGATTTAATTTGCTTTCAAGAGCAACTCCTTACTGTTTATCAAACAACAGTACAAAAAAAGGAATTGTCTCAACGATATCTTATTTTGCCTTCCAATTGTTTCTTTCCTGTGAACAAGTGCCTTTAAGGTGGAACGTTTGTAACCGTACAGCATACATCCGGAAATAAAATCGCCAACAAAGTTTGCTTCAGTGTCCAACCAGTTTCGGATACCGTTGCAAATACCGAAATCATAACGACACATTTCATAGAAGATGAATATTTGAGATTGGTTCATGTGCGTAGACGAAAATATAGTGCCATATCATGTGAAATTTGATTGGCTGAATTGAATACGTTAAATGAAAGCTCCATTGATGGAACGGCTTAC
>OX401418.1:30170869-30216047 GCA_947846245.1 Cerastoderma edule
CACGTGATAATAGTGTCGATTCATTTCATAATCTGGGTCGAGACACTCTTACCGATGTCAATTTTTTTTATTTGACGGATGCAAAAGATCGTTGTTTACAAAACCAAATCATTCAAACGGTTCACGGTCTTTTCAACATAAAAGTGCTATACCTTTTTTACCTGGTTATGAACAGAAATGAGAAATGTATATATGACCCGGTGTTCTGTACCTGAATTGATGTAACGTCATTATATTCGTCAAAGACAATTCATTTAAAAAAAGATAAGATTCTCAATTTGTGAGATATTCCCTTTCACATCAATAATTGTTGAATGAAACAATGACCAATATTTTACCTCAAAACCACTGTCGATCCTTATAGCGTCTTCCCGTCTAGCCCCGTTTATTTCTAGATATCCATAATAATGATTATAACCTTTAATAGTTTTATGGATAATATGATTATTCATTGAAAGAAATGGCATACAGTAAATGTCATCCGAATAAAAACGTTTATTTGACTACTATGCAAGTACCTCTTCGGTAACAGATTATTATCTTCAGATATTTCACCATCTGAAATTGAACGCTGGGCAATTGTACAACATGTTATCAACAGTCACTCTTAAGGACTAGAACACAAAACACCTATACATATCTTTTTTTAAACCTTCTCAGAAATACTAATTCATGTATTATATTTCAATCTTTTTCATGAATTTATATAGCTTTAAAATTACAATTTCTAATTCATGTTTGCTCTACTCTAAGAAATTAGATCTATTGATATGTTATATATTATATGTTTTATATTTTTGTAAGGTTAAAGGTTGGATAACCACGACTCCCTTTGATCTAAAGACGTGGATAATAAAGTGATTATATGAAAATAAAAAATATATATATATAATTATCTCCCTTGGATGCGCAGATGAAGTGCGCAGAAAAAAACAACCGAGAACGTCCTAATACATCTATACTATTTGTCAATTCTTATACGAGTGATCGCTTAAGAGGCGGGACATCACTCAAAAATCAGTTTACGATGTGTATCATATGCGAGACAATAGTTACGCTACCACTTGTTTGGACAAACGTTACTATTATTATTGTAACGTTCGTTGAACTTTTATGCAAATAAGGAACCTAATGCATCGTTTGAGAAAACATGCGGGTATATATATAGACAACACAACCGCTCAGTGAACGACAGTGTTTTTCACTGATCGGATGTGTTTGTGTCTTTGAGAGGTTCATTTGCTCGTTTCGTTACATTGGTGGCAGCGGTGGTATTCTTGTTCTTAACGACTGTAAAACAATAAAAACATTTCATATCCTTGGGTGTTTCCCGGAGAATTGAAAATCGTGGGTATGATCGAGAATTTCGTTAAGTCCTTTTCGTATAGGATAAGTGTCGACAATAATTCTGTTATATCACTTTTATTTTAGGAGTTAATGACCGTTTTTCAGGAAATCACCTGTACGGGATTATGTGTTCACATGAAAAGATACAAATGTTACATCCTTGCAAACAGTTTGAACCCGGATCTGGTTGTCAAACAAACCATTTTAATCACCAAATAAAACAGGTACATTATCTATCTTTCGCTTGAATGGTAAAACGTGTATGAAGTCGACGAGACTGGTGTTAATTCATTAACTTTCTAAATCTTTTCATTGAATTGAAAATCATGTATTAATTCTGTAACGTTCATTGAACGTGTATGTAAATTAGGGAACCTAATGCATTGTTGTAGAGACATGCTGGTATAAAAATAGACAACACAACTGCTCAGTGTACGACACTATCGGATGTGTTTGTGTTTTTGAGAGGTTCATTTGCTCGGTTCGTTACATTAGTGGCAGTAGTGGGATGAACACTCGGGACGATTCTTCTCGGAGGTGGTAGTTATGTCACGTTCATTGAACGTTTATGCTAATTAGGGAACCTAATGCATCGTTGTAGAGAACATGCTGATATACTTTATATACATATAGACAACACAACCGATCAGTGTACGACAGTGTTTATCACTGATCGGATGTGTTTGTGTCTTTGAGAGGTTTATTTGGTCGGTTCGGTACAATTAATTTGACTAGAATTGTGTTAACTTCCCTTGAATAGAGAATCCTGTATGAATGGTGTTAATTCATTACCTTTATTGGTCTGTCCCTTGAATGAGGAATCATGTATGAAGTCTGAGAGAATGGGGCTTATTCATTACCTTTCTTACAAGAGTAGGCGGGGCTCCAGCTACCAACTGCACATGTCGAGGATGTTCCATCAGTGTCATAGAAAGCGCCATCTTTGTACAGGGTAAAATGTTCCTTGCACTGGATCGAAACTTGCTGACCATGTTTAACGAACGTCACCGGCTCCTTTCCCATGACACCGTCCTTGTCGACGATGTAAATGTCAGCATTCGGAATCTCGTTGCATCCTTCTGCTCATGTAACAAAAGCCGTCATACATCGTCAACAATCCATACTTATTGGGCTCGTCCAAAGAAAACACGTCTGACATATTATAGACGCCGCCATATTTCTGCTTGCAAGACTACTTGCGTTGAACTTTTGTTTTCAATGTAAAAATTCAAGTACAATATCTAAACAGTCAACTAATTTGGTCAAGGAAACAAGACAATTATAACTTATAATTTCACTATTACATGTACGCGTTCGTATGAGTTTTGAACTTAAGCAAGTAAGTGCAAGATGTTTAGTAAATCGCTGATTAATAAATATCACAAGCAAAGATAGGCGAGCAGGTTGTAACTGCTGAAAATGGTGGTAAAGGTACACAGAAGAAAAAAAATGAAAATCAAAATAGTGTGTCATTAAAAGAAAACAGTTGTTAAATTGCTATTTAAAGAACATTTAGACGCATCTATTGAGGGCAAAGTTTTTAATTCAAGAAGCGTCAATGTATCTAACTATGTACAGTCTGTATGTGGTTTATTTCAAAACAACGTTACGCCTTTTGATTAGAATACATACCAGTTCATTGTAACACTTTAAAGAAAAAAACATCAAATTTTGTTTCCAATGGAGACACCTAACTGCGTATCATACAACAGTACGGCAGTTTTGCCATTCTAAAGCAATTGTTTTAACTTCCAAATTTCCTCACATTTGTGACAAACACCTTTTGATCCCATTTCAACTAACTGACCAACTGAAATAAGGCCGGTCACGCTCGTGTAATGTCAGGTCCAATGAAACGTCGGCAGAGTACAGAGCAGTTATTGAAAACGGCCGAACACCCGAATGCCGCACTACCCTAAATGAACCAGTTAAACACATACATGTATTCCATTCAAACATAAATCAATTAGTCAGCACCACAAACATAGTGTCGATGCTTTTCCCCCTTAAATGTCGACCGCTAGATTTCATTCGTCGAGTCTATGTGTTGGATTTTTTCTTGGTCAAGAGCTTTAAATGCAATGTATGAATATAACTTGGCATAGATGATGGCAAAAAGGTAACAAGTAGGAAAAGAAAATATCAAAAGACTCACGGATGCATTCAACGGAGGTCCAACGTCCGTTTTGACAGGTGCTAGTTCCATCAGAACTAACTAGCGTGAAGCCATCATCACACCGATATGTTATCTGGATACCGTCATCGAAATGGGCCAGGCCTTCCAAAGGTATTACGGACCGTGCGTTTGGAAAACCTTCCGGTGCATTGCAGGATCCGTGCGCCGAATAAACTGTAATTGTTTCGTTAAGCGTAGGATAAACAGTGATTGAAAATTTAGTGAAAAATGATAGTCTGAATCCGTTTGAAATTAGGGTAAACTGTGATAAATGATTAAGGAAATTAGATAGACTTTAATTGATTCGTTTCGAAATAGGGTAAAATGTGATAAATGATTCAGGAAATGAGATAGACTGTAATTGATTCGTTTCGAAATAGGGTAAATGTGATAAATGATTCAGGCAATGTGATAGACTGTAATTGATTCGTTTCGAAATAAGGTAAAATGTGATAAATGATTCAGGAAATGAGATAGACTGTAATTGATTTGTTTCAAAATATCGTAAAATGTGATAAAAGATTAAGAAAAAACGACATGCTGTTATTGAAGGGTAAGGAATATGGTAAAATGTGATAAATGATTCAAGAATTGGAATAGACTGTAATTGATTCGTTTCGAAATAGGGTAAAATGTGAAAAAAGATTAAGTAAACACGATATACTGTTATTGAATGGTTGGGAATAGGGTTCAATGTAATAAATGATTCAGGAATAGGGATAGACTATAATTGATTCGGTTTGAAATAGGGTAAACTTTGATAAAAGATTAAGTAAAAACGATATGCTGTTATTGAATGGTTGGGAATAGGGTTAAATGTAATAAATGATTCTGGAATAGGGATAGACTATAATTGATTCGATTTGAAATAGGGTAAACTGTGATAAAAGATTAAGTAAAAACGATATGCTGTTATTGAATGGTTGGGAATAGGGTTAAATGTAATAAATGATTCTGGAATTGGGATAGACTATAATTGATTCGATTTGAAATAGGGTAAACTGTGATAAAAATTAAGGAAAAACGATTTGCTTTAATTGATTCGAATGGAATTGGGATTAACTGTGGTAAATGAGTAAGCAATTAGACTGCAATGTTTTCGTATGGAATGGGGTAACCTGTAATGCAATTAAGGAAATAGGATAAATTGCAAATGATTCGTTTGGAAGTTTGGTAAAATAATAAATGATGTAGGGAATTACAGAGACTGCAGTTGATTCGTTTGGATTGGGGTAGACTGATAAATGATTTAGGCAATAGCATAGACTGTAATTGATTCGTTTGGAATGGGGGTAAACTGATTAATTATGTAGGGAAAAGCAGAGACTGCAATTGATTAGTTTGGAATGTGGTAAACTGATAAATGATGTAGGGAATAGCACAGACTGTAATTGATTCGTTTGTAATGGGATAAACTGATAAATGATTTAGGCAATAACATTGACTGTAATTGATTCGTTTGGAAGGGGGTAAACTGATAAATGATGTAGGGAATAGCATAGACTGTAATTGATTCGTTATGAATGGGGTAAAATTGATAAATAATTTAGGAAATAGAATAGACTACAATTGATCCGTTTGAAAATATGATTAACTGTGGAAATGAGCAAGAAAATAGAATATACCACAATTGATTCGTTTGGAATGGGGTAAACTGTAATAATGTTAAGGGAATAGGATAGACTGTAATTGATTCGTTTGGAAATAGTATTAACTGTAGTTAACGAGTAAGGAAATAGAATAGACTGGACTAGGGCAAACTTTGATACATTATTCATGGAATAGAATTGACTGTAATTGATTCGTTTGTAAGTAGGACTAACTGTGGTAAATATGTAAGCAAATGAAATGAGAAAAGACTGTTAATTACAAATTTAGAAAGAGGATGTATTGTGATACATGATTAAGGAGAAAATAGACTGCAATTATTTCGTTTGGAAAAAGGGTAACCTATGATAAAGGAGCAAATACCTTATTCTTTGGACTTTGTAAACGAGGTAGGACATAGAATAGACTGCAATTGATCTTTTGAAAATGGGATAAACTAAAATAAATGACTAAGGATATAAAATAGACTGCAATTGATTTGTTTGGAAGGTATACTGTGATAAACGAGTAAGGAAATATAATAGACTACAATTGATTCGTCAAGAAATTGGATGAAAGGGTTTATGTGTAGGGAAATAAAATAGACTTCAATAAATTCGTTTGAAATGAAGTTAAATATGAATAATGATGAAAGAAAAACCAAAGAATGTAATTCATTTGACTGTAATTAGATTTTTAGGAAAAGGGAAAGTTTGTAATAAATGATTTTGGAAAAAACAATAGACTCACTAAATGTGTAAGGGAAAAGGATATACAGCAATCGATGGGTTAGGAAACTGAACAACTCATCATAGATGGGTTATAGCATTGGGTAAGATATTGTAACGTTCGTTGAACGTATATGCAAATTAGGAACCCAATGCATTGTTTCATTACTTCTATCGGAGTTGCCTTCCCCACGTGTTTCCCAAGGGCCAAGACTCGGGACGAGTTTTCTCGGAAGTGGGAGTTATGTTACGTTCATTGAACGTTTATGCAAATTATGAACCTAATGCATTGTTTGAGAGAACATGCTAGTATACATATAGACATCACAACTGCTCAGTGAACGACAGTGTTTTTCACTGATCCGATGTGTTTGTGTCTTTGAGAGGTTCAATTGCTCGGTTCGTTACAATATAATTTATTATTATGAAGTAAAAAAGCGTTGGATGTTCGATTCAATTGACTGTAACGGATGTATTAATGGTCCTTGTTCACAGATTTGAGGAAATCAGTTAGAAAGTAATATTCTTAAGACTGCATAATACCTCTACTGGTATTTGACATGTACTGAAGAAAAGTCATTGGAAACAAAATAAGATCGTTTTAATTCCCCAAGAAGTGTATAAGGTGATTCATATGTATCTTAATTTAAAAGTCGCTTTTGAATGTTTGTACATTGATAAATTGACATTTCCTGAAATAATCATGCCAACATATACTTTTAATTGTATATTTAACAACAGTACAAACATGTATTCATTCAACGACATATCATTTTGACTTATGAAGTTTCTCTTTTGTGAACAAGCACCTTTAAAATATAGGTAAGACTGTAATAGATTCGTAAGAAATCAATCCATTCCCATATCTACCTGTTGTCTTCAACCATTTTATATATCTTAAGTTCTCATTTATCAAGGTATCTTTCAATCTAATAACAATTTATATTTAAACCTATCAACCCCTCTGCTTAATTTCATTTTACTACTACTTCTATCTAGTTATTTCAATAAAATGCTTTACAATTATATTTATATATTCAACTTGTAACGTACCTTCAGTAAGAAGAAAAAGCGCAGTGAATATTTTTGAAACGTCCATTTCTGTGTAAGAACCACTCATATATACGCCGAAACTATCTCGGTTAATTTATATCAAACGGAAACACGAATTGAACTCTGAGTCTACATTGCCTACAGTTAGAACAAAACAAAACAGAACTTTATTGCAATCGAAGTATAATACAATATGTTTTATTCGTATTAAAGGCCTCTGGCCCAATATACATACAATTCACAATTTTAAGTAACAAATCAGTGGTTTAACATTTGTGCTCTCTAAAAAACAAAAATATCTCGTTATGACGTCGTCATTTATAAACATGTGTAAAAAGCAGGTAATGCATCAATAAACAAATCAAAATATCTTGAAAAGAAAAGGAGGGTATATACTAAGACCAACTGACCTTTCTGAAAAGACATGATTTTCTCTTTTTGTTTGATAAAAAAACCCAGCACCATTGTTTCAGAAGGAGAAATAGCTCATTGTGACAATTTTCTCCTTTTGTCGCAGTGGATTATTATGCAATCAAAGTAAGCGAATTTGCGGTCATGGGTTTAAGCATGTCATGACAAACATTAAAATGCAATGAAAATACGAACATGACCCACAGATATTATCTTGACAGACATGATAATGCACACTAGTACGTGAAAATGATTTCCTCATTTTGATGGATAGAACACATTGTTACAGAAGGAGAAAAGGCTCTCTGTGAAAACCTCTCCTTCTGTCGCAACGGATTATTATGTAATGAAAGCAAGCAAATTTGGAGCCATGAATTAATGCATAACATCAATTCACTTCATTTCGATATGGTTTTGCAAAATAAGCGTACCAGAAAAAGGAATATAAGCATATCATAACACAATACAATGAAAAGACGAATATGACCCACAGATATCCTCTTGAAAGGCATAACAATGCACAGTAGTACGTAAAACAAAATCCTCATCTCGATGGATAGCAACCATTACTACAGAAGGAGGAATAATCATTTACAATAAGAGTGAAATAAGAATGTCGAGTTGATAGAGAGAGATGAAGAGATAAAGAGATAAAGATAAAGAGAGAGGGAGAGAGAGATGGGAAGACATAGAGAAAAAGGGGGAGGAGAGATAGATAGAAAGAGAGAGAGGGAGAGAAAGAGAGAGAGAGAGAGAGAGAGAGAGAGAGAGAGAGAGAGAGAGAGAGAGAGGGAGAGAGAGAGAGAGAGATAGAGTCGAAAGAGAAAGAGAAAGAAAGAGATAGAGAGAGAGAAAGAAAGAGAGAGAGAGAGAGAGAGAGAGAGAGAGAGAGAGAGAGAGAGAGAGAGAGAGAGAGAGAGAGAGAGAGAGAGAGAGAGAGAGAGAGAGAGAGAAAGAGAGAGAGAGAGAGAGAGAGAGAGAGAGAGAGAGAGAGAGAGAGAGAGAGAGAGAGAGAGAGAGAGAGAGAGAGAGAGAGAGAGAGAGAGAGAGAGAGAGAGAGAGAGAGAGAGAGAGAGAGAGAGAGAGAGAGAGAGAGAGAGAGAGACAGAGAGAGAGAAGAGAGAGAGAGAGAGAGAGAGAGAGAGAGAGAGAGAGAGAGAGAGAGAGAGAGAGAGAGAGAGAGAGAGAGAGAGAGAGAGAGAGAGAGAGAGAGAGAGAGAGAGAGAGAGAGAGAGAGAGAGAGAGAGAGAGAGAGAGAGAGAGAGAGAGAGAGAGAGAGAGAGAGAGAGAGAGAGAGAGAGAGAGAGAGAGAGAGAGAGAGAGAGAGAGATGGGGATAGATTATCAGGCGTCTGTTGTCTTGTTTTGTTTTTTAATTTGGACAAATGGAAATTACGACATTTTGGAGTGTGTTAAACTCCCACTGACGATAAATAATACGACCGAAAAAGGCCTTCTTATCTGTCGAATATAGAATTGGTACGGTACAAGTATTCCTGGAAAAATTCCGGGTGGTAACGAAAGGATCGAAAACATCGCATGGTACATAGAGTTGTCCGTTTGCCGATTTAAATTAAACAAAATGGCTGGCGATGAGTTGTGGTTTTCTTTGCATAAAAGGTGGTCAAAAAGTTTGTAATAGGAGTTTTGATTAGATATTGGATTCAAATCAATTAGGTTTTACAATATCTAAATCTTCGATGTCTAATTTTATAGATTTTTTTTATAGTTAAATGATCATGACATACTCATTTAACACAGTGCATGTCTGTATATTCAATACGTCGCAAAAGACCGGTTCCCATTCTAAGTAAGTGTGTTTCAAAAAGAAAGTGGTACAAGTTTCTGTATCCGGTTTACGGAGAAATGCTTAACACATTTAACCCGTTCCCAAACGACAAATTTTCGACTCTCCCAAATTGAAAGAGATTGCAGACGGCATTTCAAAATGTGATGAAATCGAAAAATCATCTTCAGATAGAGCAGAAAACATTGTGGGAAAAGGAAACATTGCTCTTGGCGAGTAATTTCTCCTTTTCCCACAATGTTTTCCAGAGTCGTCTACAACAAAGTGGTCAAATGTCGTTATTGTTTGGTAATTAGTTAGCAGTACTTTCAAAAACAAACAAAGAGTTTGCTTTTTAAACGCTTATGAATTCTCCCAAACTGCCGCCCTATAGAACACCTCCATACTCCATGCAAGTTCTTATGGTGCCTATTTTTCAGGGTATATTGACTATATCAGAAAATCGCTCAACATGGTGCATTAATGTGAAATTCGATTTAACACTATTTGCATGTTCTTATTTTTCTTATATCTTTTTTTTTGCAGACGAAATCATTTGTTTTTCTACCCATTTTACACAGCGGAACGATTTCGCCTCTGTAAAAAATAAAAAAATTCGCTCGCTACGAAAGGTATACGCAATTTTATGAGAACTAAAACTTGTTCTTTAGAGTACAAAAGGTTTAACGTCGATATCAACGATATTTTAGTAAAGTCTCGGAGACAGAAGTTAAGCAAGCCATTGTCCATTCTAGCGTAGCCGTTGGCGTCTTCAAATGATGACGGTTTCGTTCAATACATGGTCTTCAACTTATCTTCTGTTTATCTTGGAATGTAGATAAAAAAGAAAATACGCAACCCTCGAACCAAGAAATTTGACATGTTTTACGAAACCGGCCACAACTCTGTCTTCCAATTTGCTTTCAAACTAAAGTTTATTGAATGTGATTCGTAACTAAATAGATATAAGAAAATTGATATGCATCGTTAACTTTAAAGAGACTATCTCACATATTGAAATTGTGATGTTTTTGAAATGAGATGTCTTCTAAAGATAGAATGATTTAACCGATTATTTATAAACATTGTTCTTGATACGCTTTTTCTTCTCTCTCATTACCGCGTAGTGGAGATAAATCACATTATGTTACAGAATTGGTTTACCGTTCAAACAGTTCATTTTGTAAATAATTTATTATATTCTTATGCGTGAAATACTGGGATTTCTCAGTGTATTGTTTTTCAATTTTGTCACAGTGCATATCGTCACTAGTGAATATATCAAAAAGTCATATCATCACTAGTGATGATATCTGTTTTGACGGTACTACTTTTTTACCATTCCTTTGCATTAAAATCAAAACTGCACTTTTGCACACGGCATTAAAATGTTTATATTCTAAAATATATCCATACGCGTGAATGACGTCATAGGTTGCAAAGATGACGCCATGTGCGTTATTAACTGCTTTGTTCCTTCCATTTTAAATTCCATTTGGCGTTTATGGAGGTATTTTGGCAAATATACCTTATATAGTGGAATAAAATAAATAGAGTAATCAACTCCATTCGATCGATATAAAAAATATGTCACTCGAATGGGTTGTTATCAGGTAGAAAAAACTCGTTTATCGAACTCGTTTTTTCAACCTGATAACAACCCATTCTCGTGACATATTTTTGATATTAATCGAGAAGAGTTGATTATCCTCTATATCTTTTATTTCCGTCCTGTGAAATAACTGAAATATATAAGAGAGCGTCTTGGACCCAGATTATGAAATAGGTTGACCCTCTTATGATATGACGCTATCTTCGTGCGTTCGAGAGCAAATCATTACTTTTAATAAATCAAGTTTTCTTTCAAATCCAAGCACTGAAGGCACTTATGTCCGTTCAAAATCATTCAATGATAACCAGACGTATATATATTTTACGCCTTTGAAATATAGATATAGACAATTGTTATTTATTCAATGATAGGGAGTGTTTAGATTATCCTGATAATAAGTGTAACTTATACAGCACAGTATGTTTGATAGTCACTTATGTACCTCAGCTACGAGTAACATGCATCTGGCTCGCTTTATCTTCTTTTGCCTTTTTGTCCGTAATTTCATCTATTTTGTTGTCTCTTTTTCGTTCAACATTGTTTTCTAGTTAGTTTTGCTATCATTCTCCGTCATTAATGTTGACAAAAACAAAAGGAAAGGTTAAGTAATTTTCTGAAAGTGGAGGAAGGTTCTATGAAACATTCACACAATCACTTAAATCAAGTACCTCTTTAGTCACCGGATTTCAAGCACTTCAATGCAAAGAGGGCCAATCTCCGCAGATTATATAGCTTTTTAAACAGTTCAAGGCCGTTTAATAGTGCATTCTGGTTTAACATCATATTCAATAAGAGTCCAGTTATATTTACCACCGTAAATGCATCTACATAGTTTGAAATTAGTCACAGTCTGTTGATATCGGGTAACATACTCAATGGTGTGATATAACGACTTAACTATCTCGTTATTTCGAGTTAGTAAATCGAAGAAAGGACTTAAATATCTCGTCATTTTGAGTTAATGAAGTTAGTAAACCGAAATAACGACTTAACTATGTCGTTATTTCGAGTTAGTAAGCCGAAATAACGACTAAACTATCTCGTTATTTCGAGTTAGTTAGCCGAAATAACGACTTAACTATCTCGTTATTTCGAGTTAGTAAGCCGAAATAACGACTTAACTATCTCGTTATTTCGAGTTAGTAAACCGAAATAACGACTTAACTATCTCGTTATTTCGAGTTAGTAAACCGAAATAACGACTTAACTATCTCGTTATTTCTAGTTAGTAAACCGAAATAACTCGGAATTATTACTTAATTATCTCGTTATTTCGACTTACTTTAATAACTCGGAATAAGACTTAATTATCTCGTTATTTCGACTTACTTTACTAACTCGGAATTGTTTTTTAATTATCTCGTTATTTTGAATCACTTTACTAACTCGGAATAAGACTAAATTATCTCGTTATTTCGACTTACTAACTCGGAATATCGACTTAAATGTCTTGTTATTTCGACTTACTAACTCTGAATAATGAGACAAAATATTGCATAGATGTCACATATGTGCCATCGTACAGCGCTGATCAACATATGGGTAAATAGAAATGCATCTTAAATACAACTTTGTAGAATTATCACCATCGTTAATGTTTCTATATATTAATTTAATATTCATCGCTAAACAACGCATTGTTTGTAGATGCACATGTTAGGAACATCACGGCAAATCAACTTATATGCTCTTTTGTCATCATGTTTTCTGATAGAAGTAGTGTATATTTGTTGTTGTCTTTTTCAGATAAATGCCGTTGGATAAGTTGAATATCTATCAACGGAATGAGAGTATTTTCTTTGCTATGTGTACAATTGCATGATAAAGAACACTGAGCTTATATGATATGGTTCTCAAAAACTTTGTTACGTTTTGTTCTATTCTATGAAAGATGTTATGCAGGACCCCGAGTTGTAAGTGGTTAAGGTGGCAGACTTAGAACTCGGTGTCCCGGTATAGAGCACACCACACATCTCTGTCTTCGTGAGATTCAACTTAAACAAGTCAATGCAGAGCCATAGCCTATTACTAGCGGAGCAAGAAAAGCCGTTACATAAGTGACAAATTGTTTATACAACGTTAAACACAATGCAATAGTTACCTACGCATCCGGCGCTTTGCGGTGAGACATGCTGTTCATATGCTTAGTTTGGTTAAAAAGTACATATACTCGAGTTAGTAAACCGAAATAACGACTGACCTATCTCGTTATTTCGAGTTAGTAAGCCGAAATAACGACTAAACTATCTCGTTATTTCGAGTTAGTAAATCGATGAAAGGACTTAACTATCTCGTCATTTTGAGTTAATGAAGTTAGTTATTCGAAATAACGATTTTGCTATCTCATAATTTCTGAATCTCATAATTCCGAGTTAGTAAGCCGAAAAAACGACTTAATTATCTCGTTATTTCGAGTTATTTCGACTTACTTTACTAACTCGGAATAAGACTTAATTATCTCGTTATTTCGACTTAGTTCACTAACTCGGAGTTGTTTCTAATTATTTCGTTATTTTGACTTGCTTTACTAACTCGGAATAAGACTAAATTATCTCGTTATTTCGACTTACTAACTCGGAATATCGACTTAAATATCTTTTTATTTCGACTTACTAACTCTGAATAATGAGACAAATTGTTGCATAGATGTCACATATGTGCCATCGTACGGCGCTGATCAACATATGGGTAAATAGAAATGCATCTTAAATACAACTTTGTAGAATTATCACCATCGTTAATGTTTCTATATTTTGATTTAATATTCATCGCTAAACAACGCATTGTTTGTAGATGCACATGTTAGGAACATCACGGCAAATCAACTTATATGCTCTTTTGTCAACATGTTTTCTGATAGAAGTAGTGTATATTTGTTGTTGTCTTTTTCAGATAAATGCCGTTGGATAAGTTGAATATCTTTCAACGGAATGAGACTATTTTCTTTGCTATGTGTTCAATTGCATGATAAAGAACACTGAGCTTATATGAAATGGTTCTCAAAAAGTTTGTTACGTTTTGTTCTATTCCATAAAAGATGTTATGCAGGACCCCGAGTTGTAAGTGGTTAAGGTGGCGGACTTAGAACTCGGTGTCCCGGTTTAGATCACACCACACATCTCTGTCTTTGTGAGATTCAACTTAAACAAGTCAATGCAGAGCCATATCGAAGTACTTGCGGAGCAAGAAAAGCCGTTACATAAGTGACAAATTGTTTATACAACGTTAAACACCATACAACAGTTACCTAAGCATCCGGCGCTTTGCGGTGTGACATACTGTTCACATGTTTAGTTTGGTTAAAAAGAAACATACATATACTCGAGTTAGTAAACCGAAATAACGACTTACCTATCTCGTTATTTCGAGTTAGTAAGCCGAAATAACGACTAAACTATCTCGTTATTTCGAGTTAGTAAATCGATGAAAGGACTTAACTATCTCGTCATTTTGAGTTAATGAAGTTAGTAATTCGTAACGATTTTGCTATCTCATAATTTCGGAATCTCATAATTCCGAGTTAGTAAGCCGAAAAAACGACTTAATTATCTCTTTATTTCGAGTTATTTCGACTTACTTTACTAACTCGGAATAAGACTTAATTATCTCGTTATTTCGGCTTAGTTCACTAACTCGGAGTTGTTTTTTAATTATTTCGTTATTTTGACTTACTTTACTAACTCGGAATAAGACTAAATTATCTTGTCATTTCGACTTACTAACTCGGAATATCGACTTAAATATCTTGTTATTTCGACTTACTAACTCTGAATAATGAGACAAAATATTGCATAGATGTCACATATGTGCCATAGTACGGCGCTGATCAACATATGGGTAAATAGAAATGCATCTTAAATACAACTTTGTAGAATTATCACCATCGTTAATGTTTCTATATTTTGATTTAATATTCATCGCTAAACAACGCATTGTTTGTAGATGCACATGTTAGGAACATCACGGCAAATCAACTTATATGCTCTCTTGTCATCATGTTTTCTGATAGAAGTAGTGTATATTTGTTGTTGTCTTTTTCAGATAAATGCCGTTAGATAAGTTGAATATCTATCAACGGAATGAGACTATTGTCTTTGCTATGTGTTCAACTGCATGATAAAGAACACTGAGCTTATATGATATGGTTCTCAAAAACTTTGTTACGTGTTGTTCTTTTCCATGAAAGATGTTATGCAGGACCCCGAGTTGTAAGTGGTTAAGGTAGCGGACTTAGAACTCGGTGTCCCGGTTTAGAGCACACCACACATCTCTGTCTTTGTGAGATTCAACTTAAACAAGTCAATGCAGAGCCATAGCGTAGTACTTGCGAAGCAAGAAAAGCCGTAACATAAGTGACAAATTGTTTATACAACGTTAAACACCATGCAACCGTTACCTACGCATCCGGCGCTTTGCGGTGTGACATACTGTTCACATGCTTAGTTTGGTTAAAAAGAAACATACATATACTCGAGTTAGTAAACCGAAATAACGACTTACCTATCTCGTTATTTCGAGTTAGTAAACCGAAATAACGACTTAACTATCTCGTTATTTCGAGTTAGTAAGCCGAAATAACGACTAAACTATCTCGTTATTTCGAGTTAGTAAATCGATGAAAGGACTTAACTATCTCGCCATTTTGAGTTAATGAAGTTAGTAATTCGAAATAACGATTTTGCTATCTCATTATTTCGGAATCTCATAATTCCGAGTTAGTAAGCCGAAAAAACGACTTAATTTTCTCGTTATTTCGACTTACTTTACTAACTCGGAATTATTACTTAATTATCTCGTTATTTCGACTTAATTTACTAACTCGGAATAAGACTTAATTATCTCGTTATTTTGACTTAGTTCACTAACTCGGAGTTGTTTTTTAATTATTTCGTTATTTTGACTTACTTTACTAACTCGAAATAAGACTAAATTATCTCGTTATTTCGACTTACTAACTCGGAATATCGACTTGAATATCTTGTTATTTCGACTTACTAACTCTGAATAATGAGACAAATTGTTGCATAGATGTCACATATGTGCCATCGTACGGCGCTGATCAACATATGGGTAAATAGAAATGCATCTTAAATACAACTTTGTAGAATTATCACCATCGTTAATGTTTCTATATTTTGATTTAATATTCATCGCTAAACAACGCATTGTTTGTAGATGCACATGTAAGGATTATCACGGCAAAACAACTTATATGCTCTCTTGTCATCATGTTTTCTGATAGAAGTAGTGTATATTTGTTGTTGTCTTTTTCAGATAAATGCCGTTAGATAAGTTGAATATCTATCAACGGAATGAGACTATTTTCTTTGCTATGTGTTCAACTGCATGATAAAGAACACTGAGCTTATATGACATGGTTCTCAAAAACTTTGTTACGTTTTGTTCTATTCTATGAAAGATGTTATGCGGGACCCCAAGTTGTAAGTGGTTAAGGTGGCGGACTTAGAACTCGGGGTCCCGGTTTAGAGCAAACCACACATATCTGTCTTCGTGAGATTCAACTTTAACAAGTCAATGCAGAGCCATAGCCTAGTACTTGCCGAGAAAAGCCGTAGCATAAGTGACAAATTGTTTATACAACGTTCAACACCATGCAACCGTTACCTACGCATCCGGCGCTTTGCGGTGAGACATGCTGTTCACATGCTTAGTTTGGTTAAAAAGAAACATACACAAAAACCAATAAGTGTTTATTGGTATCGTATGGAGAAATTGAATAACCCCGTATGTTCTTTTCTATATCTTTATTGTCAATTTCAGTTGTAAATGGTCATCTAGACATGGGTTTACGCTCTATCATGTCACGACCTTTTTATCAATCTTAAGTAGCATAAGTAGTTCCGTTCTTAAATAGCAAGAGAAGCTTCGGCGCAGGAAGATGTTCCATAAATAGAGTTTTGATTAAACGTATTCAATTAAGCAAAACAAAATTCAACTTGATATGGTACTATATTCTTAATAGCAAAAGAAGTTCCGGTGTAGTAAGCCACTCCGTTAATTAAGCTTTCATTTTTAATTCAGCCAATCAAATTTCACATGATATGGTATATGGTACTATAATCTTAACTAGCAAAAGAAGTTCCGGCCTTATAAGACGTTCTGTTAAAGGAGCTTTAATTTAACGTATTAAATTCAGCCAATCAAAATTCAACCTGATATGATACTATATTTTCAATAGCAAAAGTTCCGGTGTAGTAAGCCGTTCCATCAATGGAGCTTTCATTAAACGTATTCAATTCAGCCAATCAAATTTCACATGATATGGCACTATATTTTCGTCTACGCACATGAACCAATCTCAAATATTCATCTTCTATGAAATGTGTCGTTATGATTTCGGTATTTGCAACGATATCCGAAACTGGTTGGACACTGAAGCAAACTTTGTTGGCGATTTTATTTCCGGATGTATGCTGTAGGGTTACAAACGTTCCACCTTAAAGGCACTTGTTCACAGGAAAGAAACAATTGGAAGGCAAAATAAGATATCGTTGAGACAATTCCTTTTTTTGTACTGTTGTTTGATAAACAGTAAGGAGTTGCTCTTGAAAGCAAATTAAATCATTCGTTTAAAGATGAGCTAATTCGAAAGTTAAAATCAAATTTCGTTGAAACACTACAGTTTTTGTGCTGTTTTTTGATATACAATTAAAAGCATCCTTTAAAAGCAAAATTGATGCAGAAGGCTTCAATGTGTCTAGGTTTCATATAAAAGTAGGCCTACAACTATTTTTAACTTCAAGTTTTTCTTACATTTGTTCTCACGCACCTTTTACTGTCGAATGACCATGCATATAAGTCGTTTTGTATATAGTTGTTAATTCTGTTTTGCTTTATCGTTCATGTTTAAACGGTTGAACAAGATAATTGAAACCATAATCCAAATTGCAATACATGTTTTCTGGATGTATGGGAATAACTGTTGAAAAATAACATAGCTTATACGAAAAATGGGTAAATGCTTCATTTTCGCACTCTAATTTTGTTAACCCTTTACCAAACGCCAAATTCTCGACTGTCCCAAACTTGAAAGAGTTATCAGAAGACTTTTCAAAATGTGAAGAAATTAAAAAGGAATCTTCTGATAGGACAGACAACATAGTGGGAAAAGGAGAAATGGCTCATTACGTGCAATTTCTCCTTTTCCCACAATGTTATCCAGAGTCGTCTGCAAAAAGCTGGTCAAAAGTCGTTATTGTTTGGTAAAGGGTTAAGTCTCTGGGGATAAGTCAAAGCTTCAATACTTCTATCCATTAATAACGTTTATTTGTATGCAATTGCTCGTCAGAACATCCGAAGCGCTAACTATTCTTTCCCCTGCCTAGAAGAGCCTTTTCTAGCCCCATCATTGGCGATTCGAAAGCAAGCGAAACAACAAAGGCGACAGCGTAGGACAAGCACACGTGACCAAGGAAGTAGTATACCTAAAAATGACAATGAAACAAAATTTAAAATTCAGCAAGATAATGGTTTATATTGACTCTTTATGACATCATTTTTGATGGAGACAAAACTAAAAAAAAAACTGATTGAAACAAAACTAATGACACAAAAATTAAAATAAAATGATACAAATGCAATGCTTTGATATATTATTTGGAAATCATTAAACAAACGATTTAGATCCAAATAATGAAACAAAAATCATATAACGGTAAGACAATGGCTAGACGTATTCTTTGTCCTGGTTTAGGGGGATCATAAATAACTATTGGGCCGATCTTCTCTTTTACCTGTTAATTACATTACATGATCATTATCGCAATGTGTATTGCAAATTATTTCCTGTGCATGTTTAATCAATTATATGGTAAAGATTTGAAAGCACCATAGAACTGTTCTAAGGTTTGCATACCCCAACTCACTTACATAATCACACAATCACGCATACATGCAAGCACACTTTACATCATAGTCGAATGACGCAAAACAAGTAAAACATATCGATAAACGGGTCTTCTTAAAGTTCAAACCACGCATGTTTGCATGCAACCGCTCGCACACCCTCACATACTCTTAAGGCACGCTAACATGCACATTTACAAGCCAAGACGTTCAAGCAAACACATCCATTTGCTCTTGAAGCAGATTCAGGAGATTCCTGAAGCTTGCATACATGCACCCATACGCATCAAGACACAGGTTTAAGAGTTTAAAACCAATACGCTCCACTTCAAAATCGTACAGATGAAGGGTTTTTTCTCGAGCGTACTTACACGCAAACACACACATGTCCCAAGACGCACATTTCATACTTTAAACCACTTGACTATCGTACATATGCAGGGGTTTTCTCAAGCATGCTCAAACGCAAACACATACATTTACCAAGACACGTATTTCAGACTTTAAACCAATACGCTCCACTTGAATATCGTACATATGCAGGGGTGTTCTAAAGCGTGCATACACGCAAACACACATGTACCAAGACACTTATTTCAGAGTTTATACCAATACGCTCCACTTTAATATCGTACACATTTAGAGGTTTTCTAAAGCGTGCGTACACGCAAACACACACACACATGTACCAAGACACGTATTTCAGAGTTTAAACCAATACGCTCCACTTTAATATAGTACATATGCAGAGTTTTCTCGAGCGTGCTTACACATAACCTTACACATTTAAAAAAAAAGATCTAAGAGCAAAAGCCAATACGCACCACTTGTATATCGTAGAGATGCAGGGCTTTTATCAGTCTTGCATACACGCACCCATGCATCAAGACAAAGTTCAAGAGACAAAACCCATACTTACCATACGAACATCGCACAGAAACAGGGTTTTTCTCAAGCTTGCATACACGCACCCATGCATCAAGACAAAGTTCAAGAGACAAAACCCATACTAACCATACGAACATTGTACAGAAACAGGGGTTTTCTCAAGCTTGCATACACGCACCCGTGCATCAAGACAAAGTTCAAGAGACAAAACCCATACTTACCATAGGAACATCGTACAGAAATAGGGGTTTTCTCAAACTTGCATACACGCACCCATGCATCGAGACAATTTTCAAGAGACAAAACCCATACTTACCATACGAACATCGTACAGAAACAGGGGTTTTCTCAAGCTTGCAAACACGCACCCATGCATCAAGACAAAACCCATACTGAACATACGAACATCGTACAGAAACAGGGGTTTTCTCAAGCTTGCATACACGCACCCGTGCATCAAGACAAAGTTCAAATGACAAAACCCATACTTACCATACGAACATCGTAGAGATGCAGTGGTGTTCTCAACCTTGCATACATGCACCCGTGCATCAAGACAAAGTTCAAGAGACAAAACCAGTACTTACCATACGAACATCGTACAGAAACAGGGGTTTTTCTCAAGCTTGCAAACACGCACCCATGCATCAAGACAAAACCCATACTGAACATACGAACATCGTACAGAGACAGGGGTTTTCTCAAGCTTGCATACATGCACCTGTGCATCAAGACAAAGTTCAAGAGACAAAACCAATACTTAACATACGAACATCGTACAGAAACAGGTTTTTTTTTCAAGCTTGCATACACGCACCCGTGCATCAAGACAAAGTTCAAGAGACAAAACCCATACTTACCATTTGAAAATCGTAGAGATGCAGTGGTGTTCTCAAGCTTGAATAAGCCACATACATGACGACAGGGTGAACTAAGTAAGCACAATAGGTCAGTCGACTCAGAGGTATTACGCCGTGCCACGAGAGTAGCGTGTTCACAGGACCTGGAAGATTGTTAGATAATAGTCAATTGCATTATTCCTGCAAGGGTTACAAGACATATATACAACAAACAGATACACAAGAATTTAAAGAAGACATGAAAAGGCAATAAAATAAATGCAATTGATTTGGGCCACAAGTTGTAACAACATAAGCGATTGGCCATCTCCTATTTCGTAACGGGATATAATGCTACATTTTTTAGATTTGAAATACGATCATTAAATGATGCTTTGAATGAAGTAACACGACCTGGAAGATATGTATATTTGTTTAATAAAATATTTTTAATAGTGCTTGGCTTTTAATTGATATTACATAACTCACATTATCTGAGTTAACGTTACATTTACGGTTCCGGCAATTTCGAATAATCGGGATTCGAATGCATCAAGTATCGCACCTTGAAACGTGTTTTTGAACTGCTATGCTATAACATGTTCCCTCATTCAATTATCAAGAGAAAAACACCCACTCATCTACGAATGAATGGAGTTCATTTGGACTGAACGAACAAGGAATAAATGATTAGAACGTTCTTGGCTCTTACCGGTTTCTCTTTTTCATTTTTTTTTCAAATATTTAAATATCTTAAAATTCAAAGGCACATTTCTACATTTTTCCCATAAACCGAACCGTTTTAAATGTCAAGTTGTACACATTGTACCTTAGAGATTAAATAATTGTTCTGTTCTATTCTGTTAATACTACGCATTGTATGAACTAATACTACAATTAAGACTACTTTTAATACGTGTGGTTTGAGTTATCGTTTATTGAACATTGGCTATGATTGCGTTTGTTTCTATTTGTATGGTTTTTGCATGATCTTCACAGTTTTCATGTTTCCATATTGCATATAGCTATATATTAAGTTCGACGTTGGAAGAGGATTAGAGGTTAGCTGTCCCATATACGTAATAGTACGAAAGTATAGAGCAATGGAATAAAATGGGGTTATCTGATGACTTTTCTTAAACAATGTTCGCAATTGCCTATTGTTTGTTCTTTGTTTAAAAGAAAATATACAAGGATACAGTGCTTTGTATGGGATGTTGTTCAACTTAAATTTTGCTTGTTTGACCCTACTCAATTCAAATCGGCCTCTATTTATAGACGTGTTTTTATTGATTGGTCTTCCCTAATCATTCATGAGTCAATGCACACAAAATGCTTCAAGAATCATTGACACCATCTAGTAACTCATGATAAACAATAGACAAAAGATAGATCCAAAAATGAAGCAGGTAAGTCTTCAGAAAAGTATCCAATCAGAACGAATAATTTATAAATCACTCAACCAATACATACAGAACATACAATCAATCAGAATTGAGTGTCACGACAATCTGAACACATCGGATTCATTCGATGAAAACGCCTCTGAAATAATATGGATCATATTGTTTTCCGAGAGACTGGTCATTTTACCTTCGTTTACAAAAATATATTTTAAATGTAAAATCAAGGAAACAACTATATACGTCACAACGTATGATTTCGTATGAGTTACCGATAAAAATGATCTAAAAAGGATGTCCAACACTTTCATATACATTTTGAATTGAACTACTTAACATGGATGCTTTTGAAATGTGTTAAATGCCGGGACAATTTACCCAAAACTTGTAACCCTACACTTATATCCGCGATGTATTTCTCAGCTCACGGGAATACTCGAGTAGTTCCGATAGGTGTCACACGTACCTCCGTATCCGGTTGCGCACGCAAACACGACCCAAGCGATACACATGCCCCAGGCTGTGCGAGACGTTGCGTTGTATAGTGCATTGGCGTCATTACCAAGGTCCTTCGCTTGACCATCTGATGTGTACAGTCCGTAAAGTACCATTATAGATACGGCTGTTGCCAGCACCCAGCCGAGAGTGTTCAACCACTGAAATATAGATAGATAGATTTATTTAAATATTGAGCAACCAGACAATAATCAACAACACATCCATCTAAAATAAGCATTACATTGAATAAAATATGGAAATTTAAATGATTGTGTTATGAACCATATCAGAATTTCAATTACAACAATATCAAGGATAACACAAAAAAGAGAAAAACATCTTATTTCCAATTGAAATTAAACCACATTCCTGTAAATGATCCCCCTTGCTACGCTGCATCGATTAATGCCACCGCAAGATTTTCATCCTTATTTGAATTAAATTCATTCTTTTAAGGATAAAGTATTTAATTGAGTGATATTGTCTTCTTGTATTAATTTCTGAACAGTTAAAGAAATGTATCGTTTTCTTTACAAATTAAAGCACGAATTGATGACATTTGGGGTGTCGCCGCGATCTTAAGACATTTTAGATTCTAAGCAGATGGTCATGTGATATTTGTGATGACAGTGATCAATCCCATAAAGAGGAGATCACTGCGAGAAGCTTGTTATAAGACAGGTATTCCATCAACTTTAAGTTGATACCCTATAGTGAAGGGATCGATTATTGGGAATAGAACCTCTGTCTCTCCAAAGCATGATTCAGGTGATAAATACATAACACTAACACTAAACACTAACATTCAAACACAGAGCTCAGCACATTGCAAGTCGATCTCTCCGCTGCATTCACGAAATTACGAAATGCGATTTTGAAAGCGTGTATGCAGAAGTGAGAAAACCTGGATACTTAAAGTTAATTTCTTTAAAGCAGTACAGAACTTTATAGAATTTTGTACGAGGAAGCAAATCTTCTGTTTAAATGAAAGACATTAAGGTTCATATCTCATATAAATTTGCACGATTGCATCAATTTGACTACCATTTGGTGTATTTTTGCTAATATTCAAGTATCCATCATCCAGAAAATAATCGATAATCAAATCAGATTTTGAATTTTAAACTGCTAACCCAAATGTGTTTCTTGATAATTTTTTTAAAAAAAATCGAATACTACCCAGAAGTCAAAGTATGCCGAATGAAGGCCATTCATACAAAGGGAGATAAATCATATCAATGAAAATGCGTTTTATACGAACGATCGGTGGTGTACCTTGGACATCCTTATCTTGCAGTCGTTCTTGTACAACACATAGCCAGTGAAAAAACCAACTGCGTACGGTCCAATCCTACACCAGGGTTTCACGTATACGTCATTGAATGCGTCTTCCACTGCGCTAAAATATACGTAGATGTTTACATCGAAGTCATCACGTATCGTTTGTTTGTTGATTAAAGGTGCTTGTTTACATTACATAAGAAAAGTTGGATTCAACAAACTATTTCTTTTAAACTGCACAACAGGTGCTCTGCTGTGAGAAATGTACGGGAGATAGAGAGGGGTTAAGCATGAACCAGACTGATTTGAGATGTTTTGCTTAGTTTATTAGTTTAAACTTATTTGCTTTGCATTGATTGTGAAACAAGATCTTACAACTTAGATTTTAACTCTCGATTCCGCTTCCTTGGTGCACAACCAGTACCCGAGCTGAATGTGAATTAACCCATTACCAAACAATGACGATTTTAACCACTTTGTTGCAGACGAGTCTGGAAAACATTTTGGGAAAAGAAGAAATCGCTCGAAACTATCAGAAGATTATTTTTCAATTTCATCACATTTTGAAATATTGTCTGCAAACTCTTTCAGTTTTGGACAGTCGAACATTTGGTGTTTGGTAAAGGATTAATAAAATTCGCAAAAAGAATCTCGATACTCACAGGATTCGAACCCAAGACCCTTGTGTCTCGGGGCCGACGTTCTTCCCCTGAACAACTGCCCATCCCCTATTTATGAAATGCTAGCCGAGGGGTGATAAAGACAACATGTGTGGAATAAACATAACAATACCTTGTTAAGTGAATCGGACATTTATTCAAAATGTCGTAAACTTATATAATATCAATGAAACTTTTACATTCAATGATTTTAATATAGGAATGTGCATAACTTCCATGTTGGACGTCAGAACAAAAACCGCCAAGAGAACCACGACGTCATTACCTCAATGCTACATATGTACAGGCAAACTTGTTTTAAGAGGCCAGCCAATGGAAGTGAGACGTTTGGCTGTTTAAGACAGGTTGGCTGATTAATACAATTTGATATGCACTATAAATCTAACATTGGGACGTTCTGTAGTAGTTGTTTATTGCAGGTTGGCTGCTTCAAAGGATGGTTGCTTAACAAAAATTGATATGCACTATAAATCCAACATTGGGACTTTCTGTGGTGGTTGTTTAATGCAGGTTGGCTGTTTAACACAAATTGATGTGCACTATAAATCCAACATTGGGACGTTATGTAGTGGTTGTTTAATTGAGGTTGGCTACTTCAAAGGATGGTTGCTTATCACAAGTTGGACTGTATAACTTACCCCCAAAACAGCAAACTCGTGGATAGATGGTTCTTGCTTGAAATGACCCCGGTACAGATAAAATTCACCAATATAAAAACCAAACATGTCACTGAGCCCCACAAAGGCGAACTGAAACGAAATGAAACCATAACCCTAAAGGAATGAGTCTACGAATATGAATATTTAATAGAGAGGTAAGGGGCCTCCGTGGCCTAGTGATTAGAGTACAGAACTTGAAATCACATGGCCCCTCTCCGCATGGGTTCAAATTCTGAGAGGGTTATGGATCTCCCGACTTACTTACGGAATGCAGATGGTTCCACCCGCCTTAACCAGCCCTTATGGGCAGTTGAGTATGGGGTCTTCCTCCAACATTAAGAGTCGGGCATTGCTAATAACTGAAATAATGTTGATGTGATGTAAAACCCATATGAAAAATAGAGAGGTAAACTTACAACATTTCTTGTTATTACAATAATATTCAAAATAAACAAATAAATCAAGGTCATATAGGAAGAGGAAGTGGAATGCAGAACTGGGTTTTAAGGTTAACATAACGTTTAAATAGGTGTTAATAAATCGATATAAAGTAACAACGATGATATGGTTCCAAACGGACACAACCTCCGCTTGTAACAAGCTGAAGATGTGACCTATCAGAACCATACCTATTGCATTAAATTGCAGAAAATTGCGTAGGGCAATGAACACAAATTCATAGTTAGGATTCCTATTGATATAGCCTTTTTGGCAATCCATTGGTAAAAAGAGAACATAGGTCAATATATATTCCATGCTGAAGATGATTGTCGATTTGCATTCTCAAACCTCACTCACAATAGGTGTTTAAGACTGTTTCACACTCAAATATACAATATAGAATATCTACAGTCTAAAAGAATAGAAAAAGATTCAGTCAAAATGTATGTCAAGAAACGTTATTATGATGTTCTTTATTTTATTTGATTTGACGGACAGTTTTCTGTTGCTACTTTTTAAATCACTGATAAAACAAAAAAGTATGTTTATTGCCAAGATGCATTGTCTAGTTACATATCAAAATCATATACAGTAATATTTCGTTAATGCGAACACGTCCGTTCCCAACACAATTTACGGATTCACGAATAATCCGGACTAATGAAGCAGGGCCTGGTCTTAAACATATTTAGACATAAACGGTCTATATGAGGATCATCAAATATTCCCTCTTATTCCGTTTCACGAACGTTTTCCTCAAGTAGGATTCAAAATTAATTTTCTGATATGACAGAAAACATTGTAGGTCAAGGAGGAATTACTCGTCACGAGCAATTACTCCTTTACCCAAAATGTTTTTGAGGGTCGTCTCCAAAAACTGGTCAAATGTCGTTATTGTATGGTAATTGATTAAGCAAATTACTGCATAATATTCCGTTCCCTTACAATTTCGTTCGGATTGCGAGACATCCGGATAAACGGGGTCCGAATAAACGAGGCTTCACTGCATTAGCTATATTAACAGTATTATGTTATTGAACTGCATGCTCTTTGCCAGCTATAAATCATAATTCCATAAACTGCTCATAACAACTTTTTAGTGGATACTTACTAATAAGTAAGACAGAAAGAGATTGGCTACACATAAGAATCACATTTTACCAACCATTGTTGCTCATTTAAACAAAGAAAACTTAATCGAGTGTTACTGAACAGCATGACTTTTGCAAGATATCAATATTTCTTGCTTGAATTATTCATAACAACTTTTAGTATACTTTAGGATACTTTCTAATAAGTAAGATAATAAGAGAATGACTGAACATAAGACCCAAATCTTATAGTTGGGTTTGTTCAATGAATACGCCTTTGAAGTAACATTGAAGCCACCATATTGTTTCTCGCTAGACTTCTTTCATTGTTCTTTCGATTTCTAATATAGATCTTAAATGTAAAATCCAAATAGTCATTTCATTTGATTAAGGAATCAAATATACATCACAACTTATGAATTCACTATTTAGTATGAGTTACCAATCAAAGATAATGGTTTAAAATGATAACAAACATACTCCATACGCATTGAAATACTCAACGTGGACGAACATAGGGAAAAGGTTTATTTCTCAGGTCACAGAAATACCCTAGTTGTGACAATTGCATAAAATCTGCATATCACCAACCATTGTTGTTTATACACACGAGAATTTTTTTTAACACTGCTAAACAGCATGAATTTTGCAAGACATCAATAAATCTTGCCGAAGTCATCTGTACCAACTCTAAAGAGGATTCTGACCAATAAGTGGTAAACAATTTGGGCGATTTAAAGCCATCCTTGCGCTCATTTACACTAAAATTGTGAAAGTTTTAGAATAATTGTAAAATAACTCAAAAGTACTTTAAACTCCCTTTTACAGAGGGATTGAGGCTGTGACACGTGCACATTATGCTTTGAAAAGAGTGAATGTTATAAGGTTTATTTACAATTAGCGATAAAACTAGGTCAGCCGAGAAACGTTGGGAACCAATAATACCCAAGAAATTCACCATTTTCAATGTTCATATTGGAAAGATGACAGTATTTTCATGTGTTTCTCATGATTTTTCCAACCAGGTGATGGCGATACATTAATCCCAACCCTCCTTGCCGTTATACATAAATGTGAACAATGAAGTCAAATTCGTGGGCACCAAATTTGTGATAATAGCACTTTATAAAATAGATAATAAATAGTGCAGGCGTTATATTATCCTGTGGTTTGTCGCTATGCTTCAACACATTCTATCATAATTTATAACCCATCATACCCAGTTTGGAAGTTTTTCTGAGCGCTAGTATGCTTTTAACAAAAGGCCTATCATAGTTGCTTATCTACATGAATCATGTTTGCCAAATAGCACTACTTAACGTTATGATTCTTATCAACTTTACAGCGGAAACTTACTAATAAAGTGGAACGAGAAGGATTGGACTCAACACATAAAACTGCATGTCGTTTGCGAGATACCAACTCCAAGCCATACACTAAAATAAGAAAAGAAAATACCATTGTATAAAAGTCATCAAGTACCAAGTATGAAATAATCAGATACAAAACAGGTTTGAGCGGAGAGGAGATGAGATGAATATGTAGAGTAGTCTAAAAAGGATGCAATGAAGACATACTTCCGACTTGTTTCGAAATGGCCGGTTCGTGAACTGCGAGCTTGGTAAATTAAATGGTTACCGACTTAGATCAGCTTGTCACTGGTATAGTAATATAATTTGGGAGGTACTTGGTATAATCAGTGAAAGTGTCTCATAAGTCAACTGACTGGCAATTTCAATAATAGTGATACTATAATAAACAATAACGTTACCTTTACCTTAAACCTTTACCATTCAAACATTTCTTGAGCATCGTCAAAAGTTTTTGCCTTTAGTCATTTACACATCAAACATTGCAGACACTGGGTATTGCAGAAAGGATAGAATACAACACAAAAAGGAATGCAACAATAGAGCAGTGATAATAAAATGGGTAATTATAGAAATGAAAAGAAAATGGGAAAAAGAAAAGAGGCAAAAATGGATTTAATGAAAATGTTATATTTTTTTACTATGGGGGAAAGAGGAGGAGACAAAAAGGAGAAAAGAAGGTTAAAAAGAATAGAAGATAAAGAAATTAATTAACAACATTGGAATTTGAAAAACGAAGAGAAATTAAATGGTGTAGAAAATGATGAAGCTCTCGATGTAAATTACGCTGATGCTAATGTTTGCTTTAATGACACTGATAGTATTGTTGATGATGATCATAATGACGATTAACATACTAATAAAAACAGTAATGTGACGAACCGAGCAAATGAACCTCTCAAAGACAAATGTACATCCGTTCAGTGAAAAACACTGTCGTACACTGAGCGGTTGTGTTGTGATTATATATACCAGCATTTTCTCTACAACAATGCATTGGGTTCCCTAATTTGCATAAACGTTCAACACACATTACATAACTCTAACCTCCGTCGTACACTGAGCGGTTGTGTTGTCTATACATGTATATATATATATACCATTATGTTCTGTACAACAATGCACTAGGTTCCCTAATTTGCATTAACATTTAACAAACGTTACAATTACAATAATAATAATAATAATAATCATATTGATGGTATCACTATTATCGCTGATGATACCCATGACGAAAATATACATACTGTAGCTGCTGCTCTTAAGGTAAGACCTGGGTAATGGAAAACTGACAATTGTTTGGGTTAAAAACTAAGTTGGAATCTAATTCACAAAATATCTATCATTTCAAAGGCATTCACCGAGCCAATTTTCAAAATTTGTCTGATTTTCAATTATATTTATGAAATGAATATCAACAATTTTGTTCTCCATTTCATATTAATTATCTCCCTTTGATTTTCATGAATAAAGTTGGCAAATAAAAATTTTAGTCAAGGAAAAATTCTAATGATATGAAACTTGACTTAAAAACGGCATTTGTTCTGTAAAATCTTTAATTCTTATATTAAGACCTTTCTCCATTACCCAGGTCTTACCTTAATGATGATAAGAGCAAACAAAGAATAAGTCTACAAAGTCTAAATATATAAAATGTAGTCTTACCATTTTGTTCATGTCAGTAAAGTTGTTGATATACAGTAAGTTCCACCACCAGCTATCCTTACATTCGTCGACTTCTACGCCCTGCTGTGGCCATAACGGACCATTTGACCAGTACTTGAAGAGCGGCACGTAGAACATCAGGAATAACATGTAGGGTGGCGTTAGCCTGTAATTTGATGGTGTTTACATAGCTTAATCCTTAGAATGCTGGGTAATTTTCTAAAAAAAATATTTTTTCCGTCGTCTGATTTCCGAAACCTTAAGTATCTGCTTAATTTTGACGAGGAAAGATACACAGAGTAGCATAAATGTTAGATCACAGGCAAACCGGCAATTTACTTGGTGGCTGGCCTGGATCTAACCTGTTTGCATAAGCATGAAGTTGGTTCCAGCACTATAAGGGTTTAATAATGAAACGCTAATGATATCCAACAGCTTCTTTGTCAATTTTGGGTTATACGCTATTTTTCAATACTTGTCAGGGGCATATCTAAGCCATTAAGTAAGTGAACGTACGGCCCTGGGGAGGTCTGGGGGCATAGTCCCTGGGAAGATTTTATGTCCTTTGTTTCATCTGGTACAATCTAGGATGTTTCGTACAAGGAAATATGGACATAGAACTTCAGGGGTAAAATCGTTAAATATATACGAGACGCTAAATGCAGACATTAGATTCTCATTTTATATGGACATGTTAAACGCAGGTCCGTACTCTGTTAACAGCTAGCTACGCGTTTGTTTAATTGTCAAAAGATACGGCGCATTTCTTGGGAAACAAACCCAGGGGATCCTGTGTAAAATCCCAAATGCTTATAACGATACCAATGAGAATCCAACAAAAACTAAAATAATACCAAAAACCCTAGCCTTGATATGTAAAGAGTTCTGTTTTTGAAATATAGCTACTTATTTGCCACGTCATCTATCAGTATGTGAAGGCCGTGTCCATCACTTTCCCTTTGTTTCTATACTTTATGATATTTTTTAAGAATTACTGTCATTAAATGAATACGTAGAGTGATTTTCCCAAACAAATAACTGATCTTTTAAAACGCCAACAGTATATACAAAATGTGGGCGACAGAGGTACAGTGGTAGAGCATCGACCTCTTGTACCGAGGGTCCCGGGTTCGAATCCCCGTTAGGCGTGGTGAAAATTGCCAGGATTATCCAACGAATCGGCGCGAGTACTGGTGTAGTACCAAGGATGCGTCATCGAGAGTGAAAATAAAAGCTTCAAGCTTCCGTCACAATCGATGTAAAATGCAATAAGTTCAAACTTATATACAAAATGAGTGTAATGATTAAACGTTATGTAAATACCTCCAAAATCTGTGGAAATAAAACATGCCCCATTTGAACTTGCCGGCACCTCCACGCTTTCGCATTTCCTTTAAAGAAAGGTAACTCACAAGAAGACCACTGTAAAACAAACGTAGAATTGGTTGCCAATATCACATGAATGCTGAAATAGTAGATTGCCATATCATTGTAAGCTTCATTTTCGGTTAACAACATAACATAACAACATATGCCAAATTATTTGTTTGAAGAATAACAAAGCAGCATTTCAACATTCTGAGTAATTGGATTGCAACATTACATGAATGCTGATTTTTCTATAGCTAGATTGCATAATTGTTTAGATATTGGATTGCAACATTACATGAATGCTGAGTTTTCTTATTGCTAGATTGCATAATTGTTTAGATATTGGATTGCAACATTACAAAAATGCTGAGCTTTTTTATTTGCTAGATTGCATAGTTGTTTAGATATTGGATTGCAGCATTACATAAATGCTGTGGTTTTTTAATTGCTAGATTGCATAAATGTTTGGATGTTGGATTGTTTGGATAATAGCATTATATAAATGATGAGTTATTTCATTGACAGATTACATAATTGGTCTGGTACTAGATTGAAACATCACATAATGTTTCGTTAGGGATTGCCACATTACGTAAATGCTCGGTTTTTGGATTGCCGAATAACACATATATGATGAATTATTGGATTACTACGTTACATAGATGATTGGTTATTGGATAGCAACTTTACATAAATGCTGCGTTTTGGGATTGTCACATTACATAAATGCTTCGTTTTTGGATTGCCACATTACATAAATGTTGAATTATTGAATTACTTCGTCACATATTACATTACATTATTCTTTATTGCAAAAACAGTTACAGTTTATAGCAATTTTCATATTATACAAAAATTCCATGACAAAGAACATATAAGAGAACATATGAAAGCATAGGTGTTAGCTGAAGAACAAAAATAGTTAGGAGGCGTATTTGTATTAATGATTCATTTGCATAAGATATTAAATTCCTTCGAAAATGAATTACTAGTGTTAGTTTAGTTCACCTGCAAATAAGATGAATTTTGCCAATTTATTCAATATGATAGGAGAATTTGAAGACATAAGATTAATAAATTTTTGTAATTACGGCCATGTATGATAATACATTTTTATGTATTTCTTCCTTAAGTCAGCAAACTTTGAGCATAAAAGTAAGAAATGGTATTCGTTTTCCACTAATCCAGCAGTACAATTTGGTTATAAGATTGGTCATTGGATAGCCACTTTACATAAATGCTTCGTTTTTTTGGATTGCAACATTAAAAATTGCTGAATTATTGAATTACCACGTTGCAAAGATGATTGGTTATTGGATTGTCACTTTACATAGATGCTTCTTTTTTTTATTGTCACATTACATAAGTGCTTAGTGTTTGGATTGCCACATTACATAAATGCTGAATTATTGAATTACTTCGTTACAAAGATGATTGGTTATTGGATAGCCACTTTACATAGATGCTTCGTTTTGGATTGCCACGTTACATAAATGCTCGGTTTTTGGATTTCCACATTACATAAATGCTGAATTATCGAATTACTTCGTTACAAAGATGATTGGTTAGTGGATAGCACCTTTACATAAATGCTGTGTTTTGGATTGCCACATTGCATAAATGCTGAATTATTGAATTACTTCGTTACAAAGATGATTAGTCAGAGAATAGTAACTTTACATAGATGCTTCGTTTTGGATTGTCACGTTACATAGATACTAAGATTTTGGATTGCCACATTACAAAAATGCTGAATTGTTGAATTACGACGTTGCATGGATGATTGGTTGTTGGATTGGCTCTTTACATATATGCTTTGCTTTTGGTTTGTCACGTTACGTAAATACTCGGTTTTTGGATTGCCAAATAATAAATGTATGCTGAATTATTGGATTGCTGTGTTAGATAGATGATTGATTATTGGATAGCAACTTTACATAAATGCTGTGTTTTTGGATTGCCACATTACATAAATGCTGAATTATTGAATTACTTCGTTACATAGAAGATCGATTATTGGGTAGCCACTTTACATAGATGCTTAGATTTTTGATTGCCACAATACATAAATGCTGAATCATTGAATTAGGACGTTGCATAGATGATTGGTTATTGGATTGTCACTTTACATAGAGGCTTCGTTTTTGGTTAGTCACGTTACATAAATTATTAGTATTTGGATTGCACCGTTATATAAATGTTCGGTTTCAGGTTTCCATATTACATATATGCTGAATTATTCGATTACTACGTTACATAGATGATTGGTTATTGGATAGCAACTTTACATAAATGCTCAGCTTTTTGGATTGTCACGTTACATAGATGCTTAGATTTTGGATTGCCACATTACATACATGCTGAATTATTGAATTACGACGTTGCATAGATGAATGGTTATTGGATTGTCACGTTCCATAGATGCTTCGTCTTTGGATTGTCACGTTAAACAGATGCTTCGTCCTTGGATTAACACATACCAGTTATGCTAAAATGTAAGATTACCACGTTACCTAGATATCATATTTATCATCTCCCTTGGATGCGCAGATGAAGTGCGCCTAGAAAACTACCGATATCGTCCTTAAGGTGTATACTACGAATTAGCAGAGTCTTACTTTACCTTAAAACGAAGAAGGTATCCACAGCAACAGTGGCGTTACTTATACATTGGAAGGTAAATCGACTCAGCACTTCCGGAAGGTATTGGCTCAAGTTGTCTGAAAAAGGGATCAACACGTGGTCTCGTACCTGTCACGGTTTACTTCCGGGTCTTAGTACCCAAAAGGAGTCCCATTTTGAAATTTTAAGTTTCGACTTCTGGTGCATAGTCTTTCTAGTAAGAGATGAGCTGGTAGAACACATATGGGTTTCCTATAAAGATGGTAGTCCTGCAACGCTCTCAAAGTTTGTTTTAATTGCCTTTTGCAGGACTATTTGATTGGGATGTATAAACACAAATGCCGGTATTATGGCTAGACTTGACAGCTTGTGAACTGATTTTCGAACGGTACCTGGTACACTTTGCTCCGTAAAAAGAATGAGACGAGTGAGTTCCACATTATTTTAGTTTTTGAGAGTTTAATGGCCCAACTTGATATTTCTGTATATGTAGTAAGCATAGAAAACAATGGGATTTCAAGATCTCAATAGTAACAGTTTCTCTCTCTCTCTCTCTCTCTCTCTCTCTCTCTCTCTCTCTCTCTCTCTCTCTCTCTCTCTCTCTCTCTCTCTCTCTCTCTCTCTCTCTCTCTCTCTCCTCTCTCTCTCTCTCACCTGTCTCTCTCACCTGTCTCTCTCCTCTCTCTCCCCCTCTCTCTCTCTCTTTCTTCCTCTCCTCTCTCTCTCTCTCTCTCTCTCTCCCTCCCTCTGTCTACCTCTCATTCTCCCCCTCTCTCTTCCTCTCCAGTCCTCTCTCTCTCTCTCTCTCTCTCTCTCTCTCTCTCTCTCTCTCTCTCTCTCTCTCTCTCTCTCTCTCTCTCTCTCTCTCTCTCTCTCTCTCTCTCTCACCCTCATTCTCACTCAATATTTTACCTTATTTCTTACTCCCCTTCATTCTTCTTACTGTTTTAATTTATAATGACAATATGATTACCTGTGTATGTCAGACAGAAGGCGTATGTGTGGCCTAAGATGACCCAAGTCATACTTATAAACCGTATACCATTCACAGAGGTTAGCGTACCGGCAGGTTGATTGGTGTTCAGGATCTTTAAAGCGTTAGAATACACAGAAAAGGACAGAAGTAGCTTCCCACCTAGACCTGAAAACCAGTACAATCGAATTATATCAAACAAGACACCAACGGTTTTATTTGATTATGGAAGATTTTCGCTAAGACTTTGAAGCCTAGGTCATTGAAAAATAAACCAGAGCGTGGATAAAGGGTACATTTACAGGTTACGTATGGCAGAAATACAGGTTCTCGCCTAGTCCTTAAAACCTGTACAATCGAATTATATCATTGTTGACATATAAATCACAAACGGTAAAACTTGAATATTCAAGTTTCCCGCTTAGACTTGAAAACCAGCACAACCGAATTACATCATTGTTGACACAAACGGTTAAACTGGATTATGTAAGTTTCCCGCTGGGATTGAAAGCCTAGGAAATAGACAATGAAACCAAAGCGTTCATAAAGGGGAAGCTTACAGGAAACTTACAGTGGACACACTTTGTGCTTTTTTGTTTTGTTTAAATGAATAAAACATGATAAAGTTTCCGACTCAGACATGAAACCTAAGACAGAGACTAACGAACCACAGTGTTGATAGATGGGGGAATTTACAGGTAACTAAATGTGGTAAAACTTGGATGACTAAAGTGTGGTTTAAATTGATAGAACATGATAAAGTTTTCCGCTGTGACATGAAGCGTAAGACATAGACTAACGAACCACAGTGTTGATAAAGGGGGAAATTCACATGTTACTAAATGTGGTAAAGCTTTGATGACTAAAGTGTGGTTTAAATTGATAGAACATGATAAAGTTTTCCGCTGTGGCATGAAGCCTAAGACAGAGACTAACGAACCACAGTGTTGATAAAGGGGGAAATTCACATGTAACTAAATGTGGTAAAACTTGGATGACTAAAGTGTGGTTTAAATTGATGATAGAACATGATAAAGTTTTCCGCTGTGACATGAAGCCTAAGGCAGAGACTAACGAACCACAGTTTTGATAAAGGGGGAAATTCACAGGTAACTAAATGTGGTAAAACTTGGATGACTAAAGTGTGGTTTAAATTGATGATAGAACATGATAAAGTTTTCCGCTGTGACATGAAGCCTGAGACAGAGACTAACAAACCACAGTTTTGATAAAGGGGGAAATTCACAGGTAACTAAATGTGGTAAAACCTGGATGACTAAAGTGTGGTTTAAATTGATAGAACATGATAATGTTTTCCGCTGTGACATGAAGCCTAAGACAGAGACTAACGAACCACAGTGTTGGTAGAGGGGGAAATTCACAGGTAACTAAATGTGGCAAAACTTGGATGACAAAAAAAATGTGGTTTAAATTGATAAAACATGATAAGGTTTTCCGCTGTGAAATGAAGCCTAAGACAGAGACTAACAAACCACAGTGTTGATAGAGGGGGAAATTTACAGGTAACTAAAAGTGGAAAAACTTGGATGACTTAAATGTGGTTTAAATTAATAGAACATGATTAGGTTTTCCGCTGAGACATGAAGCCTAAGATATAGACAAATGAACCAGAGCGTTGATAGATGGGGTAAATTTACAGGTAACATTTACAGGTAACTTAACGTGGTAAACCTTGGTTGGCTTAAGTTTGGTTTTATGTTTTCTAAAGTCGTCTGCAACAAAGTCGTCAAACGTCGTTGTTGTTTGGGAAAGGGTTAGGTAGCATTACTTTGAGGTGGGGAATAATGTGTGTCACTGTTTGAATAAACATTTCCAAAATTGAAAAAAAAAGGTTTGGTTTATGTAATCTGAAACGTTGTGTTTTTCGAAGGTTGGCTCTAGATACAATAACGTAAGTACACCAGTTTGAAATACTATGGAAATTATATAGAACAGGGGACTTGTCGTAATCGGTGATTTATTCAATCATTTTGAAAAAGTATTCAACTACATGAGACATACAATTTAACATTAGGTTTAACACGTTCGAAATTAAAGACTCTTTGCGAAGAGCATGGCACAGCAAGTGTAACGCTGTAGCAATCAACGCAATCGCAGTCCTCTTGTGACCTTTAAATTCTGATTTACGGCAGTGGTCCGGCAGTGGTCCGGCAGTGGTCCGTCTGGTTTTGTTTTTATTTTAAAATCGTATATGTTTTAGTATTGTGGTTTGAAAAATCCATTTCAATAATCAATGATTCTTTATCGGGCGTGTATGTATTCGGGTTTGACCCTTTGGTGCTAATGATAACGACACACATAATGGAATTACCGCAACAAGTAACCAATCCATTTCAATAATAATTGATTCCTTACCGGGCATGTATTCATTGGGGTTTGACCCTTTGGTGCTGTTGACCTTTGCGTCACCAGCTGGTCCTCCGTTCTCCTTGTGTACTAACGGTGTTTGCTCGGAGATGATTGCGGAACCATTAAAGCTATTATAGCTACTGTCCGTCTGAAACACCCGTCAAACAAGTTTTCTATCAATTAACTCTTGACCAAACGCAAAATTTTAGATTGTGGCAAATTGAAAGAGTCTGCAGACGACATTTTCAAAATGTGATGAAATTGGACAACAATCTTCCGAAGGGGCAGAACAAATTTGGGGAAAAGGAGAAATTGCTCGTCACGAGAAATTTCTCCATTCCCTCAATGTTTTCCAGAGTCGTCTGCAACAAAGTGGTTAAAGGTCGTTGTTGGTTTGAAATGGTTTAAAGGAGCTTGTTCACAGAGGAGAAAGTTTTGAATCCAAATAAAGATGTCGCTGCAACAAAACAGTTTTCATGTTGTTATTTGGTATACAATAAAATGTACCTACTGAGAGCATAAATGATTAAAAAAAGCAACAATGAATCTATGTATGTATTCTTTATATGTACTAGATCTCAAAAGCGATGAGACGCTTTTGGATCAAGTTACATTTTAATTCACTGTATACACTATTCACACTTTAAATAATTAAAACGGCAAATTCTATTTAGAAAAAGTCAGCAAAATAAAGAAATCACTTATTCGGCCAACAAACCACTATTGCATATGAACACATAGCAACATAAGTAGAAATTAAATCAAATTTTATTAAGTGAGCGATATAGAGAAAATACTGATTTAACCCACCAATTACACACGGACACACGAATAGAAATATAATTATAAATAAGTCAGCATTATACAGACATCACTTATTTAACCCACCAAATTGCTGTTAAATATAACTACATAGACAAACGAATAGAAATGTATGAATAAGTCATCAAAATACAGATGTAACGTTCGTCGAACGTTTATGCAAATTAGGGAACCTAATGCATTGTTGTAGAGAACATACAGGTATATAAAAAGACAACACAACCGCTCAGTGTATGACAGTGTTTTTCACTGATCAGATGTGTTTGTGTCTTTTAGACGTTCATTTGCTCAGTTTGCTACATTGATGGCAGTGGTGGGATTAAAACTTCTCCTTCTATTGGAGTTGCCTTTCCCATGTATTTTTGAACGTTTACGCAAATTAGGGATCTAATGCATTGTTGTAGCGGTCATGCTGGTATATAAAAAGACAACTCAATTGTTCAGTGTAGACAGTGGTTTTCACTGATCGGATGTGTTTGTGTCTTTAAGAGGTTAATTTGCTCGGTACATTACACAGAAATGACTAATTCCACTCACCAACTCACTGTCGTCATCGTTGTTAAACAGACAGGCCAACATTCCCCGCACAATAACCATATCGTAAAGGGTAGCGATCGTCATAACGAACAGGAATATGGAGCAGATAACTCTATAATAACATGAAATATAACATACGTTATTTATCAATAAGTGTTTTCGACAATCATGAAATATTTAATTACGAAAGATATAACAAGCAGTACTAAATTTCTGCTACATATTTTGTGAAGAGAAATAAATGTTTGAAGTAGTTTGTGTATTTGGAAGAAAATTAAAAGGGAAGCTGTTTTCAGGTACTTTTTTTTCTTTTGAAGTATAAGAGAAATACCAGCACTGTTCGGAAAGACAAAGGAGTTTCATACGTTTCATTGATTTTTGTTTTCATATTTCCACGAAAATATAAAACGTTCTTTTTTATTCCTTATTCGTCAATTTCACCAGCAAAGGGAATGCTTTCACTTATTATATCGATGCAGTTTGTTTATGAAAATTCACCATTGCAAATCATACAAAACTTTCAGCGCTTTGATATGCATAGCGCAAGTACAAAAAGTAGTTCTGACACGAAGCTTTTCCTTGTTCGTGGAGTAATAAACATTTCTTTTTTACCAATCAAAATAATCCAATGCTCATTAAATCAACATATATCATAAAAGTAATTCTAAAATTAACACAAGTTCTGACAAGTTTCGTTCAAATATATGTTAAACCCTTATATTACTGGATACTTTTCTAAAAATAGATTTTTTTGTCGTCTGCTTCCCAAAACCTATTTGCTTAATTTCGATGCAGAAGGATAGCCAGAGTAACAAAAAAGTTAGATCAGAGGCTAGCCGCCAATGTACTTGACAGCTGGCCTGGATCTTGCCTGTTTGCATAAGCATGAAGTCGGTTCCAGCACTATAAGGGTTAAATCTTAGATCGATTGAGAAGCCATTTCTTACATGACGACTTTGGCCTTAGTGCTGTATTCCAGCTCCCGTTTGCAATCAGTGTATAGAAAGGGTGAGGACGAGTTAAGAGGTAAGAAACTGACGGCTGAAAGGAAGAAAAGATACATTGGTTATAAAACATATGTATATGTATGTATCGTTGCGGGAACGTTGATGTAGAATACGGAACTGTACGTATATTATAGAGAGGTAAGAGACTGGCACCTTACAGGTAGAAAATAAACATTGATTGTAGCCATACGTGTGAACGGAACGTTTAAGCAAATATTGGAACATAATACATTGTAATAGAGAAAATACAGGTATATAAATAAGTAACGAACCGAGCAAATGAACCTCTCAAAGACACAATTACATCCGATCAGTAAAAACACTGTCGTACACTGAGCGTCGAAATGTCGAACGATCCAAATAGTGTCGGACATTTTGAAATCTGATTTTCGGATTTAAAACACAATTGCCATTCAAAGTCAATTGATAAGACAATAAACGTAAAATAAACTTATATAACACCAAACAATGTCATCAAATGCTGTTAAACAATAAAAAAACCGCATAATAGGGTTTTCCCATTCTAGTGCGCATGCGCAGAAAAAAATATCGGGAGCACAAACTCGTCAACTAACGTAAATGAAACTGTTTTCATAAAGTTAATATTCAGAATACAGGCATGTTTAGTGCACACATCGATTAAAAAGGGATTCATTCACAACTGTGAGTAAAATAATTTGATAATTTTCAATAATCAAAGCAACATGGGTCTTCAAACGTTGCGTCAAACTTTTTGTCACATTTGTCCTCAATTAAATGAATCGTTCGAAAGTTTGACGTGACGGCAGATATTATCCGATACAAAGAAGTCTCAATATTTTCCGATCACGTCAAATTAGTTTGAAATGGTCTATTAAAAACTGGAAACCTTAAAAAGAAATCATCTTACTGAGGTTGGTCAGGACGGTGGCATCTGCGTCACTGCATGAGTCTGGTAAACACAAACCGACTGTCAAGGCAATGCCCTGTCCAAATGCGGATTTCTGAAAGACCAAAACATGTAGACATCATTTACATATTTATCTAATGTAATTTATACATGGGATTTTTTTAGGTTAGATTAGAGTCATTAACTGACGCAGGTCCCATGTGGGTCCTCTTCGTCAGTGCCGTCAGTGTCATTTCGTACATTCTTCAGGTCTGGAACGGCTTTCCTGGATGCACCAGTACAAAGCTGGGGCTCTGAGGTGACTTGCCAAAGGCCACTCCCACGAAACCAAATGGCCCCGGTGGGGCTCAAACCCGGGACCCCGTGTTCTGAGTCCACCACCTTAACCACTGAGCCACGCAGGACATCACGTCAACATTGTATCAGTTATATTGGCGATGCCTGAACTCTAAATGATTGAGGAGGACCCCATGCTTAAATATTCCATCCAGGAGGATTCCATACACAGATGACAATAACAGCCTCTTAAGCCGGGTAGAACCATCGGCATTCTGTAATAATATATATACGTGTATACATATTGAGTCAGATATACCCATTCGTCTAGTTATAAAGTCGAACCTACCAGACTTCTGATATTAAAGTGAGCTTGGCAGTAGAGGCCATTGAACGGACCATTCTGTTCGGTTGGACTTATCCATTTTCCCGCCTTTATTCCCACACATTCTTCGTATGAGCCGAGCCAGAGGGTGTTAATCGCAAGGATATTGCTTGGCGGTTTACCCAACGCGTCAATCACTGAAAGAAAGTAGTTCCGTATCTACATACACAACAAACTGTATAAGTCAAACGCGGTATATGGCCGAGTTCAAAAATGCAAACATGTGATGTAGGCTAACATTCTCCATTGCAGTGATCTCCCTTTTCATTTGGTAAGGAGCTGGAAGGATTATATTTTTTTTTCATTATAAAATTTTGATCGAAATCTGAATACAGCATTTTTCCAATTTTAGAAGTTAGACTTCTTTGGTCCAACCATTACAAAAAAGTAATGGCAAAATATATTTATACGTAAAAAACTGACAGAAGTTGCTAAAATCGTAATCAACCTAGTTCGTAACCTTATTGTTTTTTTCTTGTTGGCTCACAACAAGGTGCCGTAACAGCCAACCCAGGAAATGTTTATTCGATATAATGAAGCAATAAAGTACATAGGATTATGCTCTCAAAGTTTCGTAGGCTAAATGTAACGGTATGTAGATAACCGCGTATAGTCCAATCACCCCTTATCTCAGGTATGGTATCGTTCGATTGAAACATAAACACCACAAGAGAGCGCGATAGACCTATATGCCGTGTTGAGAGCATTGTTGACAGAAATATGTGTAAAGAAGATATTCAAAAAATGAATAAGATAAGAAAACAAAATAGTTCCATCTTTGCATGTAAATTAAGATATTCTATGTCATGTTGATTATTTTTTTCTTTTGCAAACTTTTACAATATTGAAAATGGAAAAAAAAGGAAATCAGTTTCATATCAGTATGAATGAATAATATGCATAGTTGAATAACTTTTATTTTGCAAACTTAGACGTTATATTAAAACAATAAAGTACCAACTTGCAATCCGAAATGTCAATTTAATCATATGTTACTGGTGACACAAATGAATACAAAAAAAGGAAATGTGGTAGTGCGATAAGACATAAGCTAGGTTTATGAACATTTAACCCTTTCCCAAACAATAACGACATTTGACCACTTCGTTGCAGACAACTTTAGAATAGTTGGCCAATAAATTCTGAAGTTATGTAACCGCTTTCCTGGATCAACCATTACTAGGCTATGGCTCTGAAGTGACTTGCAAAAGGTCACTCCTATGAAACCATAGGTTTTGAACCGGGGACCAACGAGTACTTGGTCCGCCAACTTAACCACTGGGCAACGCAGGACACTGTGAGTGATTGTACATATACAAATGATATAAAACTGTTACGAAGACCTATGTTCTGCGTTGAAAATCAGACATAAGAAAATATGATATTTTTGGGGTCTGAGGTTAGCTGTGAATAAAAGCATCGGGGAAATCTGTTTCTAGCGCTTTATGAACGACATTTAGAAGATGGTTCTTATAACTTTAAATCCACTGCCGTGGTCTAATATATTTCAGCACTATTAAACAAGTAAGACAACCCTTTTATACGAGAAAACTTTTTCTGGGTATAAATATGAAGATATACAGGTATGGTAAACTATTTAGGTAGGAAATTTCAAAATGGGGTCACTATTCTGTGACAAAAAAAAATGTTATATTACATTCTCGATATCAAATACAATTATTGTGTTCAAAGAAGGTCATTATTACGTACATTTATCCCAACATTCATATAAAGGTATACAATCGAAACGGAATATCAAAAGAATATGTGCGCTTACTGTCTCAACTCGTGTTCATTTTTATTAATTCATATGGGTTTTACATCGCATCAACGTTATTTCAGTTACGTAGCGATGCTCGCCTCCTATTGCTGGAGGAAGACCCGATATTCAACTGCCCATAAGGGCTGGTCAAGCCGAGTATCATTTTGATTAGAGATCGAGTTAAAATGTAGCACACTTCACTATCTTTTATATACATGTAGTTTGTTGGTGATAACTATAAGCGTTATCAATTACCGAACTATTTGATAACAAGAACAGAACGCTCTAAATGTTCCCCTTTATTAAGTTTCACCCATTACCAGACAATAACGACGGTTTATCACTTTGTTGCAGACGATTCTGGAAAACACTGTGGGAAAAGGAGAAATTGCTCGCGACGAGCAATTTCTCCTTTTCCCACAATGTTTTCTACGTTATCAGAAGATTACTTTTCAAGGTCATAACATTTTGAAATATCTTTGAATTTTGCCGATATGGCTCTTAAATGCTCAACTCACGAGGAAGTACTTCATAAATGGCTTAATTAAGATCTAAATTACAACCAGTTTCATGTTAAAATGACTAATTGATATTCAACTCATAATGTGATTACTTATAATTGGTTTCAATACAATCATTTTCATGTCAATCTGTATCACGTACACTATAAATGACTCACTCATTACCAAAGAATAACGATATTTAACCTCTTTGTTGCAGACCCCTCTGGAAATCATTGTGGGAAAAGGAGAAATTGTTCGCTAAGAGCAATTTCTCCTTTCCCACAATTTCTTTTTTATTTATCTGGGAAATACTTTTCAATTCCATCACATTTTGAAATATCGTCTGCAAACTCTTTCAATTTGGGGTAGTCACAAATTTTGCGTTTGGTAAAGGGTTAAATGCCTTTACTATGAGGTTAATAAGGTGTTATTAGCTGATATATGCATGGTATCAGCGTGGGACTATCCTCTGTATCATCCGTTTAAAAGTGACTCATACATAACCCTGTACTATGGCATTTTCTATTCATTTATCTAGTTGTTTGTGCGTTTGTTAGTTCTTTTGTTTGTTTATTATTTGTTCATTTATCTATCTATTTACTTTTTATCTATTCTATTCATTTATTTATTTATTTATTTGTTAATTAATTAATGTATTTATTTATTTATTTACATATTTATTCGTTTATCTATTTTTTCATTCATTTTTTCATTCATTCATTCATTCATTCATTCATTCATTCATTCATTCATTCATTCATTCATTCATTCATTCATTCATTCATTCATTCATTCATTCATTCATTCATTCATTCATTCATTCATTCATTCATTCATTCATTCATTCATTCATTCATTCGTGCATTCGTGCATTTATTCATTCACTCCAGCATTTATTCATTTACTCCAGCATTCATTCATCCATCTATTCATTCATTTATTCATCCATTCATGCATCCATTCATTATCCATCTATTCATTTATGAATTTATTTATCCATTCATTCATTCATTCATTCATTCGTGCACTCATTCGTTTGTTTTTTGGTTGGTTGGTTATTTGGGTTTTTTGTTGGTTGGTTGGTTTTTTGGTTCGTTCTTTTGTTCGTTCGACCGTTCATGCATCAATTTCTTAGTTCATTCGTTCGTTCGTTCGTTCGTTCGTTCGTTCGTTCGTTCGTTCGTTCGTTCGTTCGTTCGTTCGTTCGCTCGTTCGCTCGTTCGTCGTTCGTCGTTCGTCGTTCGTTCGTACGTTCGTTCGTTCGTTCGTCGTTCGTTCGTTCGTTCGTTCGTTCGTTCGTTCGTTCGTTCGTTCGTTCGTTCGTTCGTTCGTTCGTTCTTTCGTTCGTTCGTTCGTGCGTTTGTTCGTTCGTTCGTTCGTTCGTGCGTTTGTTCGTTCGTTCGTTCGTTCGTTCGTTCGTTCGTTCGTTCGTTCGTTCGTTCGTTCGTTCGCTCGCTCGCTCGCTCGTTCGTTCGTTCGTTCGTTCGTTCGTTCGTTCGTTCGTTCGTTCATTCATTCATTCATTTATTTATTCAATTTTGTATATGTTTAGTTGTCATGTATTTACATGTATTCACTTGTGCACACAATCATTTTATTTGTATTTTTAAGTTCTGTTCTCTAACCACTAGGTAACAGAGGTCCTCCTCTGGCCTATATAAACTTTATCAAGATGCACTAATCATGTACAAAATATTAAACCTTGTTCCGACCATATTTCAAAGTCATTCCTTTAGTACTTGTATATTATATAAATGTGTTTTTATGAACATATAAAGACGTTAGTTTGTATATGTTTATATGTGTTGAATTTTCTCGCACTATTTACGTTTCATTTATTCTTATTATAGATCGACATGTTGGAAATATCTAATTTCATGTATTACATTCTTGTATATCATTACATGGAATTGTGTCAACAATGTACCTAATGGGCGTATAAACCTAATGAAATTATGTAAATAAACCAAAATTATACTATAAACAACCGAGAAGGTACAGAGGTAGGGTGTCAACCTCGTGTAATAAAAGGGCGTGAGTTTGATACTGGGGTTAGGATAAACAATAAACCAAGAAAACGAAAACAGAATGGTTGAAATGGCTTTTGTTTGTGGAATAGTGGTTTAGAGTACAGTGAAGGAAAGAGGTCTAGGGGTAGTTCGTCGGCCTCTGGACACGAGGGTCGTAGGTTTGAATTCCGTGAGTGGCGGGATCTGCCTTGCGACCTTTCATTCTTCCAGATTCGGCGCGAGTACTGATTCAGTATCCAGGAAGCAGAATC
>OX401418.1:30216547-30519751 GCA_947846245.1 Cerastoderma edule
GTGGTGGTGGTGGTGGTGGTGGTGGTGGTGGTGGTGGTGGTGGTGGTGGTGGTGGATGATGATGATGATGATGATGATGATGATGATGATGATGATGATGATGATGATGATGATGATGATGATGATGATGATGATGATGATGATGATGATGATGATGATGATGATGATGATGATGATGATGATGATGATGATGATGATGATGATGATGATGATGATGATGATGATGATGATGATGATGATGATGATGATGATGATGATGATGATGATGATGATGATGATGATGATGATGATGATGATGATGATGATGATGATGATGATGATGATGATGATGATGATGATGATGATGATGATGATGATGATGATGATGATGATGATGATGATGATGATGATGATGATGATGATGATGATGATGATGATGATGATGATGATGATGATGATGATGATGATGATGATGATGCTGGTGTCGGTAGTGGTGTATACCATAAGGTTTGTTTACAATTAGTGGTAAAACAAGGTTAGCCGAGAAACGTTGGGAACCAATAAAACCCAAAATTCCTCTATTTTGAATGTTCACGTTGTTAAAATTGAATAAACAACAGTATTTTACGTGTTCAAATGCCTTTTCAAACCAGGTGATCTCCAATCATTAATCCGAGTGGTCCTTGCTATTTTAGATGTAACTCGAATGTAAACAATGAAGTTAAATTGGTGGGCACCGAATTTGTGAAAATAGCACTTTGAAAATAGAAAATAAACAGTACAGGCGTTAAATTGTCATAATCCTGTGGTTTTTCGCTATGTTTCACCATTTTCTATCATAATTTATAACTCATTATCCAGTTTTGACATTTTCCGAGCGCTAGTATGCTTTTTAGAGACACAATTTACCTTCACAAACAGGTTGGGTCCCGCTCCACGTTCCATCAGCCTGACATCGTCTTTCCTTCGACCCCTTAATGAGGTCAAACCCTGAAAGAAATACAAACCCAAACGCAATTTGTTTTACACGGGCTGATTCAACCTTAAGAATGATGGGTACTTTTCTAAAGATATATTTTTGTGTCGTTCCCTTCCCCAAACCTTAACTATCTGCTTTATTACAATGAGGAAAGATACTCAGAGTAGCAAACAGGTTCGATCACAGGCCAGCCACCAATTTACTTGGCAGCTGGTCTTGATCTAAGCTGTTTGCATAAGCATGAAGTCGGTTCCAGCACTATAAGGGTTAAGAGAAAACAAATATTGATGAATCCGAGAAAAGCCGTAACATGATCGAAAGTTGTTGATGCGGCGTTAACCCCCATAAAACAGATAAAAAAGAATAACTTGATTTAACTGACCATGGTGTTAAGCTTCCTACAAAGAAAAAATATGTTATATAATCACAGTGCGATGGTGCCCCTTTTTAGTCAAAACATGTTTGTACTGTAACGCACCGAGCAAATGAACCTCTCAAAGACACATTCGATCAGTGAAAAACACTGTCGTACACTGAGCGGTCGTGTTGTCTATATATATACCAGCATGTTTTCTACAACAATGCATTAGGTTCCCTAATTTGTATAAACGTTCATCAAACGTCACAATGCTTTTAAACTACTGGCATCTGATCCCAGTAGTCAAAATAATTCGACGTGAAGATTGCTTTCTATTTTCTGATGGGGCAATGTAACGTCGAAATTTCGAACGATTCAAATAATGTCGGACTTTATTTTATTCCAATTATCCGATTTAAAGCACAATTGGCCATTCAAAGTCAATTAATATGACACGATATGTTAAATAAACTTATATACCACCAAACATAGTCAAAATAATTCGACGTGAAGATTGCTTTCTTTTTTCTGATGGGGCAATGTAACGTCGAAATTTCGAACGATCCAAATAATGTCGGACTTTATTTTATTCCAATTTTCGGATTTAAAGCACAAATGGCCATTCAAAGTCAATTAATATGACACGATATGTTAAATAAACTTATATACAACCAAACAATGGCATCAATTGTCGTTAAACAATTAAAATACAGCTTAATAGGTTTTCCCATTACAGTGCGAATGGGCAGAATTGTTTTTATCGGGAGCAAAAAATCGTCAACTTAAGTTAATTAAACCGTTCTTACAAAGTTGATATGCGGCATAGAAACATGTAAAGAGAATGGGTCGATTAAAAAAAGATTAATTCACAACTGCGAGTAAAATAATTTGATATTTTTCATTAAAACAATGGAAATATGGACCTTCAAACGGTGCGACAAAATTTTTGTCGCATTTGTCATCCATTAAATGAATCGTTCGACGTAACGGGAGATATTGCCCGATACAAATATTTCTCAATATTTTTAGTATACCAGTAATTATTTCTTTTAGTCGAGTTGCGCATTTGCGTTAATATCAATTTAAAATGATAAATGGCCAAACACCAGCTTATACTTTATGTATTGTCTTTTATTTCACTTTCAACTCTATGCAAAAACTGAGTTTTGTAGAGTCTGACTTGCGAATGATAAGCACCCTGTATTTAGATAGCCTTAGACTGAATAACTTTAAACGCACCCATTGGAAATTGGTCGCTTTAACCCTTTACCAAACGCCAAATTTTCGACCGTCCCAAATTGAAAGAGTTTGCAGACGACATTTCATAATGTGTTGAAATTGAAACATAATCTTCTGAGGGGGAAGAAAACATCGTCAAGAGCAATTTCTCTTTTGCCCACAATGTTTTCCATAGTCATCTGCAACAAACTTGTCAAATGTGGTGAATTTTTTTATAATGGGTTAAACAAAATTTGCGGAACCTGCGTGGCCCAGTGTTAAGGAATATAGACTTGTCACTCGGGGAAACAAGTATCAAAGCCCCGCGTTGGAGTGTCCTGTGGCAAGACACTTCATAGCCCTAGCCTAGAACTGGTGAACCCTGAAAAGCCTTAACATGATCGAAAAGTGCTGATGTGGCGTTAAACCTCATCTAACCTATTACCAAACAATAACGACACTTGACTTGTTTGTTGCAGACGACTCTTGAAAACATTGCGGGTATAGGAGAAAGTGCTCGTAACGAGCAATTTCTCCTATTCCGACAATGTTTTCTGCCATATCAGGAGATGGTTTTTCAATTTCATCACATTTTGAGATGTCGTTTGCAAACTTTTTCAATTTAGGACAATCGAAATTCTGACGTTTGGTAAAGGGATAAACAAAAAAGCAGGAATGAAATTACTGTACTGCCTCACCAAATTTGCAACTAAGCTTCACGACTGAGCCGTATAAGTTGAGATTCCCATCACGCGTGGCTTGGAATGCTTCCCCATTGGTTAGCCAAGGAAGGCGCCCACAGCTTACGGCTGAAATATCAAATTATCCCGCCATAAAATGTCAAAACGTTTCGAAAACAAGTCCGTAGTGTTACGGCTGAAAAATCAAATTATCCCGCCGTAAAATATCCAAACGTATCAAAAACCAGTCAGTAATGTTACGGCAGAAATATCAAATTATCCTGCTGTAAAATATCCAAACGTATCGAAAACCAGTTAGTAATGTTACGGCTGCAATATCAAATTATCCACCCGTTATATATCCAAACGTATCAAAAAACCAGTCCGTAATGTTACGGCTGTTATATCAAATTATCCCGCCGTTAAATAAACAAACGTATCGAAAACCAGTCAGTAATGTTACGGCTGAAATATCAAATTATCCCGCCGTACAATATCCAAACGTATCGAAAACCAGTCTATAATGCTACGACTGAAATATCAAATTATCCCGCCGTACAATATCCAAACGTATCGAAAACCAGTCTGTAATGCTGCGGCTATTATATCAAATTATCCCGCCGTAAAATATCCAAACGTATCGAAAACCAGTCAGTAATGTTACGGCTGTTATATCAAATTATCCCACCGTAAAATATCCAAACGTATCAAAAACCATTCCATCATTTTACGGCTCAAATATCAAATTATCCTGCTGTAAAATATCCAAACGTATAAAACCAGTTTGTAATGTAAAGGCTGTTATATCGAATTATCCCGCCGTAAAATATCCAAACGTATCGAAAACCAGTCCGTTATGTTGCGGCTGAAATATCAAATAATCCCACCGTAAAATATCAGAACGTATCAAAAACCAGTCCGTAATGATACGGCTGTTATATCAAATTATCCCGCCGTAAAATATCCAGACATATCGAAAACCAGTAATGATACGGCTGTTATATCAAATTATCCCGCCGTAAAATATCCAAACGTATCAAAAACCAGTCAGTAATGTTACGTCTGAAATATCAAATTATCCCGCCGTTTAATATCCAAACGTTTCAAAAACCATTCCGTCATTTTACGGCTCAAATATCAAATTATTCCGCCGTTAAACTATCAAACGTATCGAAAACCAGTCAGTAGTGTTACGGCTGAAATATCAAGTAATCCCGCCGTTTAATATCCAAACGTTTCAAAAACCAGTCAGTAATGTTACGGCTGAAGCATCAAATTATCCCGCTGTAAAATATCCAAACGTTTCAAAAACCATTCCGTCATTTTACGGCTGAAATATCAAATTATCCCGCCGTAAAACATCCAAACGTATCGAAAACCAGTCAGTAATGTTACAGCTGAAATATCAAATTATCCCGCCGTTAAACGTTCAAACGTATCGAAAATCAGTCCATTATGTTACGGCTGCACTATCAAATTATCCCGCCGTAAAATATCCAAACGTATCGAAAACCAGTCGATTATGTTACGGCTGAAATATCAAATAACTCCACCGTAAAATATCCAAACGTATTAAAAACCAGTCTGTTATGTAACGGCTGTTATATCAAATGATTCCGCCGTAAAATATCCAAACGTATCGAAAACCAGTCCGTAATGATACGGCTGTTATATCAAATCATCCCGCCGTGAAATATCCAAACTTATCAAAAACCAGTCAGTAATGTTACGTCTGAAATATCAAATTATCCCGCCGTTAAATGTCCAAACGTTTCAAAAACCAGTCTGTAATGTTACGGCTGAAATATCAAATTATCCTGCTGTAAAATGTCCAAACGTATCGAAAACCAGTCTGTAATGTTACATCTAAAATATAAAATTATTCCGCCGTAATATATCCAAACGTTTCAAAAACCATTCCGTCATGTTGCTGCTGAAATATCAAATTATTCCGCCGTTAAATGTCCAAACGTTTCAAAAACCATTCTGTAATGTTACGACTGAAATATCAAATTATCCTGCTGTAAAATGTCCAAACGTATCGAAAAACAGTCTGTAATGTTATGGCTGAAATATCAAATAATTCCGCCATAAAACGTTCAAACGTATCGAAAACCAGTCAGTAATGTTACAGCTCAAATATCAAATTATCCCGCTGTAAAATATCCAAACGTTTCAAAAACCATTCCATCATTTTACGGCTGGATTATCAAATTATCCCGCCGTAAAACATCCAAACGTATCGAAAATCAGTCAGTAATGTTACGGCTGAAATATCAAATTATCCTGCTGTTAAATGTCCAATCGTATCGAAAACCAGTCTGTAATGTTACGGCTGAAATATCAAATTATCCCGGCGTTAAATGTCCAAACGTATCGAAAACCAGTCAGTAATGTTGCGGCTGAAATATCAAATTATCCCGGCGTTAAATGTCCAAACATTTCAAAAACCAGTCAGTAATGTTACGGCTGAAATATCAAATTATTCCGCCGTAAAACGTCCAAACGTATCGAAAACCAGTCATTAATGTTACGGCTGTTATACAAAATTATCCGACTGTAAAATGACCAAACGTATCGAAAACCAGTCTGTAATGTTACGACTGTTATACAAAATTATCCGACTGTAAAATGACCAAACGTATAAAAAACCAGTCAGTAATGTTACGGCTGAAATATCAAATTATTCCGCCGTAAACGTCCAAACGTATCGAAAACCAGTCAGTAATGTTACGGCTGTTATACAAAATTATCCGACTGTAAAATGACCAAACGTATCGAATACCAGTCATTAATGTTACAGCTGTTATACAAAATTATCCGACTGTAAAATGACCAAACGTATCAAAAACAAGTCAGTTAAGTTACGGCTGAAATATCAAATTATTCCGCCGTAAAACGTCCAAACGTATCGAAAACCAGTCATTAATGTTACGGCTGTTATACAAAATTATCCGACTGTAAAATGACCAAACATATCAAAAACCAGTCATTAATGTTACGGCTGTTATATAAAATTATCCGACTGTAAAATGACCAAACGTATCAAAAACCAGTCAGTAATGTTACGGCTGTTATACAAAATTATCCGACTGTAAAATGACCAAACGTATCGAATACCAGTCATTAATGTTACGGCTGTTATACAAAATTATCCGACTGTAAAATGACCAAACGTATCGAATACCAGTCATTAATGTTACGGCTGTTATACAAAATTATCCGACTGTAAAATGACCAAACGTATCGAAAACCAGTCATTAATGTTACGGCTGTTATACAAAATTATCCGACTGTAAAATGACCAAACGTATCAAAAACCAGTCAGTAATGTTACGGCTGAAATATCAAATTATTCCGCCCTAAAACGTCCAAACGTATCGAAAACCAGTCTGTAATGTTCTGGCTGTTATACAAAATTATCCGACTGTAAAATGACCAAACGTATCGAATACCAGTCTGTAATGTTCTGGCTGTTATACAAAATTATCCGACTGTAAAATGACTAAACATATCGAATACCAGTCATTAATGTTACGGCTGTTATACAAAATTATCTGACTGTAAAATGACCAAACATATCGAATACCAGTCATTAATGTTACGGCTGTTATACAGAATTATCCGGCTGTAAAATGACCAAAAGTATCAAAAACCAGTCTGTAATGTTCTGGCTGTTATACAAAATTATCCGACTGTAAAATGACCAAACGTATCGAATACCAGTCAGTAATGTTACGGCTGTTATACAAAATTATCCGACTGTAAAATGACCAAACGTATCGAAAACCAGTCTGTAATGTTCTGGCTGTTATACAAAATTATCCGACTGTAAAATGACCAAACGTATCGAATACCAGTCAGTAATGTTACGGCTGTTATACAAAATTATCCGACTGTAAAATGACCAAACGTATCGAATACCAGTCAGTAATGATACGGCTGTTATACAAAATTATCCGACTGTAAAATGACCAAACGTATCGAATACCAGTCTGTAATGTTCTGGCTGTTATACAAAATTATCCGACTGTAAAATGACCAAACGTATCGAAACAGTCAGTAATGTTACGGCTGTTATACAAAATTATCCGACTGTAAAATGACCAAACGTATCGAATACCAGTCAGTAATGTTATGGCTGTTATACAAAATTATCCGACTGTAAAATGACCAAACGTATCGAAAACCAGTCTGTAATGTTACGGCTGTTATACAAAATTATCCGACTGTAAAATGACCAAACGTATCAAAAACCAGTCAGTAATGTTACGGCTGAAATATCAAATTATTCCGCCCTAAAACGTCCAAACGTATCGAAAACCAGTCTGTAATGTTCTGGCTGTTATACAAAATTATCCGACTGTAAAATGACCAAACGTATCGAATACCAGTCTGTAATGTTCTGGCTGTTATACAAAATTATCCGACTGTAAAATGACTAAACATATCGAATACCAGTCATTAATGTTACGGCTGTTATACAAAATTATCCGACTGTAAAATGACCAAACATATCGAATACCAGTCATTAATGTTACGGCTGTTATACAGAATTATCCGGCTGTAAAATGACCAAACGTATCAAAAACCAGTCTGTAATGTTCTGGCTGTTATACAAAATTATCCGACTGTAAAATGACCAAACGTATCGAATACCAGTCAGTAATGTTACGGCTGTTATACAAAATTATCCGACTGTAAAATGACCAAACGTATCGAAAACCAGTCTGTAATGTTCTGGCTGTTATACAAAATTATCCGACTGTAAAATGACCAAACGTATCGAATACCAGTCAGTAATGTTACGGCTGTTATACAAAATTATCCAACTGTAAAATGACCAAACGTATCGAATACCAGTCAGTAATGATACGGCTGTTATACAAAATTATCCGACTGTAAAATGACCAAACGTATCGAATACCAGTCTGTAATGTTCTGGCTGTTATACAAAATTATCCGACTGTAAAATGACCAAACGTATCGAAACAGTCAGTAATGTTACGGCTGTTATACAAAATTATCCGACTGTAAAATGACCAAACGTATCGAATACCAGTCAGTAATGTTATGGCTGTTATACAAAATTATCCGACTGTAAAATGACCAAACGTATCGAATACCAGTCTGTAATGTTCTGGCTGTAATACAAAATTATCCGACTGTAAAATGACCAAACGTATCGAATACCAGTCTGTAATGTTACGGCTGTTATACAAAATTATCCGACTGTAAAATGACCAAACGTATCGAAAACCAGTCTGTAATGTTCTGGCTGTTATACAAAATTATCCGACTGTAAAATGACCAAACGTATTGAATACCAGTCAGTAATGTTACGGCTGTTATACAAAATTATCCGACTGTAAAATGACCAAACATATCGAAAACCAGTCAGTAATGTTACGGCTGTTATACAAAATTATCTGACTGTAAAACGTCCAAACGTATCAAAAACCAGTCAGTAATGTTACGTCTGTTATACAAAATTATCCGACTGTAAAATGACCAAACGTATCGAATACCAGTCAGTAATGTTACGGCTGTTATACAAAATTATCCGACTGTAAAATGACCAAACGTATCGAATACCAGTTATTAATGTTACGTCTGTTATACAAAATTATCCGACTGTAAAATGACCAAACGTATCGAATACCAGTCAGTAATGTTACGGCTGTTATACAAAATTATCCGACTGTAAAATGACCAAACGTATCGAATACCAGTTATTAATGTTACGGCTGTTATACAAAATTATCCGACTGTAAAATGACCAAACGTATCGAATACCAGTACGTCATATTGGTCTTTACTGTGACTGTTCAAATTAGAGAGTAACATAAGGCGACGAAAGACGATATTGCTCTCGATAAATTGAGAAATAGTCGAGAAAAGGGGTTTGAACTTTTGCTGTTCACATTTGAAAGCAACGTCAGACGATGAAAGATGGCAAGTAAAATGTTCTTAACGATTTTGGGTCAAAAACCATGTTGAAAAAAATTCAGGGTGGTTGCTAAGGTACTCTGCTCTCGGCAAATAAAGGTATAATGGAGAAAAGGGGTTTGATCTGTGGCTGTTCACATTTGAAAGCACTGTCAGAAGGTAAAAGATGTCAAGAAAAATGTTCATAACGGTATTTTGTATACATCATCGTAGAACAATGTCACGGTAGTCGCTTGGGTCTTCTGCACCTAACTCGGCAAATTGAGGAATTAAGGAGAAGGGTTTATTTTTCAGCTTGCAATATTGGTTTAAACTTTGACAGTTCCAACTTGACGGCAAAAGGATATTCTGATAACCGTGATCGATTTAGAAATTATGTGGAAAGGTTTATTTGCTAGCTTGGAATATTGGTCTAACTTTGACAGTTCCAACTTGAAAGCAAAAGGATATTCGTGAACGATTTCATTCGTGTCTCGCATTGTTGTAAACTTGATTAAAACATTGTAAAGATTGTTAAAACACATGTTCTAGTGCACTGAATTTATGTTTTCAAGCTGTAGATTACCTGTATGTTAATATCATTTATGTTCACACACCAGTTATGTAAAGAAAACTTTGTAAACTTTGTGTCTGTATTAACGCTTATAGTGCTGGAACTAACTTCATGCTTATGCAAACAGGTTGGATCGAGGCCAGCCGCCAAGTAAATTGGCGGCTAGCCTGTGATCTAACCTGTTTGCAACTCTGGGTAACTTTCCTTATCAAAATTAAGCAGATATGTAAGGTTTTGGAAAGCTGCCGACACAAAAATCTATTTTCAGAAAGTAATCCAGCATTTTAAGGGTTCAAGCTACAGATGTAAGGGAAATTTGATACTAGAACTTAATTTCTTTAAACTTGTAGAACAGCTGTATTGTTGTACGATATACACTGAGGAATCGTTATCGGAAGTAGAGAAAATCTTTCATATAAGTTTTATTAACTGTAGACAGTGAATAAATATGTACAGTCAAACTTGTGTTAAGCAACCAACCTTATAAGCAGCCAACCTGCCTTAGACAACCACTTCAGAAAGTCCCATTGTTAGATTTATAGTGTACATCAATTTGTGTTAAGCAGCTTCTATGTCTAAAACAGCCAATTTACTCTGTCCCAAAGGCTGTCCTCTTATCACAAGTTTGACTATACAGTCCAACTTGCATTAAGCAACCACCCTTTTAAGCAGCCAACCTGCCTCAAACAACCACTACAGAAAGTCCCATTGTTAGATTTATAGTGTACATCAATTTGTTTTAAGCAGCCAACCTGTCTTAAGCAGCCAATTTACTCTGTCCCAAAGGCTGACCTCTTAACACAAGTTTGACTGTACATGTATATTCGAAAGCGTTGCAAGCATCTCATGCATTTAAACTGCACATACTTTGATAAATTGACGCTTCCTGGATTGATAATGCTTTCAACAACTACTTTTAAATATGTATCATAAAGCATTTTGAAAACTGTATTGTTTCAATGGCATTTTATTTTGACTTTCACAATTCCTATCTGTAACAACGCAACTGTAATCTTCGAACGACGCGTCATGTTACAAATTAAAGGGACATTTAATTGTTTACAAAATAAACCGTTTAAACGGTGTGCTAAATCGGAAATATAAATGTGCTATATCTCCACTTCACAGTTATAAAAAAGGTTGAGAAGTTTGACAATGATTTAGTTTTCTGTCATTTTGATGAACCTGCGATGTCATTTTTTTTTTTTCGTAGAAGACATTTCATTAAAAAAAAACAATCTCAATCTATGGGATAATTGTTTTAAACCATCAATATACAATATGGGTTTGGGAAAGCAGCCGAAGCACGCAAACAAAACAACTTTACGCACGTTTGCAAACGGGTGGGTCACTTGGCCGCCATTTTCCATCGGCTCGGCAAAGCAAAGTTTTATATCCGATAAGCTGGTACCCTTCGTTACAGACGAATGTTGTATATTCTCCCACATACGCGTTGCTGTCCAATCTTCTACCGTTATCTGGAGCCGGCAGCCATTTACAAAAGATTCCTGAAATGTTATTTCTTTTTCATTTTATAACCGATGAAAGCAGTGGCACTGATACAAAAATCTATTTTAAGAATATTACGCAGTATTCTAAGGGTTAAAAAATATATCGGGGAAAAAACTTTGAAGATGTCGGCGACAAAAAAAAGAATGCCATCTTTCATATTTGTGCATTATTTGTAAAGAAAAGGAAAGAGTTTTCAATCAAACTGGTCAAAAATCAACATAAGAAGACATTACTACTAGATTATCTAGTATATCCGGTAAAAACGTGAGAAGAAAAAACATTTAAGTTCCATCGAAATATGTATGAATAATATCTGTGGTGACAATGACAACGTGTAAACACCGGTGTTGGTGATAAAAGCCAATCGGAACTCTTCGACAAACTCCGGCAGGCCGTATCAGACAGTGTGGCCTGCCAACATCACCGGGGGTTCCGAATGGATAAAAGCTAGCTCGTGACGTCACGTCTATATCTATAGATTGGAAGCAGTGTATTGATATATCGTTACAAGGGGAGATTGCTGTAAGGAGTTTGGTTTGGGGGCTGTTCCAATCGGAACTACTCGGGTATTTCCGTGAGCTGTGAAATACACCTCGGATATAAGTGTAGGGTTACAATTTTTCGGGTAAATCGGCCCCGGCGTATAACACATTTTCTAAGCGTGCACGTGATGTAGTTCAATATGTAATGAAGTGTTGGACATCCTTTCAAATCATTTTTTATCAGTAACTCTTATAAAATGGCGAAATTATAAGATACGACAAATATAATTGTTTCCATAATCAAATTAAACGACTTTCATATTTAAGATCTATTTTTGAAAACGAAATTAAATTGACGTCATTCTCGCGGGAAACAATATGGCGTCATCCCTATTATTTCATAGGTCTTTTCATTGGATAAACCCGATGTGTTCAGATTGGGGCTGTTCATGTAGTTTTTAAGGTAGTTCAACTACAATTTGACTTACGTTCACAACGTATTTCGGTCCATCGTCCATTCCAACACCGACTACCCCTGCCCGTGGCCGGCCTAAAGCCAATGTTGCATTCGTAAAGAAGTTCGTGTTTCTCCTCAAATACAGCCGGCTGGTCTGATAGATCACTCAATAGTTTGGCGTTTTTAAACCCGGTAGGGGCATCGCAGTCCGCTTTGGCTTGACAAGCTGCAATAAAAAGATGTGAAAAGGGGACATAACTCTGAATGAAATTGTATGTTAGGCTTAGTCTTTTGAAACTGCTTGTGTCATTACAGACCGATTTGCTTTGACAAACTGCACCATAGAGAAGTAAAAAGGGAAGCATACGTCTGTATCGTAGAGCTTGTCAGAGTTATGGAACTGTTTTGGGAATTGCATAACGCATAACGCATATAGCTTGATAAGCTGCGATAAAAAGGGTTGGAAAGGGGGGACATAAGTCTGAATAAAAAAACATACTAGCGTCATAAACTGTTTTGGTAATTTCAGGCTGCTTTGGTTGGATATACACAAAGAGTAAATAAGGGGATATAAGTCTGTATGAAAAGTATTTCATAGTTTTAAAACTGTTTGATTAATAAAGTTGTTTGTTGTATTGCAGACCGCCTTGCTTTGACAAACTACAACATCACAGAGAGGTAACAAAGGGACATAATTCTGTATGAAAAGGCATGCCAGAGTTGTGAAACTGTTTGGGAAATAGTATAACGTTTTGCTTTGATAAACTCCAACACAGAGAGGTAAATATGGGAGCATATGACTGAATGAAAAAGCATGATATAGTTATGAAATTGTTTGTGGCAGCATGTGCGGCTCTAGCTTGATAGGTTGCACCATGGAGAGGTGAAAAGAAGGATAAATAATTATTAATGAAAAAGCATGCTAGAGTTATGAAACTGTTTGTGGTATTGCAGACCACCTTTTTGTGTGATAAACTTCAACACAAAGAGATCTACAAATAGGAACAAACGTCTGTATAGAAAAGCATGCTAGAGTTATGAAACTGTTTGTGGTATTGCAGACCACCTTTTTGTGTGATAAACTTCAACACAAAGAGATCTACAAATAGGAACAAACGTCTGTATAGAAAAGCATGCCAGAGTGATGAAACTGTTTGTGGTATTGCAGACCACCTTTTTGTGTGATAAACTTCAACACAAAGAGATCTACAAATAGGAACAAACGTCTGTATAGAAAAGCATGCCAGAGTTATGAAACTGTTTGTGGTATTGCAGACCACCTTTTTGTGTGATAAACTTCAACACAAAGAGATCTACAAATAGGAACAAACGTCTGTATAGAAAAGCATGCCAGAGTGATGAAACTGTTTGTGGTATTGCAGAACACTTTGTTTTGACAAACTTCAACACAAGAAGAGGTACAAATAGGAACAAACGTCTGTATAGAAAAGAATGCCAGAGTGATGAAACTGTTTGTGGTATTGCAGAACACTTTGTTTTGACAAACTGCACCACAGAGAGGTAAAAATGGGAACATATGGCTGAATGAAAAAGCATGCTAGAGTTATGAAACTGTTTGTGTTATTGCAGACCGCTTAGACTTGAAAAAAGTACAACACAGAGATGTACCAATATGGCCATACGTCTAAATGAAAAATACCATGCCTGAGATATGAACATGTGTAACGTTCGTTGAACGTGTATGCAAATTAGGGACCTAATGCATTGTTTGAGAGAACATGCTGATATATATATTGGTGACAGCGGTGTGATTAAGACTTCTTCTTCTATCGGAGTTACCTTCCCCACGTGTTTTCCAAGTGCCAAGACTCGGGACGAGTCTTCTCGGAAGTGGGAGTTATGTAACGTTCGTTGAACGTTTATGCAAATTAGGAACATAATGCATTGTTGTAGAGAACATGCTGATATAAATATAGACAACACAACCGATCAGTGTACGACAGTGTTTTTCACTGATCGGATGTGTTTGTGTCTTTGAGAGGTTCATTTCCTCGGTTCGTTACACATGTTTGGGGCATCGTAAACCGTTTTGGTTGGATAAACTTCAACTCAGAGAGTATAAAGAGGACATGTGGCTGAATGAATGAGCATGCTAGAGTAATGAATCAATAGGAATTGAATACCGCTCATGCTTTGATGAATGAATCAAATAAAAAGAAATGTTTTGACATGATTACCTTTAAGGTAAGACCTGGGTAATGGAAAACTGGTTATGCTTTGGTTAAAGAATACGTTTAAATGTAAGTCATGACATATGCATCGCTTTGAAGACAATTTCCAATTTTCAAAATTTGTTTGATTTTGAATTTACATTTACAAAATGAACATCAACGATTTTGTTATTTATTTCAAATCAATTACCTCCCTTTAATTTTCAATTATCACATTAAAATCAAAATTTCATAAATGAAGTTGTCAAATACAAATTATAATCCAGGAAAGATTCTTATGAAATGGAACTTGATATTTAAATGGCATCTGCTTTGTTTAATCTTTAATTTTTATATTCTGACTTATCTTCATTACCCAGGTCTTGTAACCCTTTCCAAAACAATAACGACATTTGACCAGTTTGTTGCAGACGACTTTAAAAAACATTGTGGGAAAAGGAGAAATTGCTCGTAACGAGCAATTTTTCCTTTCCCACAATGTTGTCTGCCCTATCAGATGATTTCTTCCCAATTTCATCACATTTTGAAATGTCTGCAAACTCTATCAATTTGGGACCGTCGAAAATTTGTTGTATATGGGAAAGGGTTAAACATAGAAGTACGAGACTGTAGTTTCTCGGTTGGTCTTCTTTGACCAATATGTTCCAAAGCTATGATATAAAATTGTAGTTAATTCCAATTAAACACAAACTTAGATTATATATTTAAATCGACTAGAATATATACTCGGATCATATTTTGCAATCCACTTAAAAACCTTTCGACTAGCCTATTTATCTAATTTTACTCAAATATACACTAAGATTATATTTCAAAAGTGAATGTGTTCACAGATGTGAGAAAATTTAGAAGTAAGACATTCATTTCTTTAAACCTGCACATCAGATGTACTATTATATAATACGCTCTGAGGAATAGCCATTGGAGGCAAAATCAGATCGTTTTAAATTCTTAATTAATAAGTGCGTATACTGTACAGGATTTAAATCCAAAAGCGTGGCATAGCTTTTGAGATCAAGCGCATATAAACTGGATATACTTTGATTAATTAACGCATCCTGAATTAATGTTGCATTCAATAGATACTTTAAATTGTTTATCAAACAGCAATATAAAAACAGGATTATTTCAACGATATTTCATTTTTACTTTCAAATTTTAAAGAACCTTTAAAATCAAATAAAATATAGTCTAGGAGTGCTCAGCTAATTCAGCTACATTATACAGTGTATACAGTATACTGTGTACACTTATAGTATGTACTGAACTAAAATATATACATATAGTTTGCATCTAAATTCAATTAAATATACGCTTAAATTATACATTAAAAGAAATGTACAAAACATTAACCAAAGCTACATACCAAGATTCAAAAGAATTAAAACAAACGCGAGCGACTGCTTAACCTCCATTTCTTTCGAATGTCAAAACATTCTACTCGCATTGCAACAGACATGACCTTACCCCTTTACCAAACGTCAATTTTCGACTGGTCCAAATTGAAAGAGTTTGCAGACGACATTTCAAAATGTGATGAAATTGGGAAATGATCTTCTGATAGGGCAGAAAACATTGTGGGAAAAGGAGAAATTGCTCGTTAAAAGCAATTTCTCCTTTTCCCACAATGTTTTCCAGAGTCGTCTGCAACCAACTGGTCAATTGTCGTTATTGTTTGGTAATGGATTAGCTGAAATTAGTGTGGTGTAAGGCATTACACCGCATAAACAGGGACATTTTTCTTGTGTCTCTCATAACGATGTCTCTAATTGTGGTTTCATTTCAAGGACTGTAAGAGCGCCGAACCACCTCCTCCATTTTGGAAAATATGCGTCTGCTTCAAATTGAAAGTAACAGCAGATCACAAAAAATACCCTTCATAAAAATAATAAGCGCGAAAGAATGTACGATTCCAATATGAAATTGAGTACATACCATCGGTGATAACAGGTTCAGTTGCTCATTAGGAAACAACTAACATTTTGGTCAAAATGTTTTCTTTAGACTTCTGGACTGCTGCAACTGTTGCGATCCAATAAATGAGCTGCCATAAAGAAAGGGGTTTCTTTTCTCTGAAATCAAGTGGGTCGGTCCATTAACCGACATCCTTTCTGCGAAGTCCTCGACATAACACTTTAAAAGGTCTTTCTCACAGATTCGGATTTTCACTTATCAAACCAAATCTTTCATAAAAAATAAAAGAAAATGTCTTCCGATAAAATGACAACATATATTTCTAAAGCAGCATAAAACAAAATCTGTTTTAAGACAGGTCTGTACTTATGTACAAGACGTTTCTCTTATCTTATTTCCAAAACATGATATCTCTTAGCTTATGTCTAGACAAGGCTCTGTTCTTGTGTGCAAAATATTTATCTTCTTATGTGCAAAACACATAGTTCTTTTCGTTTATACAGGGCAATACTCTGCTCTCATGTGCAAGACAAAATTATGTCCCCATGTGCAAGTCAAAGCTCTGTTCTCATGTGCAAGACAAAACTATTCCCCTTGTGCTAGCCATAGCTCTGTTCTTATGTGCAAGACAAAACTATGTCCCCATGTGCTAGTCAAAGCTCTGTTCTCATGTGCAAGACAAAACTATTCCCCTTGTGCTAGCCATAGCTCTGTTCTTATGTGCAAGACAAAACTATGTCCCCATGTGCTAGTCAAAGCTCTGTTCTCATGTGCAAGACAAAACTATTTCCCATGTGTTAGTCATAGCGCTGTTCTCGTGTGCAAGACAAAACTATGTCCCCATGTGTTAGTCATAGCTCTGTTCTCATGTGCAAGACAAAACTATTCCCCTTGTGCTAGTCATAGCTTTGTTCTCATGTGCAAGACAAAACTATTCCCCATGTGTTAGTCATAGCGCTGTTTTCATGTACAAGACAAAACTATTCCCCATGTGTTAGTCATAGCTCTGTTCTCATGTGCAAGACAAAACTATTCCCTTTGTGCTAGTCATAGCTCTGTTCTCATGTGCAAGACAAAATTATTTCCCATGTGCTATTCACAGCTCAGTTCTTATGTGCAAGACAAAACTATTCCCCATGTGTTAGTCATAGCTCTGTTATCATGTGCAAGACAAAACTATTCCCCTTGTGCTAGTCATAGCTCTGTTCTCATGTGCAAGACAAAACTATTCCCCTTGCGCTAGTCATAGCTCTGTTCTCATGTGCAAGACAAAACAATTCCCCATGTGCTAGTCATAGCTCTGTTCTTATGTTCAAGATATTACTCTGTTATAATGTACAAGACGTACTTATGTTCTCATGCGCAAGACATGGCTCCGTCCCTATGTGCTAAACATAGTTCTGTTCTTATGTTTAATATACGGCTCTGTTCTTATGCGAAAGGCATTGCTCTGTTCTCGTGTGCAAGACAAAACTATGCCCCCCCCCCATGTGTGAGACATTGCTCTGTTCTTATGTTCACGATATAACTCTGTTCTTATGCGAAAGACATTGCTCTGTTTTCATGTGCAATGCAAAACTATTCCCCATGTGCTAGTCATAGCGCTGTTCTTATGTGTTCAAGATATAACTGTTATTATATACAAGACGTATGTATGTTCTCGTGCGCAAGACATGGCTCTGTCCTTATGTGCTAAACATAGTTCTAACAAGATATAACTTTGCTCTTTGAACAAGACATATCCCTGTACCTTTTTGAAAGACATATCTTTGTTCTTGAGTGAAAGTAATAGTAGATGTCCCTATGTGCAAGACATAAATCTGTTATTATGTGCAAGAAATAGGTCTGTTATTATGTGCAAGAGATAGCTCTGTTATTATGTCCAAGAGATAGCTCTGTTAATATGTGCAAGACATAGATCTGTTATTATGTGCAAGACATAGGTATGTTATTATGCGCAAGAGATAACTCTGTTATTATGTGCAAGAGATAGCTCTGTTAATATTTGCAAGACATAGCTCTGTTATCATGTGCAAGACATAGCTCTGTTATCATGTGTAAGACATAGCTCTGTTATTATGTGCAAGACATAGCTCTGTTATCATGTGCAAGACATAGATCTGTTATTATGTGTAAGAGATAGCTCTGTTAATATGTGCAAGAGGTAGCTCTGTTAATATGTGCAAGACATAGCTCTGTTATTATGTGCAAGACATAGATCTGTTATTATGTGCAAGACATAGTTCTGTTATTATGTGTAAACATAGATCTGTTATTATGTGCAAGCGATAGCTCTGTTTTTATGTGCAAGACATAGATCTGTTATTATTCGCAAGCGATAGCTCTGTTATAATGTGCAAGCGATTGCTCTGTTAATATGTGCAAGACATAGCTCTGTTATTAAGTGCAAGCGATAGCTCTGTTATAATGTTCAACAGATAGCTCTGTTATTATGTGCATGCGATAGCTCTGTTATAATGTGCAAGAGATAGCTCTGTTATAATGTGTAAGAAATAGCTCTGTTATCATGTGCAAGAGATAGCTCTGTTAATATGTGCAAGACATAGCTCTGTTATAATGTGCAAGACATAGCTCTGTTATTATGTGCAAGACATAGCTCTGTTATTATGTGAGACATAGCTCTGTTATCATGTGCAAGACATAGCTCTGTTTTTATGTGCAAGACATAGCTCTGTTATTATTTGAGAGAGATAGCCCTGTTATTATGTGCAAGACATAGCTATGTTATTATGTGCAAGACATAGCTCTGTTATTATGTGCAAGACATAGCTCTGTTATTATGTGCAAGACATAGATCTGTTTTTATGTGCAAGACATAGATCTGTTTTTATGTGCAAGACATAGATCTGTTAATATGTGCAAACGATAGCTCTGCTATTATGTGCAAGAAATAGCTCTGTTATTATGTGCAAGTGCTAGCTTTGTTATTATGTGCAAGACATAGCTATAGCATTATGTGGAAGATATATCTCTGTTCAACTGATGAGTTAATGACAATGTTTATCACTGTTCGGATGCGATTGTGACGTTTGGGGGTCTATTTGCTCGACTGGTTACAGTTGGATCAGCAGTGGAATGACAGCACAACTGTGGATGACAGTGTTTTGCACTGTTCAGATGTGATTGCGTCGTTTGGGGGTCTATTTGCTCGGCTGGTTACAGTTGGAGCAGCGGCGGGATGACAGTACAACTGTTGATGACAGTGTTTTGCACTGTTCAGATGTGATTGCGTCGTTTGGAGGTTTATCTGTCCGGCTAGTTACAGTTGTGTCAACGGTGGAATGGCAGCACAACTTTTGATGACTGTGTTTTTCACTGTTCAGATTTGATTGTGTCGTTTGGAGATTTATTTCGGCTGGTTACGGTTGTGGCAGCGGTAGGATGAAAGTTCTACTGTTGATGAAAGTGTTTTTTGACTGTTCGGATGTTTTTTGGATTTTTTTTTATTTATTTATTTTTTTTTTTTCGTTTGGGGGTTTATTTGCTCTGTTCGTTACACACCCATCGCACATTTTTTTAAAAGGGAAACAAGCGGAAATCATTATAAAATGTCGATGGGAGTGAATGCAAGTGGTTAGAGTGTTCAAAAGAAAAAACTATCACTTAAGCTGGCTAAGTGGTAACACAAACTACATCATTGTTTCCAATCGGGAAGAGGGTCCTTGAAAGTTTGCCAATACTTGTTGTTTCGTTGTTGCGAAATGCATGCGTAATACTTTATTCAGACGTAAACTTACAAGGTCTCGTGTCATTACAATTTACAAAGAAAAACCCACAAAAATACAAGGTCAAAATAAACGTCTTATGATTTATAAAGACAAACGTACAGATAGATTGCTCTGTATCAAAATTTGCCATTATTTAAAGTGCACATTATCAAAAAGATAACTTAAATGGTATAATCAAAGCTGAATATTCAGTATGGAAAGATATTTCATATTATAATTAAAATTACTTTGTAGAAAATCTTTTAACACCTTTCTTAAGAGATTGAATTATAAAATGCATATATAGAACACACACAACCCTGGAGGAAAAACAAATACATCAGTCAAAGAATGGCATTATATCAGGCAGAAAGCGACTTGCATAAGTTAACCCTTTCCCAAACAACAAATTTGCGACTGTCCCACATTGAAAGAGTTTGCAGACGACATTTCAAAATGTGATGAAATTGAACAATATTCTTCAGAAAGAGCAGAAAACCTTGTGGGAAAAGAAAACATTGCTCTTTACGAGCAATTTCTCCTTTTCCAACAATGTTTTCTAAAGTCATTTGCAACAAAATCGCCAAATGTCGTTTTTGTTTGGGAATTGGTTAAAGGTCACCATAAATCACATGGCCCCTCTCCGCTTGGGTTCAAATCCTGAGAGGGATATGGATTTTCATGAGAGGCAGTCTCCCGACTGACTTACGGAATGCTGATGGTTCAGCCCTTATGGGCAGTTGAGTATGTGGTCTTCCTCCATCATTAAGAGTCGGGCATCGGTACATAACTGAAATAATGTTGATGTGATGTAAAAACCCATATATATAAAAAAAGGTCACCATAAGATATCTGCGGACCTTTTTTCTTAAAAAAGAAAATAGACATGGTGTAACGTTCGTTGAACGATTAAGCAAATAAGGGAACCTAATGGATTGTTGTAGAGAACATGCTGGTATACATATAGACAACACAACCGATCAGTGAACGACAATGTTTTTCACTGATCGGATGTGTTTGTGCCTTTGGGAAGTTCATTTACTCGGTTCGTTACATTGGTGGCAGCGGTGGGATAAAGACTTCTCCTTCTATCGGAGTTGCCTTCCCCACGTATTTCCCAAGGGCCAAGACTCGGGACGAGTCTTCTCGGAAGTGGGAGTTATGTAACGTTCGTTGAACGTTTATGCAAATTGGGAACCTAATGCATTGTTGGAGAGAACATGCTGGTATACATATAGACAACACAACCGCTCAGTGTACGACTGTGATTTTCACTGATCGGATGTGTTTGTGTCTTTGAGAAGTTCATTTGCTCGGTTCGTTACAATAGTATCAGAATTCAGTGTTTCGGTCCTATGAAGAATACAGAAATTGAACACAATTTGTCCTTGAAAGGGTTTTCCTTAAGGTAGAATAATCATAATCTGACATTTTGAAACAATTTCTTTCCTCGGGTATCTTCGGTTGTTCTGGGTAAACATCAGTCTGACCCGGGACCATTCTCATTATACCGAATAGCTCCGGTTCCAAACGGTGTAAGACGAGATTGATAGAAGGAATTTGACAACAGAAACTGCTTCAAAAAGACAGATTGTGGGTATTCTACCTTAAGAACAACGTAACCAGCTGGAGTCGGTTGGATTGGTGGTTTATGAAGTTTTCAACAGATTTCTTGAAAAGTTTTAACCTTTAGAAGAACATTACCATTTAGCGTTGGTTGGGTTTGGGTTTTTGTCATTTTCAACAGTATTCTTGAAAGGTTTTACCCTTAGAACAACATTGCCATTTAGAGTTGGTTGGGTTTGGTTTTTTGTCATTTTCAACAGTATTCTTGAAAGGTTTTACCCTTAGAACAACATTGCCATTTAGCGTTGGTTGGGTTTGGGTTTTTGTCATTTTCAACAGTATTCTTGAAAGGTTTTACCCTTAGAACAACATTGCCATTTAGAGTTGGTTGGGTTTGGTTTTTTTTCATTTTCAACAGTATTCCTAAAAGGATTTACCTTTAGAACAACATTGCCATTTAGCGTTGGTTGGGTTTGGGTTTTTGTCATTTTCAACAGTATTCCTAAAAGGATTTACCTTTAGAGTAACATTATCAGTTTTTGATTTGGGTTCATGTAATTTTCAACAGTATTCTTCAAAGGTTTTACATTTTTTTAGCATTGTAAGTTACAGTTGGTTGGCTTGGGGTTTATGTTATTTTTAACAATTATTCAGAATGTGAAAGTAGTGGTTCCCCAGGATTTTCCCCACCATTAAAGCAATATATAGTTTCCTAGTTGCTGACTGCTTTCCCAAATGAACATAATGAATAAATGGTCAGAAACATCACAATATCATTGAATCTTATTCAATGAACTTTGGAGAATTACTAACAGCAAATGGCAAGGCAAAATAGGGACTGATCTGTTTATATTGGATAAATGACAGTATTTATGTGATTCATGTGACTTTTCTTACCAGGAGCTCACCACTTATTAATCCGAGCCACTCATTAATCCGAGCCACTCATTAATCCGAGCCACTTATCAATCCGAGCCACTCATTAATCCGAGCCACTCATAAATCCGAGCCACTCATTAATCAGAGCCACTCATTAATCAGAGCCACTCATTAATCCGAGCCACTCATTAATCCGAGCCACTCATTAATCTGAGCCACTCATTAATCCGAGCCACTCATTAATCTGAGCCACTCATTAATCCGAGCCACTCATTAATCCGAGCCACTCATTAATCCGAGCGCTTCTTGCAATTTTAAATGTTACACAAATGTTAACAATGAAGTTAAATTGGTGGGCACCAAATTTGTGAAAATAGCACTTGGAAAAATAGATAATATATAGGCGTTATATTATCATGATCCTGTGGTTTTTCGCTATGTTTCAACATATTCTATCATAATTCATAACTCATATTTACCACTTTTTTCTGAGTGCTTGTATGCTTTTAGTATATAATTAGTATCTTCAAAAAGTGGATAATGTGATGTAATTTCAAATGAGTACCAATTAACAAAGTACTAAATACATGTATATGATGATGATGATGATGATGATGATGATGATGATGATGATGATGATGATGATGATGATGATGATGATGATGATGATGATGATGATGATGATGATGATGATGATGATGATGATGATGATGATGTTGATGATGATGATGATGATGATGATGTTGATGTTGATGTTGATGATGATGATGATGTTGATGTTGATGATGGTGATGGTGATGGTGATGGTGATGGTGATGGTGATGGTGATGGTGATGGTGATGGTGATGGTGATGGTGATGATGGTGGTGGTGGTGGTGGTGATGGCGATGACTACAACGATGACGATGATGATGATGATGATTTATTGTTTTTACAAGGATAAGTTTTACTTTTCATCTTTAGACACACCCTTTACAAGTTTGAAGTGACTAGATCATACTTGAAATGGAATAAAGAATCCTTCATTTTCAATTTCATTTGTTTATTAAAGACTTCATCTTGTGTCGCTGTAAAATGGTTCTTCCAATCTCCGATCTTTCCTGAAAGAAAATATCATGAAACATAAAAACTACAAAGCAATAAGAAATAAGCTGCCATATGATACACATATGTCTTAGGGTCCCAGGTTCGATCCATGTTAGCAGCGAGGTGAAAATTGTCATGACTTGCCCTCAAATCGGCGCGAGTGCTGGTTTAGTATCCAGAAAGCATTCATTGAAAGTAAATTCTATATGATTCAAGCTTCCTAATATGAGGAAAACAAAGAGGAAGGCGTGGTTAAAGAAGACCAAAAAAAGATGAAGAGGGAAGATGAAGAAGAAGACCGAGAAAAAATAAAGAGACTAAGGAAGAGAAGAATGCAGCAATGGCTGAGAAAAAACACAACAAAGAAGATGATGAAGCATAAACAGCAACAAGAATAAGAGCAACAACAAAAGCAAGAAAAAAATCAAGAATAAAATCAAGAACAAAATCAAGAAGAATAGCAAGAACAACAACGAAACAAGTGCAAGACCAACAACATGAACAACAATAACAACAGTGAGAACAACAACAGCAACAAGAAGAGCAAGAACAACCACAACAACAAAACAAGAGCAAGAACAACCACAACAACAAAACAAGAGCAATTACAACAACATTTACAACAGTGAGAACAACAACAGCAACAAGAAAAATAGTGAGAAGAAGATAACAATGAGAGCAAAAACAATAATGAGAGCAAGAAGAACAACAAGTAGAGCAACAGCAAAACAAGAATAAAAGCAAGAACAAAATAAGAAGAGCAAAAATGGCAACAAGAGCAAGAACTACAAAAACAAGAAGAGCAAGAACAACAACAAGAGCATGAACAACAGCAAAAGAAGGAGCAAGAACAATGGCAAAAAGAAGAGCTAGAACAACAACAAGGAGATGAGCAAGAACTACAACAACAAAAGCAACAACAAGAGCAAGAACAACAACAAGACATTAAAGTGTCTATTCATTTCTTTACATACCTTTCCGATAAATATGGGATTGACCCTGATCGTTTGTAAGGACTGTTTGAAGCTGACCGCTGTCAATATCGGATCTTAATTGGTCAATTGAACAGCGGTCGACAATCTTTTGGAGTCGTGTATCACTATTTGACAAGCTTAGAAATGTCTGAATTCTTTTCAATTGCTTGAAACAATCCTAGAAATTTTGAAAACAAAGAGATCATGAATATCTGAACAATCTTCAAAGAGTGATTAACCCTTTATCTAAGACCAACTTTTCGACTGTCCCAAAATGAAAGAGATTGCAGAAGACATTTCAAAATGTGATGAATTTGACATTTAGTGTCTCCAGTATCAAAACACAATCACAACCGATTAGTGAAAAACACTGCCATCCACTTATCAGTTGTGCTTTCTATTTATATACCTGCATGTTCTTTATAACAAAGCATTAGGTATTCTTATTCGTATAAATGTTCCATGAACGTTGCAAAACTCCCACCTCCCATTCATGCAAAAACAACGTTAAAATTTGTCTGAAAGAAATTTCTCAAAACATAAGCCATAACTCTATAACATCTAACGCCACATTTTTGCAACCCTCAGGAGCTGTCTTTCAAAAAGAATTGCGGCAACAGGAGAAATTGCTTGGCACAAGCAATTTCTCCTTTTGCCACAATTCTTTTTTAACCTATTCACATATCACAACAGCAGATTTGTTAAGTTTCTGCTGCAAGTTAAAAAAAAGAATGTCGTCTGCAGTACCTTAACTAAATCCTCATAATAGACAATCAGTAGACATTCATCGTCAACAGATCCTGTCTTTATAACTTCAGTCCACGAGTTGAGGTAATCAAAATAGGAACCACCCAAAACTGCAAAGACAACATATCCTGTCAATGTACGAATTAACCCATTCCCAAATAATAGCCACATTTGACCAGTTTGTTGTAGACGACTCTGGAAAACATTGTGGAAAAAGGAGAGATTGCTCATAACGAGCAGTTTTTCCTTTAGCCATAGTGTTTTCTGCCCTATCAGAAGATAATTTTCAATTCATCACATTCTGGCCAGTAGAAAAATTTGGCGTTCGGTAAAGGGTTAAGAAATAGTAACATGATGAATAAAATCGAAATTTTTGTAAAAATCGAAGATCACGGTATCAATATCTCATTTGTTAGTTTCTTTTTTCTTTCTTATAATGTTTTACATAATACAATGATAACCGATAGCAAATTCTATCGCTGACGATTTGCTCACAGAACATACTTCTTAGTGCCACATTTATTTTGGGTGATTTTCATATGTAAACACTGCAGTGTACTGATCAATTTATCCATTTGTCAAAATGGATTCCATCAAATACCCGACAGTCGTGCAGAGGTAGAGCATCAGCGTATTGTAACAAGAGTCCCGGGTTTGAATTCTCGTTAGGCAAAGTGAAAATTTCCGAGACTAACCCACATAAAGGCGCGAGTGCTGCATAAGTATGCAGGAATGTATAATTTAGCATCATCAAGAATGGCTTTGAACAAACTATAACCCTTTTCCAAAGGCAAATTTTGTAAAAAAAAACATTGTGGGAAAGAGAGAAATTGCTCGTAACAAGCAAGTTTTTCCTTTTCTCACAATGTTTTCTGCCCTATGAGAAGATCATTTTCCAGCTTCATCACATTTTGAAATGTCTTCTGCAAACTCTTTCATTTTGGGACAGTCAAAAATATGGCATTTGGTAAAGGGTTAATCATATCTATTTACGCAACGAAATTCTTTAGAACACTATTGTAAACTTACTTTTTCCCTCCAAAAAACATTGCAAATGTTGTTCCCATGACAGCTTGCTACCAATTGTGTGGTGTTTCAAGTGATAGAAATAGGACACGGCCACATCTTTCGGATTTCGAAGCAACAGAATTATCTTCCCGTTCTTTGCAACATGTTTAGAGGGTAGTCGTTCATGCTTAAAATGGGTTGTAAACAATCGAGGGGATGGTTTTCTCTTGATTTCCCCTAGAGAGAAAAAGTCCACCAGCGGGATGTTAATTGAAAGAAGTTTTTCCACAGGACCTGGTTGCTGCATGTATGTAACCAGGTTAGACACCCAATGGTTACCTAAGATAAATGGAAAGATAAAAAGACACGTCTTTAATTTGTCAATCAAATAAATACATACCTTTTTAAAGCGGGGGAATTGGATGCAGATACACATTATTGTGATACTGATATTGTTCACCAACATTCACCGTCTGTTGACCTGCCTGATTAGCATGAAATACACGCTATACAGAGTATCTATAAATATCCTTGAAGCCGTCCGTTATGTTTAATGATTCGTCAATGTGCATTATTTGATAAATGCTGCTAAGCTTACCTGTTGATATATAATGCTTATAGCTCTATTGTTTATTTAAAGTTTTCGTAAGATTGTCGAGTATTGAATATGCCGCATCATAATTATTCATGCATAGCAGGCAACAGACTGTGAATGTTGGTGAACAATAGCTTACTGAAAAGCTTTGACATTAAATTGTGACAAAAAGTAATTTTGCTCATCATAAATCAATTTAATCCAGTGCTGCCTAAAATTCTTAAAATTGCGTTGAAAGCATTCAAAGTTTTTTCCATTAGGTGAGGGGTTCAATCATTTCATTTTTAATTGTCCTACAGTGTTCTCAATAAGAACAGGCCACAGGCCAAAATGATCACTTCAAATTGTGTGTTTGTGCGGGTTCAAAGTCATGGAGATGTTAAGAACCCCCATGGACCCCCCCCCCTCTTCAAGTGGCCTGTTCAGATTTTGTTTTGGCCTGTTCAACTAATTCTTATTTAGAACACTGTCCTAACACAAAACACTATATCCTAGCCTAGCAGAATGAGATCACAGGAAGTATAGATCAGCAGAATGGCACCAAGGTAGAGGGCTTTTTCGCCCATTAAAGGCATTTTCCCAATTGGAAATTTCTTTCAAAATATGCAGTTTTCCCAGAAGTTCAAAGTCACACCAGCTTTTGGGTTTCCCGTTTCAGCAGTTGATACAGTCTCTTAACCCTTTCCCAAACAAAATCTTTTCGAAATGTGATGAAATTGGTAAATAATCTTCTGACAGGGCAGAAAGCATTGAGGGAAAAGGAAAAATTGCTTCTTACGAGCAATTTCTTCTTTTCCCACAATGTTTTCTAAAGTCGTCTGCAACAAAGTAGTCAAATGTCATTATTGTTTGGGAAAGGGTTAGAATTAGCAGACCTAGGCCCCTTCCCGATTTAGGGAAAAACCCCTGGCTTAGTAAAGCCATGAAAAAGCCCTGAGGTATAACTTTCAAAATTGTTGAAAGCATTGTTAAACCCAAATTTGTCGAAAATAAAAACAAAAAAATTGACCACCTACCACATTTTGGATAACCACACAGAAACACATCTCCCTCACGGTACTCAATAAGCTTAATAGCCGAGAGCTTCTTTTCTACTGTGTGAGCTGTCTTAAAGAAGACTGGCAGGATTAGGTCCTCATGGCATATAACATCGTACCCGAATTCGCCTCCTATCCTCATTTCTTTTGTATCCATACTTGTTCAGCTGAAAGTTTTCTGTTTCTGAAGCATTAAACAAACATGTTAAATGTGGAATTGTGGATACAATGTTGTAACGTCTTGTGGCTGATATTAGGTCGGCCATCGATATCGAATGTCCTTTAATGTTCCGGATTAAATAAATCAGAGAAAAACAAGGACACGAAAGAAACAATACTTTTAGTTAAAATGTAGTCTTATCATAATGATTAACCAATTCAACAACAACATTTCATTTCTAATATGTTTCTGAAATCAAACTGTTTGGCATCTTATCCTATCATAAGCCCCCTATGGAATTTTGAGATGGGAACAACTCTTTACCCATATAATGCTGGAACCGACTTCATGCTTATGCATACAGGTTAGATCACAGGCTAGCCACCAATTTACTTGGCGGTTGGCCTGTGATCTTACCTGTTTGCTGCTCTTAATATCTTTCCATAACAAAATTAATCAGATATTTAAGATTTTGGGAAGCAGACGACACAATAACCTATTTTCAACAAATCACCCAGCATTTTAAAGGCCCATAAAAGGAGATTAATGCTATATCAAACTATATTATTTGGTAAACTTTTGGACAGATTCAAATAGTTATCACCAGAAAACACCATCAGCACAACTTAAATGTGAAAGTGAACCAGAAATAACCCAGATTAGTGAGTTTTATAATTCAGATTTCTTGATTCTTCACCTCTGACCTTGACAGTTGATACACACATTTTTTAACTGACCAATCAGAATTCGTTATTTTGAATATGTGAACAAATAGGTTGTTGATAAACATGATTGAATTGGAGACAACTATATTTCAAGCACAAAATAACTTAGTTGAAATGAATCTATTAATCGGGTCTCAATGCATTCCTAAACTAATTCTCATGACTTTATGAACATAACAAAAGAATTCCATATTTTTTTTTCTCAGTAATTTGTTTGTACTTATCTCCTTTTATGTGCCTTTAAGGGTTAAACTTAAAGTCAAAAGCAATGGGGTAGCAAAACTCCTGCCAGATTTTGATACGGGCGGAAGACCGTGCCGAAGGCACGGTCTGGAGACCGCCTATATGTTACACGTATACGAAACAAAAGAATATACCTACAAAACAAAGGATATTCCGAATGACTTCAAACCCCATAAGACTTTTTTCGGCCATGTCTGTTTTGCATTTTTTTCAATTTCATGTGGCCTTCAACGTTTTTTTATTTGGCTCTTTTGGAAGCAATGGTTTTTAAAATCAAAGTTTAAACAAATTTGATAGAAGAAATTTCATCCAAATATTTTCTAAAAAATCTAAATAAAAAAATAATTTTGTAAAATTTAGTCTGCATTACGTTCCTTTCCGTTTCTTTGGTGAAGTTAGCGTCTCTCATCCTAAAACCAGTCAATTCTACACATGTTTACATGATGCATACACCAAGAACTGTGACGTGTTACACTGTATTTATTTGTTGTTGTTGTTGCTTTTGTATATCACGTGACAAGTCAGGATTTACAAAAACATCAGGTCACCGCTTCAAATCTTAAATCGAATGAATTGGCCACCCTGTTGAATGAATACCAACATCGATGATAGCAGGTTAGACAACTTTTTGTACACTTTCATTTTCATATAACTTAGGCATAATTTATTGGGCCCTTTTCCCATAAAAAGCGACATAAATAAATCGAAGCTCTGGCAATGTCAGGACAGCCATTCTACCCTAGTCTAATGTAAGCACTATGCGCCGTACGATCACTGTCTTACACCGAATACCGATTTTATGTAACCGCATCTAGATCTCTATTAGAAGTAATGTTACTACCGTGTCTGTCTGTGTAGAGATTGTATTAGTAAACTCCCACTATCAATCTTAAAGCATAAACAAATGGATTTGATATCGAAAATGTGCCGCTCGAATTCGGAGAACAATTTTTTTTCTTTCTGATTACGCCCATTCAAGCGTCACATTTTCAATATCTATCGAATCCAGACAGTCTAGTTTTGCAAATTATTTCACAGACTTACTGCTTACAACAATGATGAATGATGAATGACCTCCGTCAACAATAAATCAAACACCGAGAGATGTGTAAATGTTAAACCAGTGTTATTATGTCAACAAGGTAAATGATAGCATTGTTCAACTGTCTCATATCATCAGAGACATATCATACATAAAAGTGATGGAATAAGTCGTTTCTTGTCGATTTTGATTGTATTTGGCATTAGATTCTTTCCAATATGAAATGACAATACAATGGTACAGGATGTAATAAATATCTACATGCTTGAATTTGAGACTGTTTTATGTTCACTGTAAACATGTGTTTATTTTTAGAATGTTTGCAGATAACACCATTGTGACTGGTCTGCTTTGAAATACCACAAAACCCAATGATGAACACAGGAATTTCTCAGCTGGTGTGTAGTTTTAAATACAGCCCTATTCTTGATTCCAATAATGTTTAAATTAGTCTGTTGCATGTGTGTTACATGTGCATATTTTTTAATATGCAAATTAAATGGCTGTGCATAGTAACAAAGGAATATACTCGCACTGTTCATATTCACAAACCATTAGGGAATGGAATAGTGATTGCCTTTTTGAGAGGTCTCTGCTTTGTAATTTTTGTTGAAACCGTGTTATGTTTTACAGGTCTCCTCCTGTCATAGCCATTTCGTAACCATGTTTCACATATAGGCAGCATAGACATTGCTATGAATCAGCCATCTAACGGGTCCAAGTTAAATTTTAAAAGGAAAAAGATATTTAAATTTTCATCTTTTTAAAATAGAGATTGTTGTTACAAGAGTGGAATTTGCTCATCAGGACATTTCTTACAGGTCTTTTTACTGAATTACTGAATTGAGAAGCCAAAAAAACTGGTATGACTTTGAATTTTTGGGAAGACTGCATGATTTTACAGGAAATTTCCAATTGGGAAGGTGTCTTTTGTGGGCCATATTGTCATTTTCTCACAGTGGTTTCTATACTGATTTATGAAGCAGATTTGATAAAATGAGGTAGTACTGATATATCTGAATTAATGCCTGGGTTTACATCTTGCCAAATTGTTACCACTGGATATTGTGAAGGAAGTGTTTTAGTATGGACATTTTCCTTTTCTTTGTTACTAATTGGTTTCAAATATATTTTACTAATAATGCTATTGAAAGTATGACACTAGTTTTGAAAAAGGAGTATCATTTTATCGAATTTAGGTACTTGTGATTGGTCCAATATTGAAACAACAGCAAATGACTGTTACCAATACCTATTAGAAAGAATTGTGACTACCCATAAATACATTTGTATAAATACTATTACATATTTGTTTTTGTGTTGTAAGAGGAAAGGATGGCTGTCAGTGTATGCGACTTAATCCTACTAATGTGGAAATTGAATAAGGCATATTGAATTTGTTAAAAGATTATACAATGCCAGAATTAAGTCTGATAGCTCAACTGGTTAGAGCATCTTAGTTTTTCTGAGGAGGTTCTGGGTTCGAATCCCAGTTGGACTCTCTGGCTTGTATATACTTCAGATACTTTAGCTATTGGATGTAAGACATATTTAAATGATAAGAATGGTTGATAAAGTAATAATAAACAATGATAAGAATGTAAACTGATTATTGATATGATTAAACATTGTCAATTGTTTATCTATAGAATTGGCTTTTGTTTATTTCATCTTTTTATTGAAGGACTTTTGGTGCTATTTAAATTGAAACAAAAAGTTAAACGTCTATCAACAAATCCTTTTCAGCAGTACATTTTTTAAAGAATTGGTGGATTTCCTTCATAATAGTAAATGTATACAAATTTCTCCTCTGTTTCAACTTTAAATCAAATGTTATAATTTTGAATGGCTCAGAGGGAAACATATACTTACAACAAAATTTGGTGAAGTGTTAATTTTACATATTGACAAGGTTTTAATGCTGGACCTATAGTAAATGTTCACATTTGTGAAGCACTTACTGAAGTCTTGCCTTGAATCCTCAATTTGCATGCAGAGATAATCTAGGGATTCAAATTCTATAGTTTGATTGGTGGTTTTGATATGGCTCGAACAGTGTCTTCTATTTCTCATTTCATTACTGATATGGGTAGGAGAGCTAAAACATGCGAGTATCTCCAACCATACATACATGATAATTAGTCTTAGATGCTATTGTTGCACAATGGTTTAACAACATTTTCAACAGAATGTATCAGTTCTATTAATGAACATATCCCTGCTCCTATTATAAACTCATCAGTTCCTGCCAATTTATCTTCCAAGACACTAACCATGGAACCCATTAGTCTGTGCTTTGGTCAAAATAATTTGATGTTAAGCAGCGTTTTTAAATGGGAAAGTTTAGGGAAGGACCTGTGTTACAGCTAAAATATGGATATCAAGTATCAATTGATAGCATCAAACAATACATAGATAGTAGTGAGTCTTAGATGCTATTGTTGGATGATGGTTAAACAACAATTTCAACAGAGAGTTTCATATGTATCAATAAACATATCCCTACTCCCATTGTTTCCTCACTACTTCAGGCCTTGGATTGCTAAACCTATACAAAAAGTGTTGCTCTGTTGTTAGAAATCAACTAATCATTGTCAAATGACTTTTGAAAGAATATCCCCTAAGCTGAGGTATCAAATGCAAAATCGATATATCAAGCTTGATGCAAACTAGACTTCTGTGACGTTCTGTCCAATGAAGATGTAACAGTACCATTCATAAACGGTTTGCAGCATGTTTATTCATACTGGTGAATTACAGTGGATTGTGTCGTAGACAATATAATTAAACACCCCCAATTTGAATATTGACAATGGACATGGAACTCTTTCACAGGTGCATTCTGATGAGAATTTCCTATTTCCTTGCCTTTAACCGATACCTTACAAAGGAAACATGTGTAATTATAATCTAGAATTAGCAGTGTTCATACATTGAAAAACAAATCTTCCGCCCGATTTAGGCTTTGCCTATTTTCATATTAAAGAGCAAATAATAATTTAATCTAAAGAACAAACTTCGATTTCGATCTTTGAATTCATATGCAAAGGGAAAATTGCGGTAGAAAATCCAAGCTAGTTATAAGTTAAGCCCAAAAATATACGTGAGAGTTCAAAGTACAAGGTGCGAAAACGCAGTGGTACGCTTTGTAATTACAATTCTGTCTCAAATCCTGCCAGACAATAATATTACCTGATAAAAGACAATTAGCAAAAAAGATAGTAATTAAGAATAACAATTACCTCTTTATGTCAGTGTGCCAAACAAGTTTGAATCGCATGATACAAAGTGTTTGTTATCTGTGACTTTCGGGTTATATCAGGACTCGGATCTGAATGGGCGAGTTTATCTTTTTTTGCATCGTCTTATACCTTTGTGTCACGGGAAGTAACTCGTATAGACTTACTTTTAATTTTTGACATACGAGTTATTCCCCTTACACCAATAGAGTTACCTTGTCGTTTTATTCCTACATGATTATGTGATTTGTTAAGTTTGAAAGCAGGATTATGGGAGAACAATAAAGATTAATAAAAAAAACTTTTATGTCGTGATAAAAGAGACTTATTACAATCCTTGGTTGTACTTTTGAGTAATCAAATTCGGCGAACCCTTGTCAAGGCCTGTGTTTCGTAGCAGCTGTTTGACATCCTTCGGCTGCTTGGGAGTTCATTTCCGGTGTTTGAACTATCTGTTTCTCGCGCATGTTTACTGACATATTTCTCTTGTAAATAGCTATCTTTAACTTAGATTAATGTCATTTTGGTTACAAGTTCGAAGAATTTTCATCTAGAAATACTTTCAGATGCTTTAACACCGATTTATTTCAAATCTATCGATGTTTCAAGTGTTTGATACAAAAAGAAGTCCGAATGTTTACGCGCCATGTCGCAAACTTCGTTCCTGGAATCTGTCGTAACCTGGGACCAAAAACAATGCGAAGAAAATGCACAGGAGGCTATACCAAGACTAGTTGTATCCTTTTAGACATAGTTATATGAATTAAATATATTTTTAAGATATTGACAAGAAAATTTGTATTTATTTAAACAAAACTTCTGTTCAACTCGACAGTTCCGGATCACTAATAGATAAAAGATGTTTTTTTCTTGTATTAACCATTTACTGTAGAAATCAACATATGAATTGAACTAAAAAGTCTTCCTCTGTCTTTTCATACCAATAATTTACTGCTTTTATTTACCATTTTTCAGTTTTTGAAGAAACCAAGATCGGCATCAATCACATGCCTTGTGTGATTTCTCTTCAAAGAATTATTTTACTTTTTCCTTTTAAGAGGGTTGAGAATGACTTTTTCCTTTTAAGAGGGTTGAGAATGACCGAAAGTAACATTGAGACAACCCCCTATAGTATCAAAGAGGTTATCAGAAACGGTCATGTTCACCTGCCTTCATTCATCATACAGTTATTTATTCCCAGACCCATTTTAGTGTGAAACTTTTTCATAAATACATTCTATTAAATTTTTCTTACAAATGATGTCAATTTTTATCAATTGTTTAACTTTGAATTAATTATGCCATTATTTGGTTAAATCTAAGTATATTTTTCATATCTTGTCTTATTTATTAATTTTAGGATGGTCATTTTGTGCTTTAAATCGGAAAATCAGAATTTTGTAGTCAACCACTATTTTGATCCGTTTGATGTTAGAATGCCCCATCAGAAAATTAAAGGCAATCTTCAGGTCAAATCATTTTTACTAAGCTTGGGCTATCATGTGTGTAAGAATATCCTTAACTATTCATCAGGGCCAGCTTGCAGAGACAAATGAATCTGAAGAAGAATTGGGTAAGTATAGAACATCATGAACATTGCTTTAAAAGCATTCTAGCACTCAGAAAAACTGCAAAACTGGGTAATATGAGTTATGAATTATGATAGAATATGTTGAAACATAGCGAAACACCACAGGATCATGACAATATAAAGCCTGCACTATTTATTATCTATGTTTCAATGCGCTATTTTCACAAATTATCTACCCACCCATTTAACTTCATTGTTTACATTCAAATAAAATCTTAAATAGCAAGAAGCGCTCTGATTAACAAGTGGCCATCACCTGGTTAGAAAAATCATGTGGAACACATAAAAATACTCTCATTTATCCAATATCAACAACATGAACATTGAAAATGAAAAATTTCTCAGGTTTCATTAAAATTTTGTTCCCAACATTTCTCGGCTGACCTTGTTTTATCGCTTATTGTAAACAAACCTTATTCAATTCATTCTTTTAATAGCATCATTTAAATGTATTGGTGTCTCAGCTCCTCTGTAAAAGGGAATTAAAAGTACTTTTGAGTTAATTGTCAATTATTCTAGAACATTCACAATTAAACTTTAAAGTGTAAATGAGCGCAAGTATGGCTTTAACTCCTCTATCAATGAACATTGAACACTTAATTAACATAATATAAGATAATATACATGAAAATTATAATTTTTGGCCCTAAAAATTGTTCTATACTTAACCCTACAGTATAGCGACTTGTAGCCAGTCTACAAATAGCCACTAGTCACGTGACCCTTAATGAGTCCGACCTCAGCCCGCTCTGGCATCGGAGCTGCAGTTAGTTTAGATATACAATAGAATGTAGACGCATATGTTACCTGCTGTAAATATGTAGATTAAAGAATAGATTAGACTATATAATTGTTACTTGTATATGCCTCCACACTAGTTTTGACATCTATACAGAAAAGCAACAATACAACATGGTGTCAGAAACGAACCAATAGTGACTTTTGTATCCTGGATTTATTCGCATAATTGGAAAAAAATGAATTTGGCTGGTATTACACCACCAAGTATGAACTGGGAAAGCAGCAACTTACCAGAATCATGGGACAAATTCAAACGACATACGGATTTAGTTTTTAAAGGACCTTTGAAAGCTAGTAGCGAAGATGAGAAGATAGCCTATGTGTTACTTTGGATAGGCGACAAGGGACGAGATGTACACCAAACGTGGACTTTGACGGAGGAAGAATCCGCTAGTTTAGAAACGCTGTACGACAAGTTTCAGGCATACGTGCAGCCTAAGCTCAACCCAGTCTTCGCCAGATTCAGATTTTACAATGAAGTACAGGGTTCCGACAGTATCGACAAATTTGTGACAAGATTGCGACTTCGAGCAAACGACTGTCAATTCAAGGCAAATCAGGACGAAATGATAAGGGACAGAATCGTGATTGGGACTAACAGTTCGAGCATCAGAGAAAAGCTGATCAATGTTGGAGAAAAACTGACTCTCGAAAGAGCCATTCAGATTGCACAGAGCTACGAATACTGTCAGCAACAAATTGCTACAATGAACATACAGCAACCGATGAACTTGGCTTCGATGTCTTCCCCATCACCTGGAACTGCACCTATTGACGCAATATCGAAACGTAATGGGACGCAACAGCGACAGCGACAACAGAAACAGCGTGGACATCAGTGTGGCAACTGTGGCAGGGATCATGGCCCAAATAGGAACGATTGTCCCGCGTTCGAAAAACAGTGTAGGAAGTGTTCCAAAATGAACCATTTCGCAAACATGTGCAGGTCACAATCGAGACCCAATAAGTCTGTTCATGATATTGACAATAATTCCATGGAAAGTGCAACTGGATATTGTGGAACACCAGAATTTTCCATTAATATGGTAAGTGCACATTCTTCTCGTTCACCAGACCGTGCATTTGTTACTATCTGTCTTGGTCCCGAAAGCATCCCAGTAAACTTTAAAATTGATACTGGTAGTGAATGCAACATCATTTCGAATGATACGTTCAAAAAGCTAAGATTGGACTACCCACTGGAGCCCCCAGATAGCAAGTTGACTTCTTACTCAGGTGATCTCATAAGAGTTCTTGGGAAAGTTCGTCTTCCGTGCTCTCACAAATCGAGCAATATCGTAACGGCATTTTATGTTGTAGAAAATGGTGCCCCTCCTCTTCTTGGTCTCAGATCGTCGCTAGATCTGAATCTAATCAAAATGACGTACTCCGTTGAGAATTGTCCGAAAGAGCCCCATTTATTGACTAAGGAAATAGTCATGTCCGAACACCACACGCTTTTCAATGGTATAGGACTAATTCCAGGTTATGCGAAGTTACACTTAAAAGAAAACGCTATTCCGGTCGTAAATCCCCCGCGGAAGGTCCCAGAAGCCCTTAAACCGAGACTTAAGGACGAATTAGACCGAATGGTCAAAGAGAACATAATTACAAAGGTCACTGAGCCCACAGACTGGGTAAACTCGATAGTATTGGTAGAGAAGCCCAAGACTGGTAAACTAAGGATATGCATAGATCCAAAGGCATTGAATGACTCAATCCGCAGACCGCATTATCCCATGCCAACACTAGACGACGTGACGTCAGACCTGGCCGGTGCTACGCACTTCAGTATTTTAGACATAACGCACGCCTATTGGAGCGTAAAGTTAGACCACGCGTCTTCCCTCTTGACAACATTTAGTTCACCCTTCGGTAGATACAGGTATCTACGTTTACCATTTGGAATTTTGTCATCTGGAGACATATTCCAACAAAAATGTAATGAGATTTTTGAAGGTTTGCCTGGCATTCACACAATAGTTGACGATATTCTCATTCACGGTCGCTCAAGATCAGATCATGACAGAAATCTGCTTAAAGCTCTCGAGCGAGCCAAAAAGAAAGGTGTTAAATTCAACCCCGACAAGTGCATAATCGGTGCGACAGAAGTGCCTTTCTTTGGTCATATCATTTCGAGCGAAGGCTTGAAACCCGACAGTGGCAAAATTGACTCAATATCGAAGTTAAAGATCCCAGACAGTCGCGTTGAATTGGAAACGTTTCTCGGCATGGTAAACTACCTGTCCAAATTCGCGCCAAAACTTGCAGAGGTCACAGCTCCCCTTCGGAGCCTCTTGCAAAAAGACATAGAATTCTTCTGGGACGAACTTCAAACGCGCGCGTTTAATCAGGTCAAAGACATAATAACAAACGCGCCAGTTCTAGGTTACTTTGACCCAAAAGAACAGCTGGTCTTAGAATGCGACGCATCAATGAACGGACTCGGATGTTCTCTTTGGCAAAAAGGCAAACCAATAGCGTTTGCATCCAAAAGTTTGACCAAAAGCGAGAAGCTTTATGCAAACATTGAACGCGAACTCCTTGCAATAGTGTTTGGTTGCAAGCGATTTCATCAATTGACATATGGGAGACACGTGACGGTTCACAGCGACCACCGACCCATTTCGGCAATTATGAAAAAGCCCCTTTCGGCAGCCCCGCCTAGGTTGCAAAGGTTACTCCTTTCTCTGCAGATATACGACATCACAGTAGAATATGTCCGAGGAAAGGACATTCCTGTCTCAGATTATCTGTCAAGACATTCTGTAGATGAGACATACCCGACATTAATCGACGGCTTAGACACACATGTGCATTCGGTTAGAAGACAACTTTGCGTTACGGACCGTCGTTTGGACACTATTCGACAAGCTATACGAAATGAGCATAACATGAGGATTTTGAAACAAACAATTCTCACAGGTTGGCCGAATTGTAGGTCAGATTGTAATCCCGCCGTTATCGATTTCTGGAATCACAGGGATGAACTATCCTTTGAAGATGGCCTAATTTTCCGAGGTCAAACACTCCTCATTCCGAGATCGCTGCAACCTGATCTCATCAATCAAGTACACACAGGTCATTTGGGAGTGACTAAGACTCTCCAACGTGCCAAAGACGCTTTGCATGCAAAAACAAATTACAGAGCATGTTTTGCAATGCCCCATATGCCTTACTCATAGAGACTCAAACGCTAAAGAGCCGATGATCGCATCAGAATTTCCCGACAGACCTTATCAAGTACTGTCTACTGATTTGTTCTATTTAGACAACAGGGACTACTTATTGACAGTAGATCACTACTCAAGATTCTTTGAAATTGACTATCTTCCAGACACACGGGCCAATACAGTAATTAGAAAATTACAAAGTCATTTTGCCCGATACGGAATTTGTGACGTCTTACATAGTGACAACGGACCTCAATTTTCGAGTTCAGAGTTTGCTGATTTCGCAAACTATTGGAGTTTTCAACACAAAACTTCATCACCATATCACCCACAAGGTAATTGTTTAGCAGAACGTAGCGTAGGCATTGCCAAAAAATTAATGAAAAAAGCAAGAGACTGTAATCAAAACATTTACTTGTCGTTACTGGAGTACAGAAACACGCCGCTAGATTGTGGTTATTCTCCAGCGCAACTGATGCACAGTCGCAGGACGAAATCTGTCTTGCCCATTATTAATAAAGCGCTACTTCCACATCCTGTCAATGCAAGCAAGGTCAAACAGCACTCAAACGATACGCAATTGAAACAAAAGCATTACTTTGACAAAAACGCCAGACCGTTAAAACCCCTTTTTGTAAATGACTCAGTACGTGTACAAATAGGTAAGACTTGGATCCCTGGGAAAATTGTGGAGAAAAACGGAACAAGGTCATATACAGTTCAAACTACCAATGGGAAACGCTTCCGTAGAAACAGGAAATATTTACATAAGACGAACGAATGTAGTTCACAGATAACACCCTTTGACTGCAACATACTTGCAAACAACTCCCCAAATGAGCCCCAGTGTGATAGTCCACAGCACAACCAAATCCCCGAATCAGATAATTATGTAACACGGTCTGATAGAGTGGTACAAAAGAATGTGCGCTACTATAGTGATGAATGGAAAACCTGATAAGCCTTTTATCTGATGAAACAGCCCTTACCCTCAAACAGAATACTCAGATAATTACTTCATACTAAAATGTTTTTTATATGCACTCATTATCTGATGATATACATTGAGTATTTTAATAATTGAAGACAATTAAGATTGTTAACATTTCATGAATGTTTTCTTATTTTACATTTCATAACGAGGGAGATGTTCTATACTTAACCCTACAGTATAGCGACTTGTAGCCAGTCTACAAATAGCCACTAGTCACGTGACCCTTAATGAGTCCGACCTCAGCCCGCTCTGGCATCGGAGCTGCAGTTAGTTTAGATATACAATAGAATGTAGACGCATATGTTACCTGCTGTAAATATGTAGATTAAAGAATAGATTAGACTATATAATTGTTACTTGTATATGCCTCCACACTAGTGTTGACATCTATACAGAAAAGCAACAATACAACAAAAATCTTATAAAATTTCCCCAAAACTCATTACTTTCATAATTTATCTATAGAAAAACCATTGATTTTTAAGTTTTTGTCAAAAAAAAAATCACTGAGTTATCAAGGTTGAAAAAAGATCTTGAGAAAACAATTGTGAATTGTAACTCATACCATAGGGGGCCTCGGTGGCCTAGTGGTTAGAGTACAGACTTAAAATCACATGGCCCCTCTCTGCTTGGGTTCAAATCCTGAGAGGGATATGGATTTTCATGAGAGGCAGTCTCCCGTCTGACTTACGGAATGCCGATGGTTCTACCCACCTTGACCAGCCCTTACGGGCAGTTGAGTATGGGGTCTTCCTCCATCATTAAGAGTCGGGCATCGCTACATAACTCAAATAATGTTAATGTGATATAAAACCCATATATATAAAAAAAAACTCATACCAAAATAGATAATGATTACTATTTGTGTTTTTCAGGGATCTGTAAGATTATTTGTGAACTCTTCTTGCCGTGGGTGAGGATCAAAGATGTGGAGAGAACAGTTTTCATTCATGTTACTGCAAAGGTAGAGAAATCTTTTAACCCTTATAGTGCTGGAACCGACCTAATGCCTATAGATGCAAGCAGGTTAGATCCAGGCCAGCCGCCAATTGAATTGGCGGCTGGCCTGTGATCTAACCTGTTTGCAACTCTGAATATCTTTCCTCATCAAAATTCCTCATAAAATTTTACAAGCAAGTTGACTGGCATTGGGACAGATTTAAAGCGCTGTGGTCAAATCTTTAGCACATTGGGATCAATTCCGGCGCCAGGGAAGTGCTTATTTTTAAATTCAGGGGCTGGGGTACCACAGCGCTTAAATGGCCTGGGGAAGACCCTGAGATGACATAAAAGTCTTTGTTTTGATTACCAATTAATCTAAGGGTTAATGTTGTTGATGGCACTTGTTCACAGAAGAGTAAATAAGACAGCTTTTGTATTGTTGTGTGTTATTCCATTGAAAGTTGCTATTGAAAGCATAACTAATTCAGGAAAGCGCCAAAAAGTATTGGTATGGTTTAGCAGAAATTTTGATTTTAATGAAAAATTGTTGAAAATGGTTTTAATCAAGGAACAAATCTTTTGTAAGGATTCTAGGGTCCTATACATCATAGGCATATAGTACTTTTGACAAGGTACTCAAAAGAATTGCAGTCACTCAAGTGTACAGACAGTCTTAGAGACAGTTTTAAACAAGAAGCCCCTGTGGCTTAGTGGTTAGAATACAGAACTTCAAAACACATTGCCCCTCTCAACATGGGTTTAAATTCCAGGGAGTGATTGAGATTTGCATGAGGGGTAGTCTCCCGACTGACTTGCAGAGTGCCAATGTTTTTACCTGGCTTGATGAGCCTTTATGAGCATTAGAGTATCCATCATTAAGAGTCGGGCAACGTAACATAACTGAAATAATGTTTGACAAGATGTAAATACCGTACAAGTAAATCGATGAATAAAAAGCAAATTTTCAAAAGTTTCAATATAAAGTGAACTCTTTATTTCAGACCTGTAGTATTATGGACAAGGTACTTAACCCTTTCCCAAACAACAAATTTTCAACTGTCCTAAATTGAAAGAGTTTGCAGACGACACTTCAAAAGGTGATGAAATTGGAAAGTAATCTTCTGATAGGGCAGAAAACATTGTGGATAAAGGAAATATTGCTTGTTACGACCAATTTCTCCTTTTCCCCACAATGTTTTCTAAGGTCGTCTATAACAAAGTGGTCAAATGTCGTTATTCTTTGGGAAAGGGTTAAGGGAATAGCAGACCTCTGTAGATAGTCAAGTGAACAGACAGAAATACAATCTTTTCTAGGGATAAAACTTGAATTTGTTAAAAAAAAAAGTTTTAAAACAAATTATTTTTTTCTAAAGTTACTATATAAAGTGAACTATTTTTTTCAGACCTGTTGTATTATGGACAAGGTACTTGAGGGAATAGCTGACCTGTGTAGACAGTCAAGTGTACAGACAGAAATACAATCTTTGCTTGAGGTAAGTGCTGTCATGGACTAAACGCAAACAGTCGAGTCTGTATTGTTTGTATACGGGGATGTCTCATTAATCCGAACACGTCCGTCCCCAACAAAATTTCTGGATTAACGAAGCGGGGTCTGATCTTATACACATTAAAACATGAACAGTCTATGTATGCATGTGTATACTTAAAACCCTTTACCAAACGCCAAATTTTCGACCCTCCCAAATTGAAAGAGTTTGCAGACGACATTTCATGTGATGAAATTCAAATATAATCTTCTGATATGGCGGAAAACCATTGTTTGAAAAGGAGAAATTGCTCGTCACGAGCAATTTCTCCTTTACCAACAATGTTTTCAAGAGTTGTCTGCAACAAACTGGCTAAATGTCGTTATTGTTTGGTAATTGGTTAGGAAAATTACTGCACGATAATTCTGTTCCCTTACAATTTTGTTGGGATTGCGAGACATCCGGATAATCGGGGTCCGGATAAACAAGGCTTCACTGTATTTTTGTAGATTGAAATTGTATCATTTATTTTGTTTGCATAGTCTAGTGATCTGTTATGACTAAAAGCATGTTTGTGCTGACTTTGCTATTTTAACCCTTAGGATGCTGAGTAGTTTTCTAGAAACAGATTTTTGTGTTCTCTGCTTTTAAAAACCTTAAAAATCTGCTAAAATGTTGTTAAGGAAAGATACTCAGAGTGGCAAACAGGAAGATCACAGGCCAACTGCCAATTTACTTGGCGGCTGGCCTGGATCTAACCTGTTTGCATAAGCATGAAGTCGGTTCCAGCACCAAAAGTGTAAATAATTTAAATGGTAAAATGATATACATTTATTCAAAATTAATCATAGATTTTTTAGATGGCAGAGAGACTTTCTACTGTTACACTTATAGACATTGAAAAGTATTTTATTATAAAATTCCTAGGGTTGTCAATAACTTTTTTGTTTTCTAAAAGGATGAATTTTAAAATCTTAGAGATAAGCCATGGTCCAAGGGGGCAGTTTCAGCCCTCTTGTGGGTCCAGGGGGGTTGCAGGGGGCAAAATCACCAGAAGTTCCTGGAAAATGGTCTTTTCAAATTATCTATTAATTCAGGGATATTTTTTGCTCTGGGTTTCGCATCTTTTACTCATTAAAATCTCAAAATACCCATTGTTTCGTTTCCTATGCATCCCTCAGGACCCATTGAATGAAAGAAAACATAAACTTGTGTCATTGGCTGGAATTACTTGTATAGCCTAAATGACTTTCATGCTTTTAATCACCTACCTATTTGGAGAGGTTCTTTTTCCTTATATGAGACAAAAAAGTAAAACAAGTGTCTTTTACCAAGTGATCAGAGAAGTTTGAATCATTGAGTTAAGTTCTGTCTGAATGAAGTTTGAAAAGAAAGGAGCCATTGTTTTCCAAAAATACTCATTGTTTCAAATTAGATGCATCCCCAAAACCCATTGTTCTAATTTCAAAAAATATCCCTGTTACTATATAACATAACCTATGAATGGAAAATGGATTCGATCAGGATTTCATAAGGTCGTAGTCTTGCTTATTTTGGCCCTTCTTTGTTCTATACAAAAACAGTCATTTTGGCATGTTCACAGTACCTTCCATGAAAAGATTCTGAGTTAATCCTTGTTGTTTCACTATTCCACACTCTGTTGCCAATCAGAATTTGACAAGCAAACATATCGAAGATCAGCTACTTTTTTCACTACCGGCCATTACTTTTTACCTACCTCTTAAATCGCCTACAAAAATGTGTGGGTCAGCAAAGGACGTCTCCCTCAGCGCTTCGCCTTCCGCGAGAAGTAGTTCTGGAAAAAACAACAAACCAGGGGTTTAAAACATGGCCAACACCCACAAAATATCAAAAACAGTCAAAAACACCCCCTCTTATGTCCTAAAAGCATAAAATTAACACTCAAAGTAACATTCTAAATTTTCAAGAACTACTTTTTACTGTACAACGACCTCCGGAAGTAATTCTTCAGTGTACTCTGACCATAAAACCATTCCACCATATTGTATTTGGAGGGAGACTCCTTTAACAGACGTCTTTTTAAGATTTGATTGACCCATTACCAAACATTAAGGACATTTGACCACTTTGTTGCAGACAACTCTGGAAAACATTGTGGGAAAAGGAGAAATTGCTCTTTTCAATTTCTTCACATTTTGGAATCTTGTCTGCAAACTCTTTCAATTTTGGACAGTCAAAAATTTGGCGTTAATGTGTTAACCCTTTCCCAAACATTAACGATATTTGACCACTGTGTTGCAGACAACTCTGGAAAACATTGTGGGCAAAGGAGAAATTGGTCTTAACAAGCTATCAGAAGATTATTTTTTTTTTCACATTTTGAAATGTCGTCTGCAAACTCTTTCAATTTGGGACAGTCAAAAATTTGGCGTTAATTGGTTTAACCTATTCCACCATATTGGATTTGGAGGAAGACTCCTTTTACAAGATGTCTTTTTAAGATTTGTTTAAACCATACCTTCATATTGGAATCATGTTTGATGAAAGGTAAACAACTTTAGACTAAGCTCTATGTGTCATTTCAGATTGTTGTTGAGGTGCTGGATTGCTACCTGGCCTGTTTTAAATATGTCCAGACAAAGGGAGGCAACTCTCCACAACTTTCTACAGTGCATTCCCTCCCTTATGGAGCTGTCCATTTACTAAAGGGAGCTTACTCTCACTGCAAGGTAAGTTAAGCTTTAAAGGGACTATCTCACAGATTGTGTTACATGAGCAGTAAAAGTATGTTTCAAACAATTCATATCACTAAATAAATGAACACATTCAATTTTATTATCCCATTACCAAACAGTTACAACATTTGACCAGTTTGATGCAGACGACTCTGGAAAACATTGTGGAAAAATGCCATTTGGCATGGCCAAAATGGAAACAACATTCACCTGCAGTTGCAGAACATTGAATGTTGGCACATGGCATATATAAAATAGTGGAAAACAAAAGTCATCTGCTGAAAAAATGCATTAATATCTGCTCATTCATGGGCAATCTGTTTTATATCGTAAACGTTGATCATGTGATCATCCCTACTGTAAACTAAAGTAATCTGCTAAATATATACCTGTGGTGCAGCCATCTTGTTTGGACATTTTTCGTAAACATTGGTCATGTGATCTCCCTGTTTGATTTATTTTGACAAACAATGTCTTTTGCAATTTTCAAAATGAGAAATTGGATATCAATATAAGGCATTCACAAGAGACGATCTCCCATGATTTTTTTTTTATTGTTTATTGATAAAACAAAATTTGATCAAGCACACTCTGTGACATGAACAGCATTCTTTTAATGTTTTGATGAACGTGAAAATATAATCAATTCAACTTTGTCAAAGCTCCTCAAAAGGAACTACCACATATGAATCAGTCAACATCCCTTAACTTTACCAAATGCCAAATTTTCCATTGTCCCAAATTGAAAAAGTAAACAAAAAGGACATTTGACCAGTTTGTTGCAGAAGACTCTGGAAAATATTGTGGAAAAAGGAGAAATTGCTCTTAACAAGCAAGTTCTGGTTTTCCCACAATGTTTTCTGCCTTACCAGTAGATTTTTTTTCAATATCATCACATTTTGAAATGTCGTCTGCAGACTCTTTCAGATTTGGACAGACGAAAATGATGTGTTTGGTAAAGGGTTAACTATATCCCAAGTTTGAACACACACTGCAATACAAACCTATTTGAGAATGCATTAGATTGTAATTTATCTCATTTTTTACCCTTTATCACAAAGGTTCCTTAAATATGTCTTACAGAAAAATATTATGCACTGTATTTGTAGCCTGTCGTCACTTTTATTATTCTCACATGCAGGGATGGGTTGTATCCCTGGAGCAGAAAATCTCTGAATCCCTTTGGTCTGATTTGAATCAGCCAAAAACCTTCGATATCTCTTTTTGATGATTCCCATGCTGTCCAATGACGTTGTTCAATGTTTATAATCGCTTCGTGTTGGCTAGGGAAACAAATTGTTAATATTTCAAACTTTACACATGTAAGCTCTCAATCTCCCATAAAATCAAGCGTGCTTGTATGTTTACAATTAAACCCCAAATTTATACAAGCCTATGGCATTGTTTGACACAGGGACTACAATTAACAGATTAATTATGTGGTTGTGGAGACATTGTTAGGTGTGTAGAATGTCATAACCGTCTAATATCTGGACCGATTTTTTCATTAAATTTCAACTTGCAATTGGTCCAGTACAACCAAAATAAGTTCTAAACCAACAGAACCGACACTTTCCTGAATCCTGGTCGTATACCTCACACTGAAGTCACTTTAACCAATTTAACGTTTGCCGCTATGAAATACAAAGGCTGTAACCCAGAGTCCGCACTTTTCTCGCCTCGAGGGGAAAGCGGGCCCTCGGGCCGGAAGTTTCCCTCGTCATCGAAATATAGCGGTACGCCCGTTTTTGAAATGAATGCTAGAACACTGTTGTCGTCCCCTTTAGGTGTCATTTGGAACTTTGTTGTGATGTCATGGTCATCTCTTTTCTCATTGTATTTCTGCAAGTGTAAAGAATGATTGATTTGTAAAAAGTTTTTATTTCCAGGTAGAAAAAAATGATTCCTTACTTTACCAAACCTGCTGTAGAAGACCTATAGAGACTCTCAGAGATTGAGATTTTATCTCTTTAGATGAATTGTCTTTATCTGTAAAAATAACAACATAGATTTCTAAAGTAACATAGAACTAGATTTTTGACAGGTTCCCAACCCTGCTCATAACTGTACAGAAAAGATAAAGACCATTAAAATTGCAGATATTGCAGACCGTTTAAACGGGTTTATTTTGTAAACAACAATCTAAACTTAAAAGTAATAGGTGGTATTTTTAGATACCATCGTCGTGTGGGTCTGAAGAATCGTTTTTCGAGCATGGATGCATTCTTCATTTCCGTCAAGCGAAAATAGGTCAAATGAGGAGGAAAACAAACAGCGAAAACATTGTTATATTGAATCTTGCTCAATTTAATTTAAGGAAAATAGAAATACTCTCACTTTCTACATCAGATGTTGCAAACTATGTGCATGATTACTTTCCTTTGCTACTTTGCAGTACAATAACTATTATAAGTTATCACGTGACGATAGCATGGTGCGCATAAAAAGATTTCCTCCATTTATTTATAAACTGGCTTTCTAGGTAACAGGTGCAAATCTCACTTCCCATTAACCAATGAAAACACAGATTTAGCAAATTATAAGTAAAGAAATTGAAAATGGTCTTTGGTTTAGTGACAAGGATTGTGAATAACATTTTTTTTTCTTTAATATTTATTATTCCCAAAGCGCAAAACTCTGAGAGAGTCTCTTTAAAAACTTCTTTGAAAAAAGGACAAATTACTCCTTATGAACATTTTATTTCTTAATTACATTGGTTTGTACTGCAATAAATATTAAACTGGGTTTTGTAACATCAAATCTAATTTGTGGAATAGCTCCATTCAATATCTTTGTTACCATCATAGTCATTTGGTACACTCGGTTTTCTTCCCACGGAGTATCGTGTTTTGTTATCAGGTTCCCGTTCTGATCGTGAAGTTTTTGTTGTGTTTGGAGTGAAGTGGGAACCAAATGCTGGTGAGCAAAAAGTCTTTCTGCTGTCTTGCAAACAAATTCCACTCTAAGTGTTTATTGGATAAACAAACACCTTTTGACATCAATTTATGTGTTTTGTATTGATTTATGCACCAATTTAGACAAATGTCTAACCTGAGGCAATTTTTCCCTTCTGAGAGGCCCTGGAACCATTCCCCAAATTTGCACACACAAAAAAGGCTGTGTGATGTAAAATCCATATAAAAAACTTAACAAAATTTTGAGGGAATGAGATAAATGATTACTTACCCGAGTTTTTAGACTGGTTCCCTCCATATATAGAATGTACCCTTTACAATCTCCCCCATAACAAATTAACTGGTAGCAATTTTGACTTGTACTACACCAGTGGATAACTTCAAAAAATGCTGAAATAAAGATTATTTTGATACGATTAACTTTCACAATTTTCATAATCAATTTCTCCTTATAAATAAAATAGATTTTTTAATCTATAAGGAGAATATTCTCTTATTCTTTCTCAAGTGTTGTAATGTTAGTAAAATCTTGTTTACACTCTTGAAGCCACATTTTTGGCCCATTCTTCCTGATACTTGCTCAGGATCTTTAGCTTGATGATATGTTGATCAAGTTCGATCATGGGTGGGGTGGGGTCAAAAAGTAGGTCACTAGGTCAAATCTTAGTAAAATCTTGTTTACACTCTAGAAGCCACATTTTTGGCCCATTCTTCCTGATACTTAGTCAGGATGTTTACCTTGATGATATCTTGATCGAGTTCGATCATGGGTGGGGTCAAAAAGTAGGTCACTAGGTCAAATCTTAGTAAAATCTTGTTTACACTCTAGAAGCCACATTTTCTGCCTAATCTTGATCAAACTTGCTCAGGATAATAACCTTGATGATATCTCAATCGAGTTTGATCATGGTTGGTGCGGGGTCAAAAAGTAGGTCACTAGGTCAAATCTTTGAAAAACCTTGTTTACAGTCTAGAAGCCACGTTTTCTGCACACAAATCTTTGAAAAATCTTGTTTACACTCTAGAAGTCACATTTTCAGACCAATCTTGATAAAACTTACTCAGACTGTTAACCTTGATGGTATCTTGATCAAGTTCGAACATGGGTAGTATGGGGTCAAAAAGTAGGTCGCTAGGTCAAATCTTAGAAAAATCTTGTTTACATTCTAGAAGCCACATTTTCTGCCCAATCTTGATAGAACTTGCTCAGAATGTTAACCTTGATGATATCTCTATCTCGGTAGATTTTGATCATGGGTGGTGCGGGGTCAAAAAGTAGGTCACTAGGTCAAATCTTTGAAAAATCTTGTTTACACTCTAGAAGTCACATTTTCTGCCCAATCTTGAAAAAACTTTCTCAGACTGTTAACCTTGATGGTATCTTAATTAAGTTCGATCATGGGTAGTGTGGGGTCAAAAAGTAAGTCACTAGGTCAAATCTTAGAAAAATCTTGTTTACACTCTGGGAGCCACATTTTAGGCCCATTCTTTATCAAACTTACTCAGGATGATAACCATGACGATATCTCGATCGAGTGTGATCATGGTTGGGCTGGGGTAAAAAGTAGGTCACTAGGTCAAATCTTAGAAAATCTTGTTCACACTCTAGAAGCCACATTTTCGACCCAATCTTGATCAAACTTGCTTAGAAAGATAACCTTGATGATATTTCAATAGAGTTCGATCATGTGTGGTGTGGGGTCAAAAAGTAGGTCACTAGAGAAATATTACCTTGATGATATCTTGACCGAATTTGATCATGGGTGGGGTAGGGTAAAAAAGTTCACTAGGTCCACTCTTTGAAAATCTGGTTTACACATTAGAAGCCACATGTCAGGATGTTTACCTTGATGATATATTGATCAACTTCGATCGTGGTTAGGTGGAGTCAAAAAGTAGGTCAGTTCTGCTTCAAAATGGCATATTATGTTTTCTTGATGATATGTGGGTCGAATTAGATCATAGAAGATGGGATGTGTTTAGAAAAATGGTCATCATTAATTACTATTGTTTACAATATTATGGTAAAAAATTTGACCCAATCTGTCTGGAACTCGCTTTCTCTTACCCTTCAAAGTTTCTTAAAATATTTGCGTAAGTTTGATAAATCTTGTTTACATTCTAAAGGCAACACTGTTTGTACAATGTATATCGAAGAAGTCTACAGCTTAATTTTTTAAAACATCCAGAGTGCTGATCAAACTTGCTCAAAATGTTAACCTTGATAATATCTTGATTAACTTTGATCATGGGTGGAATGGAATCAAAAAGTAGTTCACAAAGTCAAATCTTAGAAAACACCCGTTTACACTCTGAAAGCTACATTTTCAGCCCAATTTGATCAATCTTGCTCAAAATGATCAACCTGTTATATCTCAACCAAGTCAGTTTATGAGTAACTTGGGGTCAAAAGTAGATCACTGTCAAATTTAGACAAATCTTGTCCATTACTCATGTGTAACATTGTTGTAACCAACACTTTACAAGTGTCAGGTGAGCGATCCAGGACCCTCAGGTCCTCTTGTTTGAATTGTTGTTTGATATAAATTGAAAACTAGGTTCCGGTTCCCCGGTACCAGTCAAAGAAGGAAAGAAACGCTGAAATATACAAACAAATAAAATGAATGCAATGAACAGAACTGTACATACATGCCAGATTAGAGTAGCCTCCGTCCGTCCTGACCTCTCCTTTATCAGTGACCCAGAGATATCGATGGCGGTCCGTAGTGTTTGTTGCGAGGAAGCGAAGCATGAATTTCTCCTCGTGAAGGTCGGGTTCATCGGGGTCGTCTTTGGTGAACGTGAATAACCTAATTGTGTCCTGCTCGATTTCCATGAATTCTCCGTTTTCGTCTACAGGTGGACCCGTTGAATAGACCTCCTGTGTTATCATTGATAAATAATTAATATCTTGGGTGGTCAGTGTAGAACAATAGTTTGTAATGCATGTTTGTGAAGTACTTACTATAGTCATGCATTGAAACCACCAAAAATAGAGGGTTAGGGGGAATAATATAGTAAGTGCTTTGGTGAACTTAAATAACCTAACTGTGTTCTGTTGATTTCGATTAATTCTCCATTTTCGTCAACCGGCGGACACATTGAATATAACTACTGTGTTATATTTTTGTATCAAGGGTTCAGTGCCATACTATAGTAAGTGCTTCATGTTTATTGCACTTATACAAAAATGAAGTCATGTATTGAACACTTTACAAAATTTTTAATAGAGGGTTCAGTTCAATACTATAGTCAGTGTTTCATGTTTGTGAAGGACTTGCTATAGTCATGCATTAAACCCTCCACCAATAGAGGGTTCAGTGCAATACTTCAGTAAGTGCTTCATGTTTGTGAAGGACTTGCTATAGTCATGCATTAAACCCTCCACCAATAGAGGGTTCAGTGCAATATTTCAGTAAGTGTTTCATGTTTGTGAAGGACTTGCTATAGTCATGCATTAAACCCTCCATAAATTGAGGGTTCAGTTCAATACTATAGTAAGTGCTTCATATTTGTGAAGGACTTGCTATAGACTTGCATCTGAACCTCATTTTTAGCCATTTCCCTCATATTTGAGTTTTTTATTCAACCAAATATAGACAGTAACATAAGACAAGCATATCATTGACACGGGGGATCAGGAAAATGTCGGTTTTGTCGGTTTTGGACTGATTTCAGTTGTACTGGACTGGTTACAAGATGAGATTTGATGAAAAAATTGGTCTCGACAATAAATGGATATGACACTCTTCACACAGGGGTATAGGTCATAATACCTGTATTAACGCTATATACATGTATACATGTACATGTATGAAGGGTTTTCGGCCGATTCTCGGACTGATTGGGATTTGGAGATTTCCTAATCCCTGATTGACACAGCTGTATATATATACTTTTTTAAACTTTGTTGTCATTTTATCTGTATAAGCTATTGATTTTAAAGAGATAAACATAAATTTGTTTCAGATCGTTGCTTTTAAAGGTGCTTGTTCACATATGAGACCATTTAAAGTCAAAATGAGATGTCGTTGACACAGTATAGTTTTTTTATTGTGCTATATTTTTTAATGAAAAATAGCTACTGAATGCAAGATTGATTAATAATTTGTTGATATATTCAAGCTCTCACAGACCGTTTGTGATGGGATTTCAAAAGCATTGCAACACTTTTGACCTTAAGTTGTATTTATTCATTGTATACAGGCTGGAATATGAACTAATTTTACTTCTAATGGCTATCCCCAGTACGTCTCATACATCACTACACAGTTTTTAAGAAACAAAATTTTGATATGGATATTTCCTTAACCCTTTCACCGCCATAGTCGACTTAAGTTGACAGTGCAGTCGACCTCCGTAGGCAATTTTAGTCGACAGACATAAACTTGCCTTAAGCAACCACCCTTATAAGCAGCCAACCTGTCTTAGACAACCACTTCAGAAAGTCCCGTTGTTAGATTTATAGTGTACATCAGTTTGTGTTAAGCAGCCAACCTGTCTTTAGCAGCCAATTTCTCATTTCCATAGGCTGACCTCTTAACACAAGTTTGACTGTGAAGCGTACTACTTTTTTCCTAGAAAGCGCTAAAAATATTTGGCACTGAGATGAACTTTTTGCTATATATTTGGCGGCGAAAGGGTTAAAGCCATACTTGCGCTCATTTACATTTAAATTTGGAAAGTTCTAGAATGATTGAAAATTATCTTAAGAGTACTTAGAATTCTCTTTTACAGAGAAATTGAGACTGTAATACGTTCACATGATGCTTTTAAAAGAGTGAATACCATAAGTTTTGTTTACAATTAACGATAAAACATGGTCGGAGGAGTAATATTTGGAACCAATAAAACCAAAGAAATTCCCAAATTTTGAATGTGCACATTCTTAATATTCGATTAATTATGGTATTTTTATGTGTTTCACATGATTTTTCCAACCAGGTGTTCGCCATTCATTAATTCAAGTACTCCTTGCTACTTTAGATGTTACTCGAATGTAAACAATGAAGTTCAATTGGTGGGTACCAAATTTATGAAAATAGCACTTTGAAAAATAGATTATGAATAGTGCAGGCTTTATATTGTCATAATCCTGTTGTGTTTCGCTATGTTTCAACATAATCTATCATAATTTATCACACATTTTACCCAGTTTTTCAGTTTTTCTGAGCAGAAGTATCCTTTTAAATCTGTGAGATAGTCCCTTTAACCTTTTCACTACCTATAGCGCCAGATAAATCCAGTGCACGCACCTTATATACCCATCATTAACAATGGGGTAAAATGGTTGTATGTATAGAAGCACTAGGTACATGTTAAGAGTATAGAAGGTTGGTATATAGTGAGCCATGTCACTCGATATCAATTTTTAAGAATCAGAGACGTCATTGAGCGTCTGTTACAGGCAGTGCAGAGGTAAATTCTGTTTTTTCCCAATTTTCCCTTGGTATACAAGAGAGTAACAAGGTCTGGTAGTGAAAAGGTTATGTTTTTACCTCCACTTCCTCAATGACGATATCTGTCGTGAATTCTTCCGAGTGAATAAATCGCCACGGATTGTAGATGGTCATGGTTTCCTGCCATTGCTCCTGTCCCACCATTTCCTCTCCTTGCTGATTCTGTGCCATGTCTTCTGCCATTTTTTTTTTTTTTTAATGTTTACTTTTTTTTTATTTTAAAAAGGGTTGGTGGTTTGTTTTGGTGTTAATCACAGTTTCTGGTTACATATTGCTCTCCTGAAATGAAAGATTTTTTTTTATATGCAACACAGATACCAGATGTGAAAAGTTCTAACTGCACTAGGAACTGTTGATGGGCAACGTTTTTAACTGTTGACCATGTTTATGCAAAGATCCCTCGGCATTATTCCGTATTTTCCGAGCAGGGCGGAATGTACCGATTTCAGTTCTGCAAACAGTCCGTTATTCATAGTAAAGCAAACTCTTTTAACAAAATTAAGCATATATTAAAGGTTTTGGAAAGCATGTGACAAAAAAAACTATCTATTTTTAGATAACTACCGCTCATTTTAAGGGTTGATTAAAAAGCACAGGGGTCTAAAGTTATCCAGGGAGTAGTATTATGTAATTGTGGGCGACAATGGTGTTGAGGGTCCCAGGTTCAAATCCCCATTAGTGGCGAGTCGAAAATTGCTGGGGCTAACCCACGAATCGGTGTGGGTACTGGTATAGTATAGTCATCGAGAGTGAATTTATTAAGCTTCAGGCTTCTGTCACAATCAATGTTAAGAAATAAGTTTTATACTATGTAATATAGCACTGACCCCAGGATAACTAGAGACCCCTGTGCTGACGAGTAGCTATGAACGATATTTAGCTTTTATGTACAAAGTCCATGTAAACAGTCATAGCACTATTGTATGTACATGTACATGTATATCCACTTAACCCTTAGAATGCTGGGTGATTTTCCAAAAAAAAGGTGTTTGTGTCATCTACTTTCTAAAACCTTAGATATCTGCTTAATTTGTAGATGAAAAATACTCAGGAGTAGCAAACAGGTTAGATCACAGGCCAGGCGTCAATTTACTTGGCGGCCGGCCTGGATCTAACCTGTTTGCATAAGCATGAAGTGGGTTCCAGCACTGTAAGGGTTAATGAATGATGTAACTTTACAGAAAGAGTCATCTAAAGGAAATTAAATGGTAAGATACATTTACCAATATGTATCTTTTTCCTGGTTTTGGTTTCCTGAAAGCAAAAGCAGATGACAAAACATACCAAGAAAATTAAACTCATTTCCTTTATGTTGTTTGTTTAAACATTAAGCTTTGAAAGATCTGTGGTGGCTTAATAGTTAGTATCAGGCACTTGAGACTGGCCTTCAAGAGTTTGAGTCCTGAAAGCGATTATTTAACCGTAGAGTGTCCTTTGGCAAGACACTTTTCCTAATCTAGTACTAGTTTGTTTTCAAGGGAAAATACATGATAACAGTCAAGATTGAGTATTGTACATTAATGGAAAAACAAAACAAACAAACCATTGTGCTTAAAGTAGAACTTGCTTGTCACATTAATGGAAAAACACAATAAACAAACCATTGTGCTTAAAGTAGAACTTGCTTGTCACATTAATGGAAAAACAAAACAAACAAACCATTGTGCTTAAAGTAGAACTTGCTTGTCACATTAATGGAAAAACACAACAAACAAACCATTGTGCTTAAAGTAGAACTTGCTTGTCACAAGCATTTTCTATATTGATCACAATGGTTTCTTAACCCATTACCAAACAATAATGACATCTATCCAGTTTGTTGCAGGTGACTTGGAAACATTGCAGGAAAAGGAGAAATTGCTTTTAAAGAGCAATTTCTCCTTTTACCACAATGTTTTCTGCCCCATCACATGAACATTTTTCAATTTTATCAAATTTTGGATTGATTATGAAGTCTGCAAACTCTTTAAATTAGGGACTGTCAAAAGTTTGGTGTTTGGTAAAGGGTTAAGTTGTCTAATGCCACGAACTGAGTCTTATGGGCTAAGAATCTAAAGGCAAGAGACATTGGATAGTCCTTCAATTTTTGTGACAGATTGTCTTCAGTTTCACATACGCTTTGAATCATCTTAAACAATGGCACATTAAATAACATAACAAATGCTTTTATCAAGGGCTCAATGCAATTCTAAAGTAAGTGTTCCGTAAACAGGAAGCCTTTACTATTGTATTGCAATGAACCCTCGATATAATACTGTTATTACTTTACTTTTCCTACCAAAGCATTTGATAAATAAACATTATTGTTTCACATTAGTCATTAACCATGTATGTATAAACAGGCCTATTTTCCAATGAACATAAATATCATAATCACATTTATTAATAGCATTCTCACACTTTTCTCCTTAAAGGATGATATTAATGTAAAAAAAAAAAACTATGTTAAAAAATACTTTATTTATACTTTTACTGTATTGATTTTAATTTATGGTGCTTGTCATAATGATATGTTTATATGTAAGCAACAACTTGTATTTATAAGTTATGCTAATAAACTTTTGAACTTTGAACATAAAATATGAGAAATAAAACTAAAAAAAAAATGATACTTTACTGCTCAATCGGAACTACTCGGGTATTTCCGTGAGCTGTGAAATACACCTCGGATATAAGTGTAGGGTTACAATTTTTCGGGTTCATTGGCCCCGGCGATAAACACCTTTTCTAAGCGTGCAAGTTAAGTAGTTGGACATGTTGGCCATCCTTTCAATTCATTTTTTATCTGTAACTCATTAGAAATGACGAAATGATAAGTAACCACATGTTAAGGTGTGTCCTTAATCAAATTAAACAACTTTTAAGATTTCACATTTAAGATCTATTTTGACTTATTTTTAAATGAACATAAATTAAATAAAATGACTCAAACAAAAACTTTACTGTTCTTACTTCTCTTTTATTATCAAAGAATAAGATAAACAAACATTACTGTTTCACACAAGTAATAAACCTATTTTCAAATGAACATAAATTTATGAAATAAAATGACTCCAAAATAAAGTTGAGTCAAGCTTACTAACATGCTATCTGTCATGATTATAATCAATAGTAAAAGCAACAAATTAAACAAACCTAGTAGTGACAAAAACCAATACCCTCCACTCAAGTGTTATCCTGCGGTATCAAACAACATGTGGGTAATGAAACAATTTGGGTTTATCCATGTAGTTGACTCGTGTAATAAAATAATCCCTCTACCGAGATTTTCAATTTACCATGTAACGAATTTTGTGTATACACACCACACTGTTAGGGCATAACAGGGTATAACTCTCTTAGCTCTGTTCTTTCTGGTACCCTTTACAGCCTAATTGTCAATTAACATTATTGTACAACTTATTCTGCAAAGTTTATCCTTGCCTGTTGTTTTTCACTATTTTGCTGGGGGTTTATCTCTCCAAATTTTTGACACAGTAGATTTTTTAAGAGTTCTTTCATGTTTGCAAGTTACAATGGAATGAGTTTATTTAACAGTAAGATTTGCATGGCTGTATAAAGGTATAGGGAGTTTTCTGTTTGTGAATAACTAATAGGGAAAAATAGTTATGTGCTTCTCTACTCTAAAGCTGATTGGTAATACCTTCTTAGTTGTAAATCACATTGTTTTATTTCTAATAAAATGTTAGTTAATGTGGTTTTTTCTCTTTGAAGGAGCCTAAGTAGGAATTTTAAGTCCATTTCATATTATTCTGTAGTGTAAAGGGTAAAAATCTGTCTGGACCGGTATTTCCCCATCTATTTATAGATTGTTTACATTGTAACCAGGGAATTTCCCTTCCTTCTTTGTTAATCATAATGGGCCCAAACTTTAAGGTTCATTGATTGACTGTGTATTCATTGGGTGTAAGGATCATGTACATAAAGTTTTTTGATAAATATTTAGTAAACCCTATTTTGTTGGTACTCATAAGTCAATCTGAACACATCGGGTTAATCCAATAGAAAACATCTCTGAAATAATAGGGATGACGCCATATTGCTTCCCGCGAGAATGACGTCACTTTCTTTCGTTTCTAAAAATAGATCTTGAATGTAAAATCCAAAAAGTCGTTAAATTTGATTTAGGAAACAAGTATACATGTCACAACAACAAGTTCGCCATTTGGTATGAGTTACTGATCAAAAGTGATTAAAAAGGATGTCCAACCCATCCATACACATTGAACTACTTAACATGCACGCTTAGAAAAGGTGTTCATGGGCGGATGCCGATTTACCCAAAAAATTGTAACCCTACACTTATATCCGAGGTGTATTTCACAGCTCACGGAAATACCCGAGTAGTTCTGATTGCTCATAAGTGTCACCATATCAAAACAGTTCTTTTGATTTCTCACAATATAGGGTTAAAAGCAACAATAAAATGGACAGCTTAATTAGGACTATGTAAAACATATTTCTTAACCCTTTCCCAAACCATAGCGACATTTGACGACTTTGTTGCAGGCGACTTTAGAAAACATTGTGGGAAAAGGAGAAGTTGCTTGTAGCGAGCAATTTTTTCCACAAGGTTTTCTGCTCTTTCTGAAGATTGTTCAATTTCATCACATTTTGAAATGTCGTCTGCAAACTCTTTCAATTTGGGACAGACGAAAATTTGTTGTTTTGGAAAGGATTAAACCCTCAGAATGTTGGTTATTTTTCTAAAGTAGATTTTTGTGTCGTCTGCTTTCAAAAACCACAAATATCTGCTCGATTTTGATGAGGAAAGATCCTCAGAGTAGCAAAGAGGTTAGATCACAGCTGGCCTGGATCTAACCTGTGTGCATACTCTGAGTATCTTTCCTCATCAAAATTAATCTGATATTTAAGGTTTGGGAAAGCAGAAGACACACAAACCTATTTTCAGAAAATTACCTAGCATTCCATACATATTTATTGTAATCTAAAGTTCCGAAGAAATAGTGAGTATTTTCTCTTTGTCACAAAGGTTATTAACTAATACATGTATGTATTAAGAAAAGAATTAAATGTCACATACTCTGTTATTAAAACCTGCAGTTAAAATCAGCTGAAGATCCAAGAAATCATTGTGATAAAAGAAGAAATTGCTCATGAGCGATTTATTTAACCACCATCATTAATAGATGTTAAGCATGACATACCTGATTATCATACAGTTCCAATCAATTTGAATCAGTCAGAATATCCCATATACATGTAGTTAGTAAATAGGTTAACCCTTTCCCAAACAACAAATTTTCGACTGTCCCAAATTGAAAGAGTTTGCAGACAACATTTCAAAATGCGATGAAATTGGAAAATAATCTTCTGACAGGGCAGAAAACATTGTGGGAAAAGGAAAAATTGCTTGTTACGAGCAATTTCTCCTTTTTCCCCAATGTTTTCTAAAGTCGTCCGCAACAAAGTGGTCAAATGTTGTTATTGTTTGGGAAAGGGTTAAGGCACACTGTAACATAGGATTCAAAAGTATTGATTAGCAAGTCCATTCATGCATAGGTTTTCTATTGATTTTTTTCAAAAACAATACAATACTGTACATTTCAAGCTTTGTTTCACTTTCTTTCTCGTGTGCTTTAGATGCCTGTCTGAGTCGTTTAGATCTGAAATGTAATTGTTTCCTTTTCCCACATTGTTTTCCAGAGTCGTCGGCAACAATGTGGTCAAATGTTGCTATTGTTTGGTAATGGGTTGAATCATGACAATTGAAATAGAAAAAAAGAATTCTTGCAGTCTCTCAAATTGTCTCGTGTATGAACAAGCATCTAATTCTTAAATGAGTACCCACTATATAGGTTTAGACAAGCAATAAACTATTTAGAAAGAGAAATTGATCTCTTATCTAAACCGGCAACCAATCCTTAGATTATAGTACATAATGTGAACATCTGTTATAGTAGAAGGTAGGTTTACCTTTATAGCTTGAACCGTCTCATGCTTATGCGAACAGGTTAGATCCAGGCCAGCCGCCAAGTAAATTGGCGCCTGGCCTGTGATCTAATCTGTTTGCTACTCTAAGTATCTTTCCTCATCGAAATTAAGCAGTTATTTAAGGTTTAATAAAGCAGACGACACCAAAATCTATTTTTAGAAAATTACCCAGCATTCTAAAGGTTAATTGTTATCTGTAAACAATGTGAAAATTAACTTTCCTGGTATCAAAGTGTCAGATTGTTTATCTGAAAACAATGTAGATATAAACTTACCCCTCATCCATTAAACCTGCAACAGCTAACAAGAATTCTATAGCTTGACAGTTGAAAAAAAAATTAAAAAAAGATTTGAATGATATTTTGATTAATTTAGATAAAGCTTACAACTTTGTGCTAATAGATGAATTAGTTAATGGTAAAGGGATTCAACTTTTGGTGGATGACTTTTAAAAGTACCGGTAACTTAAAAGTTACGGACATTTGACGATGAAATGATTACTTACATTTTAATAACTATTTAAATATAACAGATTTAGATCAGGTCAAGCAAGTTAAAAGAAAATATGATTGGGCAAATGTCTGCCCTCTTCGTTACGGTGAGGGGGCAAATGTCCGTCCCATACCGAAAAGGGACCAAATGTCCTATATGCATCTATAGCATGTGCTGTACATTATGTGCTACGGAAAGGATTAGCCTGCGCCTTAAAACGAAACTGTTTGAGTGATCCAAATCTTGTAACTGCAGATGACAATTATTTAGCATGGATCATGATGTATTGTTTTCATTGTGAAACTATAGAAAACATTGCGACAAAATGAAAATCTGCTCGAAATGAACAAATTTCTCTTTTATTAAGTAGGAGAAATATCGTTTTTATTGTAATATTGTGTGGGTAAACATTGCAAGAAAATGTCTGAAATGAAATAATTTCTCATTTCTTGTGAAAAAATAATGTTTTTGTTGTAATTCTCTTTGAGAAATCATTGGGCTAAATGAGAAATTACTCATTTTAAGCAATTTCTCATTTTGTTTGCGATGTTTTCTGGAGTTGTCTGCTGCAATTAAAAAAACAACTCATAATGATGTAAATGATTTACAGATTTGGTAATCAAACACCTGTCCTAATAAGTTGATAAGCTTTGTTAACTCTTTACCTTATATGAAATTTTGTGACTGATCTAAATTGGAAAAAAATGGTTGTTTGATTATAGCTCATTAGGAGCAGTGAATCCTTTTGTCACAGTGGTTATTATACGTCTTTAACACTTCACTAAACAATAACAACATTTCGCCAGTTTGTTGCAGACGACTCTGGAACACGTTGTGGGAAAGGAAGAAATTGATCATAACGTGTAATTTCTCCTTTTCCCACAATATTTTCTACCCTATCAGAAGGTTATTTTCCAATTTCATCACATTTTAAAATGTCGTCTGCAAACTCCTTCAATTTGGGATAGTAAAAAATTTGGCGTTTGGTAAAGGGTTAACAGAAGATGTGTAAAGGGAAGGTTATATGGGGAGAGCTGTTTGAGAATATCTGCCCAGCATTTGAGAAACATTATATTAATATTTTATTTCGTATTTTGCAGCACTTACTAAAGTATTGCACTCAACCCTTGATGTGTCTATATTTTGTTTATTTTTTTTACATTTTCAGGAAAGTGGAAACATCTATGGAGAGTTTCTGCCTGCTGTCACAGATCTACTCTCTGCTTTGTTCAAGAAGGCTCATGCACTTCAGATGGTAATTAAGTTGTTATTGATATGGGCCACGTCACGGGAAAAGGGGCACTCCGACATATCAAACTGTAGCCCCAGACCAGCCGCCACATCACTGACATGGCGGCTGGTCTGGGGTTACACCTACCTTTAAATAAATACAAATGATAACTGTCGTGACTAGATGCTGGAATAATAGCGCTAAGAAAGAGCTGAGTCAGCTTTTTTTATTTATGTCCGAGTACCCCTTTTCGCGTGACGCGGCCCATATAGATTTATAATAGGGTTTTACCCATGACCAAACAATAAGGACATTTGACCAGTTTGTCAAACTGGGGGAGTGCTAATTTTGAAACACAGACACTGGGGACCCACTGAGCTTAAAAAGCATGGAGAAGACCCTGGACAATGAAAGAGAATGAAAAATACTGTGTTCTTTTCACTTCTTTGTAGTATCAAGTAGAAACCTAAAACTTATTCACCTTAATGATAAGTAAACTGTATAAATAATACAACTTAGATTGATCACTCTCTATTCTGTTTCCTTTATACATGGCTTGTGCTGATTTCCAGGTTGGTTGCGGCGTTTTCACGATCTCATGACTATCAGGGATCAAACCAGGGACCCTCGGTACTAGAGGCCAACACACTACCACTGTGCCACTGTCACCAATGTGTCACATGGAAAAATTGCTTATTTTGAGGTCCAGTCAAAGACTTCAGAAACAATTGTATCAAGGAGAAATTGTTCATGATGATTCTTTCTTCTTTTGTCACAATGGATTCTTCCATATACATGTATCAACAAGGAAATGATCGTTTCCATATTTATTAATCCTTAACCAGATGCCAAATTTCTTACTGTCCCAAATTGAAAGAGTTTGCAGATGACATTTCAAGATGTGATGAAATTGGAAAATAGTCTGTTGATAGAGCCATTTCTCCATTTCCCGCAATGATTTCTAGAGTCCTCTCCAACAAAGTTGTAAAATGTCGATATTGTTTAGTAATGGGTTATTTGCATTCTGTTGTTGCCTTGAATTAGCACCAATTAAATCAATTTCATGTTGTTGAGTTGAATTCTGGCTTTTTCAATCACAGGCATTGCTTGGAATGTTGGAGAAGATTTCCATTGACACTCAAGTAACAGAAGATGAAGTACAAGATTTGTGTTTCAGTAAGTGACAACAGCTGTTTTGATTTTCTATTAAGGATTTTTCTCTCATTTATGGAATACGGAAGATTCTACCTGCCTTGACAAGCCCTTATCCCATTACCAAACAATAACAACATTTGACCAGTTTGTTGAAGACGACTATTGAAAACATTGTGGGAAAAGGAGAAACTGCTTGTAACAAGCAATTTCTCCTTTTCCCACCATGTTTTCTACTCTATCAGAAGAATACTTTCCAATTCTATCACATTTTGAAATGTCATCTACAAACTCTTTCAATTTGGTGTAGTCGCAAGTTTGGTGTTTGGTAAAGGGTTATGGAACCTCATGATTGAATTCTTTCTCCATCATTATAAGTCGAATGTCGCAACATATATTCAGTACCCTTTTTTGTACTGATAAGATACGTTAAAAGATCAGACAAGTTACGATCTACACAGAAAAGTGAAAGAGAGTTTTGTATGTGACTTACAGATGTAAGTGATAGATATATGAGGTAATAATGTGACTCTGTTTAAAATTACAAGTTTTCAGATTGATTTCCCTTTACACAGTGTTTATATGAAAATCAACCAATATAAAAGTGGCACTGAGAAGTATGTTCTGTGAGCAAATCTGCAGTGAATGAGTTAAAAAGAAATCAAACTTTTCCTTCGACAGTTTGTCAGGGCCTATTTGAGGTTTGTCAGACGGTCACATCGTTGGATGCCAAGCTAGTATGCAGTCTGTGGAAGACCATCTCGCGCTTCTCAGTTCGGCATAGCAACCACGTCAAGAACGATCTTGACGTAGACAGGATGATCATGTTCCTGTGTGACGAGATAAAGAGTGGATACTTGTACCTATTCCAACTTGCCCCTCCAAAACTTGATACACCAGAAATTGTGAGTATATATTATGATAAATGGGGTCCTGTATGGCCCAGTGGTTAAAGTGGCAGACTTAGAATTCAGAGGTCCAAGGTTCGAACCCCACCGACACCTCTGGTTTTGTGGTAGTGACCTTTATCAAGTCACTTCAGAGCCCTAGCCTAGTACTGGTGGATCCAGGAAACCCATTACATAACTAAAAAGTTGCTGATAGGACGTTAAAAACCAGACAAAATATGAATTAAGTTAAAGTGTGGATACTTGAATCTCTGCCAACTTGCAACTCCGAAATTTGATACACCAGAAATTGTGAGTATTTATAATAAAGAATGGATATTTGTATCTCTTCAAACTTGCCCCTCAGAAATTTGATACACCAGAAATTGTGAGTATTTATAATAAAGAGTGGATTCTTGTAGCTCTTCCAACTTGACCCTCCAAAACTTGATACACCAGAAATTGTGAGTATATATTAAAATAAAGAGGGTCCTGCGTGGCCCAGTGGTTAAAATGCCAGACTTAGAACTCTGTGGTTCTAGGGATATTTTTCAAAAAGTTTTTCATACAATATTTCATCTGTATAAAAAGGTTTATCTGACTACTATACAAGTACCTCTTTGGTAACAGATTTATTACCTCCCTTGGATGCGCTGATGAAGTGAGCACGAAAAACTACCGAGAAGTCTTTAAGCATCATTTCTTCATTTATTTCAGACTCTATTATTGTTGATTACGTAAATGTAAATTATAAGAGAAAATGATGACGCAGTATCTTTCCCGATGTTTGAATTTACTTCAGATCACAAAAGGTAAGATGTATTGTTGAAGGTTGAGCAACAAGAAGTTTTTTCTCACTTATTGATAAGTGAATAGAAAGACATCTAGTACAAACACATCTTCTCTATTTATTTCAGACACTTTCCCAAGGAGACAATGCAGCGTTTCAGAAGTCCCTTAAAGTACTCAGCTACCAATTAAGAATAATGATCTCTCTTCTGGAAAATTTTGTAGACTATGTTAGTCAGTGTGAACTTAATGTATTCCAGCTGGTCCTCTGTATTTATAGGTTAGTATAGTTTTTGTTAAAAGAATTTCTATTCATTTTTGTCAAGTTTGTCCTGTATCTATGTATCCGCTGTGGACAACTTTTGATAACGATGTTAGGAAAACATAAATTGCTTTTATACGGTCACTTTGGTCAAGTGGTTAAGGCACCCACCTCAGGACAGGGAGGACGGCGGCTCAAGTCCCATTGGAGGCGTTTGTCCAGAAAACGTTTCTCTTGGGATTTGTTATGAAATTGGCCGGTTCATGAGCTGCGAGCTAGTTAAATTAGTTGTTACTGATTTATATCTGCTTGGCACCTCACATAGTGAAAGAAATTGGGAGGTACTTGGTATAATCAGTGAAGAGTGTCTCATAAGCCACACTGGCTGGCCCTTTCACTAGGGGTGACACTATAATAAACAAAACCTTGTCTTTTTAAACAAGATGTACACAACAAAATAAGAACTGTATTGTTTCAACATTTTATTTTGACTTTCAAATTTTCTCCTCCGTGAACAAGCACCTTTGAGACTATCTGAGGAACAAGAATAGATGCACTGACTACAGTGATATACTTATTTTACTTACTTACTAAATACTGATTTTATTTGTCTTCAGCTGTGGGTGTCCCAGTCGCTGGGGTGGGCAGCAGGCGGCTAGATGTTCTGATACTGAATCTCCAGTTAAATTTGTTCATTGGGCTAACACTGACAAGTCTGCATTCCTTCCTGTCAGAAACAATGCAGTCTGACCAGAACTTTCTGGGTCTTCCTCTTCTCTTTGTGCCAGAAATGGTCATGTTAAGAACTTTGTTTATGGAGGGGGAAGAGCATTCTACAACATAAGGCAGATACTACTTCTGGTATTCCAAACTTGGCATAGAATGTGTCCGACCTGGAGTCATCATTTGGTTTGGCTCCACAGATCCAGCGAACCATGGCTTTATCGTTCCTCCGGAGTCTCTGTAGGTAAGCAACTGTGGGACCCCAGGTCTTGCTCTCATGTAGTAGGGCAGGGCAAACGCAAGCAACGCATACCCTACCACAGGACGGCAGTGAACTTAAAATATTGTTTGAAACAAAGTTAACGAATACTTTTCTTGTCACAGGAATCTTCCGCCTTGCCTTGAGGCGCCATGCATATCTGAGACCCATATTGAGGAGATTCAACGACAGATATTGAACGGAACAGAACCGCTGCTGTCCCTTCTCATACGAAAACAGAATTTTATGGAGTGTTTTACAGCCACGGAAAAAGGTGGGACTCTGTGTATCTTTCCTCATCAAAATTAAACAGATATTTGAGGGTTTGGAAAGCAGACGACACAAAAATCTATTTTTAGAAATTTATTCATTTTGTAAAAATAAATTTAAAATCGGACAAATTCGGTAAAGTGGCTTAGTGAATGCCTTTGAAATGATTAATACTGTCATAAGTACATTTTAATTTATTCTTTTCTTTAACCAAAGCAAATACAAGTTTTCCATCAGGGGTGGTATACCTTAATTGCTTACAACAAATATAATGATGTCAATTAAATTTTGCTTATTTTTCAGAATCACTGGGAGATGGGGATCACCTTCCCTTTCTATTGATGATAGTGAAGGTAATGGACTCCTTGCCAAAGCAGACAGGTAAGGGATTTGAACTATTTTGGGCCTCCATGGCCTAGTGGTTAGAGTACAGAACTTATTTTCACGTGGCTTTAATCTGCATGGGTTCAGATCAAGTTGACAGCACTTGGATTTTTATGCTAAACTCTTTCAATGACGTCACTTTACTTTCGTTTTTAAAAATAGATCTTAAATGTGAAATCTTTAATGTCGTTAAATTTGATTGAGAAAACAACTATACATGTCACAACAACAATTTCGCCATTTGGTATGAGTTACTGATAAAAAATGATTTAAAAGGATGTCCAACACTTCCATACACATTGAACTACTTAACGTGCACGCTAAGAAAATGTGTTAATTGGTGGATGCCGATTTACCCGAAAATTGTAACCCTACACTTATATCCGAGGTGTATTTCACAGCTCACGGAAATACCCGAGTAGTTCCGATTGAAGTAACACAAGACTAGATTATTGACAGTTTCCCAACTCTGTTAATAGCAGTGCATAATAGATATAGAACATTTGTATTACAGTTATTGCAAACTGATAAAACAGATTTATTTCGCAAACAAAAAGCTAAACTAAAGATAAGAATTGCTATATTGAGATACCACTGTCACATTGAGGTTCGAAAAAACTTTTAACTGCTTTTGTCATGTGACATTTGCAAGGTGTGCAAGAATGATTTCCTGTTTGTATTTATAAACCAGCTTTCTCATAGAAGTGCTTACAGATGCAAAGACTCACTTCACATAATTATTTTACGAAAGGATTTCAGCAACTTTAAAAATAAAGAAAATGAATATGGTATTTAGTTTAGTGACAATGATTGTTAGTATCAAATTTTAATGGTTGATAACTTCCAAAGCATAAATCTCTGAGTTAGTCCCTTTAAAAGAATGTATTCAATGAAAAATCTCTATTTTTTTTTTTTCCAATTTCAGAGGATGTAATAGATAAGTGGATGTCTCCGAAACTCTATCAAGGTGATACAAACCAATCCAGCTTTCTGGAGGTTATCTTAACAGCTGTCGAAAAATGTATGCTCTTTTTATTTGATATAAATTGGTTTTGTTTGTTGTCTTTTTGGAATCGGAACTACTCGGGTATTTCTGTCAGTTGAGATATACACCTCTGATATGAGTTGTGATCTTTCATCAAAATAAATGACTAGTTGGGGGGCCTCCGTGACCTAGTGGTTAGAGTACAGAACTTGAAATCATGTGGCCCCTCTCCGCGTGGATTCAAATCATGAGAAGGATATGGATTTTCATGAGAGGCAGTCTCCCGACTGACTTACGGAATGCCGATGGTTCTACCCGCCTTGACCAGCCCTTATGGGCAGTTGAGTATTGGATCTTCCTCCATCATTAAGAGTCGGGCACTGCTACATAACTGAAATAATGTTGATGTGATGTAAAACCCATATAAAAATAAGTGACTAGTTGGATTTCGAATTAACAAGCTATATTTGGAAATGAAAGTACAATGAGATAAGTCTCACAAGAAACAGCGGCATCCATATTATCTCAAAGGCGTTTTCATTGGATAAACCCGATGTGTTCAGATCAGTTTTTTTTGCAATGTGACAACAGTTTACTAGTGGTTAGACCACAAAACATGACATGACCCCTCTCCTTGTGGGTTCGAATCCTGGTGACAGCATTTGGACTTTCATGAGTAGTTGCCTGACTGACTTAAGGAAAGACCATGGTTTCGCCCATTTGTCATTCTTTTATATATGTCTTATTGTATAGTAAATTGGTATAGAAAAATCAAAGCAGGGATAAATTCAATAATGGTGGACGATCTTTTTTAAAGGTCATATGTACAGGTTGGGTTTATTTCATAAAATTAAAATATAAAGTAAAAGAATCACATTGAAATTATTTGCAACATTTTAGCATAACGCATTACGTCATAAATCACCGTCATAGCGCACCGATTAATAAAAGTTCGTATGACTTACTTCCCTTTGCTGTGACGTCACTCGTGATCCACTGAATGCGCCATGTAAAGGGCGTGAAGAGCGATCGCTGGTTAGAATTGGTGTTTTTCTTCAAATAAACGATCCTAAAGTCATTGTTTGGATTGACAGCGCATTTTCTTTATTGAATATGATTCATTTTATAAGAATATCAATTTGAAAAAAAGATAAATTAATAACTAACCCGTGAATTTGCATGGATTTGTCATTGCGTAAACCTGTTCATATGAAAGGAACGACTTGAAATTTGGACGATTTTCCTTGAAATAAATGATTCTTAAGTCATTGTTTGGATTGACAGTGAATTTTCTATACTGGATATTGTTCATATTATAAGAATAGCCATTTGAAAAAAATGAATTAGTGACTTAACGCGTGAATTTACAAGGATATGTCAATGTATTCATATGAAAGGAACGGCTTGAAAGTGGGATGATTTTCCTCGAAATAGCAATCCTTAAGTCAATGTTTGGATTGACAGTGCATTTTCTTTATTGAATATGTTTCATATTATAAGAATATTCTTCTGAAAAAAAGAGTAAGTGACATAACGCGTAAATTTGAAAGGATTTGTAAATGTTTTCATATGTAAGAATCGGCTTGAAATTTTGACGATATTTGTGAAAACAGCTATTTTTATTAATATTTGTTGAAAAAAAAACACGAGTACTTTTTCGTCAATGATCGTGTATTAGCATTAAGGTTTTAATTGAGTAGTAAACAAAGACATAGATCTGAATAACCGAATTGTCTTAAAACCGTACATCGTATAACTATTGACTGTCAAATTCACCCTTCATGGTCTTATCAATACATGAAATGAAACGGGAGAAGATCATAAATTGCGAACAAACAAACCGTATTATAACCCAACTTACTTGTGATACGAAGGTTATCCTTTAACTCACATTTTCATCACACATCAACTTACTTGTGATACGAAGGTTATCCTTTAACTCACATTTTCACCACACATCCAAATTTCAAAACTAAACACTGGCACATTCAAGAGTATTTGTTAAAATCATCCGGCAACTTTCCAGTAACTCCATCCCCAGTAAGAGGTCATTGATTTCGAAATTGATTCCGATGTCGTCTTTCTATATCAACTGTTTTGACTTAAGAATTGTTCTTCATATTCACTTTACATTTATGTTCGTTTTCTCTCGTGTAAGTAGTCTTAACATATTGAGCATTTAATTTTCGGACAGGTTTGATAGTTAACAGCTAAAACAAAAAAGTCGTCATAGTTTATTTTACTAACAACCTTAAATAAACATATTTGAATTTATTTTTTATAATTTTGTAATTTAAATATCAATTTGACAAAACTTGATTTTGATGTTAAAACGTTTTTTTGTTGAAAACATAGAGTTAATACCGTTTTGGTGAATACTGATTATCATATACTTATTGAAGTGTCAAACTATTCTAATAGAAAAGACAACATGTTCACTTCTTTGAATATCATAACGACAAAGTATCCGACGTAAGCCACATTGAGAGATAAATATGTACTGACACCTTATCAATCCAAACATCCTGTGAGAGTTTGTTCTTAATTGGCTATATCTTAACAATGGATTTTTTAGATAAATTTAATTGCCGCGCATTGAAAGTGTGAGATTTGCCGCTTGTTATTTCATGTCTGGAATAGCAGAACGTGTCAGACCTGTTAATTAACAACAGAGATATTTAAGAGATTAACGCCAGAGGCTATCTTTCGCCTAAACAATAAAGGGTCTGAGACTTGAAACATACTGTGCAAATGTGGCAGATTGGTGTTAATTTGCATCACGACCCTTAATCCTTGTAATGTCCGATGTTTGTTGATTGACCCTTTGTATGTGAGGTAAACTGACAATAATCAATTAAATTGTAAACAAAGAGATTATGTTGAAATGTGTAAATTATATATTTAGTGATCTTATTACTAAATTATCAATATAAATTTGTAATAATCATGTTTGAACACCTGTATTTCAGTGTGACATACGTCATTTAAACCAATATCACCAATGGCAAAAAAATGAGGTGTGTGATTTAAATAATTCCGAAAAGCAGACGCTTAAGTTAAGATCGAACCCATTATCATTTGCGTTGATGAGTCCAGAGACAGTTTGCGGATATCAAATATTCATTATTTTGAATTTTCATTCAAAGACATCGGCAGATCAAAGAAACTTGCTTGTTTTAATCGGTTTGTTATCATAGCAATCAACGTACATTTTTTATTTTGTCTCATTTATGTACAATGGCAACGTTTCTACGATTATGTTAAAACATAAAACAAGTTTTGCAAATAAGAGCAAGATGCATTTAAGCGTTTAAAACCCAAAGCCATGGCAATACAATAACTTATGATGTTGGATGAAATTAACATATTCTTGCAACCCTTTGAATTCTTACGTAATATAATCGTAAAGCAGCCTAATTAAGTATTCCTGACTAAGTATGTAGCATAGTTAAACTGTTCCAAACAAAACTAGCTTGGCGAGTAAGAGAGTCATTCAAGGAAATTAACTTTCAAAAAAGGTGTAATCAACGTGATTTATCCTTTTCTTGAATTTATCTACATTTACACAGTGCAAATTCTATATAAAGATCTAGCAAGACTACACGAGGCTCTAACACCCCAAACTAACAGTCAGGAATTGTTTTAATCACGAACATAAATTCAGGGAAATATAACGGTTACTCAATAAGTAGAATGAATTTGAAGCGTCTTCACCTGTATAAATTACTTTGAATTGAGTCCGATCATTTAAAGATCAATAAAATCAATTCTCTGAAAACGCCTAACAATGCGTAAACTTGCCGTCTTCGAAGTGAAAGTAACACAGCCTACTGTTCTTGTTTGGGGAATATATCTTTTGCTTCTTTGTAAAGTAAACACGGTCCAGTTTATTTATCGAAACTTTTTGCAGCTTTTATGTTCGTCGGAAAACGGGAGAAACTCGCATCCCTGCTACCAAAAGCAAAATAACACCAGAAGACCTGTCAAAATACCATATTCAATATCCAATTTACGTTTCCCAAAACACAATTCAACACTTAAAATGTCCGAAATTTGTGCAGAAACACCGTCGTTACTGAGAACTAGATTCTTCTTACTGATAGTTCATATGACTTTGAAGCACAAATGACGTCACAACAAGGGAGATAAGTCATTCACAAAAATCGATAAAGGTGAATAAAAGTAGTCAAAAACATTTTTCGCTTCTGTATGAGAAAAAATTCATTACCTCCGTCATAACGAAACCATAACCTTATTCAAAAACCATAATTAAAGAAAATTTTGTTTATCGGGAAATATGACCTTTAAAGTTGGCATGGTCCCCATTCATAAATCAAAAACATTTGAACAAGTTTAATAGAAATTTCATTGTTTTTATTGTTTTAAACAAGAAATATAGTTAAAAAGATGGTGGTTTTGTATTAGATTAAGTAGATGTTTATGATAAAAGGAATATTATATGTAGTATCTTTCCTGAGATTTGTATTCACTTCTTTGTATGAGAAAAATTTGTGTCTTGCTCAACCTTCTGTCTTGCACGATACAACTTTCCTCACCTGATTCGAAGTATATATAACACAGGTTGTATACTACGCTGTAAAATTCCGTTTTTTACAATATACAGATGGAAAGAATTCAAACAAAAACAAGGCTAATAAGTGCTGTCTCCATTATATCCTTTAAATATGAAAAGAACATGCTTAACTTTTATTCCAGGCTATGTTGAAATGTCGATGGTTAGGCCACAAGAAATACTACTCCCAACAGACAAGGATAGGCCGGTTTCGCTGTATCAATATGCCTGCACGCATTTATGTGGCCTTGTTGGTAGTTTAAGGGCAAGGCATTTTGGCGTACTTGTAAGTTTGTCCATTTTGGTTTTTTTTCCTTTCAAAGGTGCTTGTTCACACATGCTGGCCTGCTAATTTTCAAGCCTGGTCCTGATTTCGGACTTTAAGATTTTTTATTTTCCTCCTTTGTTCATATTGAAGATGCTTAAATCCTGGCTTCAAGTAATGATTTTCAGGCTTGAGCATTCCTTAACAATAGTAGGCCTTCACATGAGATAAATTGCAAGACAAAATAGAAATGTCAAAACAAAACAGTCTTTGTATTTTAGTATAGTATTTGATGGATAAAAGCTTCTGAACTCTTAAATGATTTGGAATGTGTCAATAAGTATCTCAGTGTGTACAAACAGTATGTGATGGATTTCAAAAGTGTTACAATGCTTTTGAATCAGAATAAAATTTATTCATTGTAAAATGGCTTTAAATTACTTAAATATGTTCTTATTTTACTTTTAATGGCTTTTCGCCGGTACATCTCATACCACAGTCCAGGGTACCGGTTTACTAAACGATTTAAGGAAAATATTTACGCAAGTCAAAACTGATAAATATGTATAGTATCTTAAACGAAAACACAATATTGCAATGTGACATGCCATTGGAAGCGTCTCGGAGAGACGATTCCAATGATGTGTTACGTTGCAATATTGCTTTGCCCAAAACTGAGGTAAGAGGAATTGTTGTTTTAGACTTACCCAAATCTTAAGCGTAAACTGTTTAGTAAATCGGTACCCAGGTGCTACACAGTTTTAACCCTTTATCAAATGCCTAATTTTCTAGAGTAATGTTTAGAAATGAGGACATATATTTTTCATTTTGACTTTAAAATCATTTCCAACACATTTCATTGAGACTTGGTAAATGTAATTTTGAAAGGAAAATCATGGAAAGATTATTTTGAGTCACAGAGTTTATTGTAAGTGATCATGGTTTTCTTTGCTCACAGGAAAACTGTTTGATGTACAATCTGCTGTCGCCAAATAAGTTTGTTTCAACAATGGTAATGGATGTCTGGTGTTTCATGGCAAGGTAGGTCTACTTTTTATTTGCTTTATTTGTATTAAACAGTTGCTTTAACTTTAAATGGCTTATTTAAATGTTTTCTTTCTCATTTATGCATCTTAAGGCACATGCATTTAAAGCCTAAAAAAAAAAGAACATTGACAGAAAAATAGAAATTTTAATGTCTGGTGTTTCATGCCTAGGTAAGTCCACTTTTAATTTCCTATACTTAAGCTCTGTATGACTTATTTTAACTTTTTCCTATATATATATTCTTTACACACGTACATCAAAAGGCTATGAGAAACCAATGTGACTAAAGGAGGATTTCTTACAATGCAAACTTCATGATAGCATAAACTATAATCAAGTTTTACATGTTTGGAAATGGAAACTGATCCCTTCTTTTAGGTATTTAACATACAAGATTAACCAGATGTTTGGGTTGAACAAATCTGTAGTCGAGTGCGAGACAAGACACTTTTGGATTGATTTATTACATATTGAGGGTTCAGTGCAAAGCAATATCAAGTTTACTCAAAACTTCAGGACTTGTTTTAGTCTTGCATTAAACCTTCAATACATATCTTAATTCTACAATTATCATAGGGTATCAATGTGGCCCTGTGGTTAACCCTTTACCAAACAACAAATTTTCGACTGTCCCAAATTGAAAGAGTTTGCAGACGACATTTCAAAATGGGATGAAATTGAAAAACATTCTTCAGATAGAAGCAATTTCTTCTTTTCCCACAAGGTTTCTTAAGTCGTCTGCAACAAAGTGTTCAAATGTCGTTATTGTTTGGGAAAGGGTTAAGGTGTAAAACTTGCGACACAGGTAGTTTCAGGTTCAGTCCTTACCAGGACTGGGATTTTGGGTGGGTGTGTCATTGGACAAGACACTGCAGAGGCCTGGCCTAATACTGGTGAAATCCAGGGAGTGGTAAAATAACTGAAATATTGTTGATATTGCATTAAACCCCATGTAAACAAACAAACAAATCATTATCACACTTTAATTATCATAGATTCATCTTTACAGGTTTGGTTCAGCTGACCTGTGCTTTAAACAGACCTGCCTTCTCCTACAGTTGTGCTCCAGGTCAGAACTACTGCGTTTTGAGGCTTCACATCCCGTCCCGAGCCTTGCTGGGCGACTCGTAAAGTTTCTGGCCCCGGATCATCAGGTAAGCAGACTTTGTGAAACTCTGAGAGCCCCAGTAGGACCAAACTAAACACTTTCTTCTTTGCCTATGTAAAAATCTGTCAGACCAAAGAGGGTCTCTGTCAGACCTCAGGGATTTCAGTCAGTCAACGGCCTAAAGCCTACAAAATTTCATGAAGTCTGGAAATAGTTTGGGGTCCCTAGGTACCCAGTTTTAAACTTGCTTGTTCACAAATGAGAACATTGAATAGTCATAATAAAATGAATTTGAAACTATACAGTTTTTGAATTGTTGTATGATAAACAATGTAAAATAGGTAATGGAAGCATAAATGATTCTGGAAGTGTTGAGATACAGGTTTTAGACCAATCGGTACCTCTGGTTTTGTTGAAGTGTCCTTTTGCAAGACACTTCAGAGCCCTAGCCTAGTATTGGTAACTCTGTAAAATAACTGAAAAATTGTTGACTTTACATTAAACCCCATATAAACAAAATATTATTACTGCAATACTGTTGGTAAAATGTAAAATAAAAAAACATAAAAAATTGTTGATATGGCATTTAGCCTCATACAAAAAAGCATAACTGCAATAATATTGATGTAATATTGAATCCCAAAACACAAGAAACAAATATTAATCCTCATTCCAGAAAGAACTGATGAAAGTTTTTCCTCTCGAGCACAACCCATGGCTGTACAGAATAGTTCCGACGTCAATCTTTGAACCATCACATACGCGGGACGTATTGGATGACCTGTCACAGTACCTCTCGGCATCGGTACAACAGTTTGTAAACAGTCCGGAGACAACACACGGGGATGTACAAACTATTGTGAGTATGACCACTTACCTCCCAATGAGAAAGGAAGGGCTGTGTGATATACATTTTTACCCTTTACCAAACGCCAAATTTCCGGCTGTCCCAAATTGAAAGATTTTGAATACCACATTTCAGAATATGGTGAAATTGGAAAATACGCATTGCTTTATATGTAAGCACATGCTGGAGTTTTCTGTGTCATGTTTTAACCCTTTACCAAACGCCAAATTTCCGGCTGTCCCAAATTGAAAGTGTTTGCAGACGACATTTCAAAATGTGATGAAATTTAAAAGTAATCTTCTGATAGAGTAGGAAACCTTGTGGGAAAAGCAGAATTTCTTCCTTTCCCACAATGTTCTTCTGCAACAAAGTGGTAGATTGCCATTATTGTTTGGTAATGAGCTAAAGAAATAAAATTTTGATGTCAAAGTTACAAAACGCCAAATTTTTTACTGCCCAAGTTAAGAAAGTTTGCAGATGACATTTTAAAATATATTGAAATTGGAAAGTAATCTTCTGATAGAGTAGAAAACCTTGTGGGAAAAGGAGAAATTGCTTGTTATGAGCAATTTCTCCTTTTCCCACAATGTTTTCCAGAGTCAACTGCAACAATGTGGTTAAATGTCGTTATTGTTAGGTAATGTTAGTGTTCTCAATAAAAATTGAATGAACAGGCCAAAACAAAATCTCAACAGACCACTTTGAGGGGGGGTCCCTGGGGGTTCTTAACATCTCTGCAAATCTGAACTGACCAAAACATAATTTGAAGCGGTCATTTTGGCCTGCGCCCTTTTCTTATTGGAATAAACTTCTTGATATGAACTAGATTATCTTTCAGATATCAATACTCCAAAGCATCAACAATTGTTTATGTGAGATGGACAACAGGGATATTCACCTATCCCCCCAGAAAGGGCAAATGCTCGGAGATTGTTTGGGACGAATGTGGACTGTCTGGCAGAAGGATTGGACGCAGGTCGATATAATGGAGATATTATTCACAGAGTTGTTGGGCGCTACAGGGTGTTGCCTACAGTTTACACCCGATGATCTTTTTATAAAAGTAAGATAGTTTGTTTGTTTGGGGGGGGAGGGGGGGTTGATGCCACAATAACAGGATCTTACTTGGTCCAGTAGTTAAGATAGTGAAATTATAACTTGGGGTCGTGGGATCAAGCCCACTGGCTTCACTGGTTTTAAGGTTCGATAGTGTCATTTGGCAAGATATTTCAGAGTCCTAGCCTAGTACTGATGAATCCCAGGCAAGTTGTAATATAAGTGAGATTAATTAATTAACTAAAAACAAAAACAAAAAAATATTTGCCAAAAGCAGAGGAAAATACTGCCACTGGGTGTTGTCTTTGGTTTGCATGTGATGATCTCTTTATAAAAATAAGATAGAAATGTTTTGGGTTTTTTTTTTCTTAAAATGCCACAATAACATGGTCATCTGTAGCCCAGTAGTTTAGGTGGTGAAATGGTACCTAGGGATAACGCCCGACTTGCATGCTGATTTTAGTGTTTGGGAGTCTTCTTTGGCACGTTACTTCAAAGCCTTGGCTGATGAATCCCAGGAAAGTGATGATTAAGATCGACTTCATGCTTATGCAAACAGGTTAGATCCAGGCCAGCCACAAAGTAAATTGGCGGCTGGCCTGTAATCTAAACTGTTATCTAATCTGAGTATCTTTCCTCATCAAAATTAGGCAGATATTATAGGTTTTGGAAAGTAGACGGCACCAATATTTTTTTTTTTAGAAAATTACCCAGCATTCTTCAAACAGACCAAAACACTTAGGTCAATTTCCCTTTCTCAATAAACTGTTGAATTATTATTTCAGATTTTTGACCTTCTTATAGACGAAGTGACAAGTGCTGCAAAGGAGTCCCATGTAAAGATGGCCACAATTCATTTTCTCATCAAATGTAGAAAATTTAGATTCCCACCTAATGCTCAAGTATGTATAGATTGAATTGATATAAACTCTGTGAAATTCATGTAGTATTGCCAAGGATTTTGCTAATTACAAACAACTTTTGAATTATTTGCAGTTGTCATCATCTTAAACTATTGAGACTGAAAGAGAGGTTGCTCTAAACAAGAGATATGTATCAATGAATGAACTTTCATGTTTATCCCTGATCAATATTAGTTTAAACTTTATTAGTCTGAACTTATCTATTTAACATCAATTGTGAAATAAACTTAAGAGTTTCATTTGGAAAATGACTAAATTATAAAAGTTGATTGAAAATAAAGTACTTGAATTAATCGAAAACACAATCTTTTTGCCTTGAACATTTTGAGGGAATATTTTCAAAGGGAGCTACAATATCATCATATTTGTGATCTTTTCAAGCTAGAAAACTCACACAACTTTATTTTAATTTTAATTGTCTTTCTTTATTACATAGCTGCATAAATAGATAAAGTGAACAATAGAGAACATGAACAAAAAAATAATGTAAATAACACACAATATAAAAGATCGAATCCACTATATATTATAAGTTCTCAGCTATCTATATTAATATAGGGGGAAACGATTACTCGATTACTACACAAATTAATTTCGGGGAAACGGTTACTCGATTTCTATACAAATTAAATTCGGGGAAACAAATACTGGATTACTATACAAATTAACTTTGGGGAAACAACATTTCAGGGAAACGACTGTAAATCTTTATACATGTATTTATGTTTATAAGGAAATCTATCGTACAAACATTTGTAAATCAGACCCCAGCTCTAGTTTCTAGCCTATTTGTTTGTATTCCTTCAGCAATCACACATCTTGAAGAGAATACCTCAATTGTTTCAAAAGCTCCTGAATGACCCAGATGTTTTGATCTATCATTGTGCCGTAGATGCTTTCACACAGTTTGCAGAGAACACTCCGTATGAAGAAATTGTCCCCCAGTGTTTAGGGGATAGTCAATCTTTACAAGATGCTGTTGTTAGTTTTCTGAATAAGGTAAGTTGACTCACCTCATGTTTACCTGTGTTAATTCAATTCAATTAGTTCAATATTTGATTGCATTATACAAAATTTTCATTGCTTATAGAAAAACTTTTAGCCCTTAAAGTGCTGGAACCCACTTCGTGCTTTTGCAAACATGTTGGATCCAGGCCGGCTACCAAGTAAATTGATGGTTGGCCTGTGATCAAACCTGTTTGCTACTCTGAGTATCTTTCCTCATCAAAATTAATCAAATACTTTGTTATTCAAATCTAATCAGATCTTTAAGGTTTTGGGAAGCAGACGAGACAAAAATATAGTCCTTTGTTTTTGAAAGCATGCATAGCAATCACTTCTTTTGTAGAAACCGTGTAAAGAAATCAATTTTGACCAGCGAGAATTTCTGAAGAACCAACATCAAGCTGTCATCAAACACAGATCAAAGCCATCCTGTGGTACGGATAAGCTCAACAAAGACATCAAAACTACAAACAGAGTTAGAGATAAGGCCAATGCTGATGTAGGGATAAAGGATAAAGAGTCAAACATGGATCAGGGTGATATGCTGGATGATATAACATTCGGAGGGACAGAGGTATGGTCTGGTGGGGCTGTTATGGTTTTAACCCTTTCCCAAACAACAAATTTTCGACTGTTCCAAGTTGAAAGAGTTTGCAGACAACATTTCAAAATGTGATGTAATTGGAAAGTAATCTTCTCCTTTTCCCACAATGTTTTCTAAAGTTGTCTGCAACAAAGTGGTCAAATTTCGTTATTGTTTGGGAAAGACTTAACCCATTACTAAACAAAAACGATATTTTACCACTCTGTTGCAGACGACTGTGGAAAACATTGTGGGAAAAGGAGAAATTACTCATAACCAGCAATTTTTCCTTTTCCCACAATGGTTTATCCACTATCAGAAGATTATTTTACAATTTTAATAGATTTTTGAAATGTCGTCTGCAAACTCTTTTAGTTCTGGGACAGTCATAAAATCGGCGTCTGGTAATGGGTTAAATTGTTTTACTTCGCTTTATGCATTTTATGTTGTTTCTTTTTTGTTTCTTTCCATCGCCTGTTTCTTGATTCGTGGAATGAAATATTTACAATGTCATCAACGTGACAAATGCAAGATTATATTTTTAAATTTTCTCATTTTGTTTTCCTGAGATTTTTTATATTTTTTTTATTTTTATATAGATCTAATAAAGTTTCTCAGAACCTATAGCTAAACTCATTTGCAAAAAGAATAATTTTTGGGGCCCTGCCAGAGATTTGTGGTCTGGAGGTGATAAACATTAAAAATTTGATATAAACTAATATCATCCTAAACCAAAGACGGTTTTCAATTTCTTTACTTCTAAGTTGCTGAAGTCCTATGATTTCCTAAAATGATGTGAAGGGAACCATCCCACATGTCATCATTTCTATGGGAAAGCTGGTTCATAAATAAACACAGGAGTTCCTTCTCGCGCACCTTGCTTACATGACATGGCACAAGCCCTTAAATGTTTCTTAAGACCCACATGACGTTTGTACTGGTATCTGATAATAGCACCTCTTATTACATGATTAGTTTGTTGTTTAACCAATTTCCAAATAAGAACGACATTTTACCACTTTGTAGGGGACGACTCTGGAAAACATTGTGGAAAAGGAGAAATTACTCTAAACGAGCAATTTCTCCTTTTCCCACAATGTTTTCTGCCCTATCAGAACATTTTTTTTTTTAATTTCATCACATTTTGAAGTGTCGCCTGCAAATTCTTTCAATTTGGGACAGTCCAAAATTTGGCGTTTGGTAAAGGGTTAGGAAGACCTATATAAACAAACTATCAATCTTTACTTTTTCTTTTTTTACATGTTTCAGCCATCGTCCAAAAGGAAAAGATTACTAGAGGTAAAGTTGACAAGTTTATTCTCAAATTATCAAACATTTCTAAAACATTTCCAAATATTGCTGTCTGAAGTTATACACAGAGTTTTCTAGTCCAATGGGTTCAAATTCACGGAATTCGGATTTTCATGAGAGGCAGTCTCCCAACTGACTTACGGAGTGCCAATTGTTCTACTTGGCTTTACTGGCCCTTATGGGCAGTTGAGTATGAGGTCTTCCTCCATTATTTAGAGTCCAGCACCGACTTTATGCTTATGCAAACATGTTAGATCCAGGCCAGCCGCCAAGTAAATTGGTGCCTGGCCTTTGATTTAATCTGTTTGCTACAATGAGTATCTTTCCTCATCAAAATTAAGCAGATATTTGAGGTTTTGGAAAGCAGACCACACAAAAATCTATTTTTAGAAAACTACCCAGCATTCTAAGGGCTAAATATGTTTTATGTTCATTTCAGAGCAGAACAAATGGTGCAGATGCAATCATCGAAAGTTTGGAGGAAAAGTTGTGTGACCTTGAGGCTTGCCGAAGGTCATCTGTTACTAACGAACATTTTGATAGACTGAGACTTTTACATACACGCTTGAAAAACTTCTTAGACACATGACCTTACCAATAACTGTTTTCTTAAATTGAAGAACCTACAATAAACTGTACGCTTAAATTTAAAGGGACTATCCCACAGTATGTGCTGTGTGACGAACAGATGTTAAACAAAATTAAGCAGATATTTAAGATTTTGAAAGCAGATGACGCAAAAATCTATTTTTAGAAAATTACCCAGCATTCTGATGATTAAAGATATCAATCGGAACTACTCGGGTATTTCCGTGAGCTGTGAAATACACCTCGGATATAAGTGTAGGGTTACAATTTTTCGGGTAAATCGGCATCCGCCGATGAACACCTTTTCTAAGCGTGCATGTTAAGTAGTTCAATGTGTATGGAAGTGTTGGACATCCTTTTTAATCACTTTTGATCAGTTACTCATACCAAATGGCGAACTTGTTGTTGTGACATGTATAGTTGTTTCCTCAATCAAATTTAACGACTTTTTGGATTTTACATTCAAGATCTATTTTTAGAAACGAAAGAAAGTGACGTCATTCTCGCGGGAAACAATATGGCGTCATCCCTATTATTTCAGAGGTGTTTTCTATTGGATAAACCTGATGTGTTCAGATTGTAAAGATATGTGTTGTATTTTTAACCATAGACGACATTCTAATTCTCTATTGAAGAAAAAATAATTAAAATCTCAATCTGTTTGATAGTCCTTTTAATGTGACAAGTCGTTTTAACCCTTTCCCAAACAATAACGACATTTGACTACTTTGTTGCAGACGACTTTAGAAAACATTGTGGGAAAAGGAGAAGAGCAATTTTTCCTTTTCCCACAAGGTTTTCTGCTCTATCTGAAGAATATGTTTCAATTTCATCACATTTTGAAATGTCGTCTGTAAACTCTTTCAATTTGGGACAGTCCAAGATTCGTTGTTTGGGAAAGGGTTAATGTGACTTATAAAGGAATTTTTCACTTTGTCACACGATCTCTTGATTAGTGTGACGATTTCTTGATTAGTGTGACGCAGGCAATTATACATGGACGTTATGGGAAATTATGTAACTTAACACTGTTAGTTAAACTATTACAATTTACATGCTGAAGTGTTTTGTTGTCTTCTTTGAAACTGTTCGTGCTGCCCAACATCATTTCCGTTCAACAGGCTGCTCTTCCACAACATGTACAATGAAACTCCAGAGTGACTCCTGAGCATTTATGCCATGTTAAAATGAAACTATTTTCTAGTTAAAGGCAAACCATACGGCATTGTCTTCAATGATTTAAACTTATTTATTTTACATTAATTGTGAAACAAATTATTACAACTTCGATTAATCACTCTCGATTTTACTACCTAGATGCATAACCAGTACTCAGGCCGAATGTGGATTAATGAAAGATTGCAAGGCAGATCCCACTATTCATGGGATTCGAACCATCGTGTCCTGAGGTCGACGCGTAACCCCAGGACCACTGTCCTCCACACATCTTCAAGAAACACCCTATAGAATATTTGGGGTGTCTCTGTGGCCTATTGATAAGAGTACAGAACTTGAAATCACATGGCTTCTCTCTGCTTGGGTTCAAATCTCGATGAAGGCATTTGAATTTTCATGAGATATATTGACTGTATTTTCTCTTCTGTGAACATGTGCCTTTGAAAGCTCTTGGGTACCGTTTTACTAAACAACTTACGGAAAATATCTGCTTAAGTTAAAACTGATACACATGGATAGTATCTTCAATGAAAGTACAATATTGCAATGTGACACGTCATTGGAAGCGTCTCGGAGAGACGATTCCAATGGTGTGTCACATTGCAATATTGCTTCGCCCAATATTAAAATAAGAGGAATTGTTGTTTTAGACTTACGCAAATCTTAAGCTTAAACTGTTTAGTAAAACGGTACCCTGATGCATTGATTAAAATATATGACGTGGGTCCTCAGTGGCCTAGTGGTTAGAGTACAGAACTTAATTCACATGGCCCCTCTCCGTGTATGTTCAAATCCCGATGACGGCGTTTGGATTTTCATGAGAGATAGTCTCCCGACTGTCTCACGGAGTGCTGATGGTCCTACCTGGCTGGACCAGCCTTTATGGGCAGTTGGATATGGGGCCTTCCATCAAATAAGAGTCGAGGACCGAAACATAACTCTTGATGCAATGTAAAACCCATGTTAACTTGGAAAGAGAATATTTAGTCGTCAGGGATTTTGACTTGGTATCCCATTATCCCACAAATTGTACAAATTGTGAGTTACACGGGATGCGCGCACATCGGAAAGAACTTCCGTTACTATTTTAAGACACTGGAAACCCCAGAATTCCATAACAACGGAGATAAGAAATTTCTTATCTTTTTCCTTACATTTAAGATCTTACGTACAGTTGCTGATGATACTTAAGTTTAAGAAAATTATTTTCTTACCTAAGTAAAATCATTTTAAGATTTTACTTAACTTAAGAAAAACTTATGTCAACTTGGTGATACGGCCCCAGATTGTTTTCTAAGGGATAGAATGGATTATTGTAAATGCTGTTTTTATTTTAAATTTATTTTATTTTACATCGATTGCAAAACATTCCGTAATAACTTGGATTTATCACTCTCGATTCTGCCTCCTGGATAGATGCATACAATATCGCAATGCGTTACGTCAATCGAGGCAGACGATTTGATTTCAATGTAACTATGTAATATTCCATGTTGAAATAAGAGGGAATGTTGTTTTGAACTTAAGCAAGGTATTGGCTTAAGAAATTTAGTAAGATGCTTCTTAGGCTGGCTTGATAACAAAGGCCAAAACGCAAGCCGATGCCCAGAGAAAGGTCACGGAATAGATACCCCTTCCATCTATTTTGCTAGTGCGGAAAAAATCCGCTCTGTCAACTTGCCAAAGCGGAAAAAGCCCTATCGCCGATTTGCCAGTGTGGAAAAAAGCCCCTTCGTCGATTTGCCAGTGTGGAAAAAAGCCCCTTCGAAATAATTATTATACTTATAACTGTAAAAACCTTTTTCAAATAATGATTATGTTTATGATATAAATTTTTGCAATAACTTTAAAATCATGGAGAAGGTAGCACATTATAAGCTTCCTTTTCAATCTGTATTTTTTTTTTTTGAATTTTCGTGTCGTTTGCTTTCCAATACCTTAAATATCTGCTTTATTTTGAAAATACTCAGAGTAGCAAACAGGTTACATCACAGGCTAGCCGCCAATTTACTTGACGGCTAGCCTGGATCCAACCTGTTTGCATGAGGTCAGTTCCAGCACTGTAAGGGTAACACTTAATCCGTCATATCTTTGCTGCAAGGGGCCTCCTGGCTTAATGTTTAGTGTATAATCAATTTTGTTAGCAGTAACTGGCCGTTCATAAGAGTAAGTCTTGTGGTGGACTCACATTCTTTACCGATTCTTCACTTCTTGACTGGCGCTTAATTGACAGCTTAGCCTGGAATACCGTACCGTTTTACTAAACAACTTAAATATTTGCGTAAATCAAAACTTGTAAACATGAAAAGTATCCTCAATAAAAGTGCAATGTGACATGTCATTGGAAGCGTCTCGGACAGACGGAATATTTGCAATATTACTTCGCCAAATATTAAAATAACAATATTGGTGCAGTGGTAGAGCGTCGGACTTTTGTACCAAGAGTCCCGGGTTCGAATCGCCGTTAGGCGAGGTGAAAATTCCAGGACTAACCCACAAATCGGCGCCATTACTGGTTTAGTATACAGAAAGCAGTCATCGATAGTGGCTTGGAACAAGCTTTAAGCTTCCTTCACAATCAATTTAAAATCAAAACAAATATGGTGAATAAATAAGAGGGAATGCTTTTTTGAAGTTGCGTAAAGTGTTTAGTTAAACGGTATCCTGGCCCCTGCATTTACCCCGCACTGGCCCTAGTGCTTAGTTTACACAGCAGCAAGGGCCCCGGACTAATGGGCTGCTGAGTTAAGGATCTGGAACAATGATGAACCCGACTTTGCAATACAACGGAAATATTGTTGACGCGATGTTAAAAACAAAGAACAAACATCAAGGGTTTGCAGCGATATGGTTTAGAGCCGTCACATACGATGAACAAAATGGCCTCTGCGTTCTTTAACCCTTCCCCAAACAACACATTTTCGACTGTCCCAAATTGGAAGGGTTTGCAGACGACATTTCAAAATGTGATGAAATTGTAAAATAATCTTCTGATAGGGCAGAAAAAATTGTGGGAAAAGGAGAAATTGCTCGTTAAGAGCAATTGCTCATTCTCCCACAAATTTTTCTATAGTCGTCTGCAACAAAGTGGTCAAATGTCGTTATTGTTTGGGAAAGGGTTAATCGATATAGCTACGAGCCATTATGAATTCATGAGGATCAAAATGGCCTCTATGTACTTTTATAAAAGCTGCTAAATGAAATATTACGGATGGATAAACAGCTATTTTGTCCCGATCTTAATTTGCCCAGTTTGATCTTTTGTAGCAGTCTGTGTCGCTGTGCGCAAGACTTGTTTACGCATGCGCATTGTAAAGAGTCGTGGTTTGAGAAGGAGGTGTTATATCGTCAATGCATGCACATTCATGAATAGTAAATAAGTGGATTATTTAGAGGACTAGCTAATGCGTTTAATATGCCTATAGATGCTATATATCTTTTATTTATTTTTCCACAGATTACAATATGTAATCACATGTGACTGAACATCATAAAAAAATCATGATACACAGTAAGAGTGGGTGATGATCCTGAGGAACGTGGATCTAGAGACAGCATATATAAGTCAAAATAATTTCAAATGAACAGACAGAAAACTTTTAGGCACATTCCTTATGTGAATATTCTGTTAACAATGATGTTTAAACAACATTTATAACTGTTTTTTTCCCTCCAAAATGGGGTGAAGAACAAATAAGCCATGTCCCATTGACTCCATTCAACATTTCACTAGTATTGGTAAATTCAGCAGAGCCGTAACATACCTGAAAAATTGTTGACACATCTTTAAACCTGTTTCAACAAACAAATCGGCAATTTAAGCATGTATGGTATTCATGTGCAATGTATTTGCAACCATCTTATAGAAAACCTGCAGAAGCGTAATACCATCGGGCTATTATTCCAAAAAATAGGAAATACGGGTCTCGCTTGTTTACAACCCATTACCAAACAATAACGACATTTTACCACTATGTTGCAGACGACTATAGAAAAATTTGTGGGAGAATGAGCAATTGCTCTTAACGAGCAATTTCTCCTTTCCCCACAATGTTTTCTGCCCTATCAGAAGATTATTTTCAATTTCATTACATTTGAAATGTCGACTGCAAACTTTCGATTTGGGACAGCCGAAAATTTGGCGTTCGGTAAAGGGTTAAATGAGGATGTGCAACCTAACTCGACATGTAGCAATATATCTTTATAAAATCTCTCCAATTGTGGAGGTCTTTTCAAGCATTTAAAAGAAGATCCATTGCAAAGAGAAAAAACTATCGAAAAAAGAACCCTCTTAAATCATTGTGATGAATAGGAGGACATGTTCATGATTAATACAACCTCTTTTTATAACATTTTTTTCGCAGATACCCCACTGCAAATGCATTTGACAACATTTCCCGCATTAAAGAAAAAAATGGGAGAAAAGTGATAATATTTTATATACGTGTCCGTTTAGATGGTTTTACAATATTGTTGAGTGCATATATTTGTAAACCGGTGCTATAGATCGAACGATTAAAAAAATGAAACAACATAAAATATTGTAATGAAACTTGACATGAGAAAAATATTAAATCTACATTCATTTTTACAAAAGGGTTTGGCCAAAATTTCTACCAATGTCGGTCCGGCCACCCCATTGATAGATTGTAAATATCTAATATCATTTCACGGGTTCAACTCTCTAGTTTGATTTGCAATTTATTTTGTTATTGCTATCTTTATTTATTTTACATCGATTGTGACGGCGTTTCATTAGTGTTCCCGGGAACGGTATATTAAGGAAATCATCTCTATGGTATATCAAAGCATTGTATCAACGTTTATAAAGACCAAAGATTCTTCATTAGGATGACAGTGGTCAAAGGGTACCTAGCGTCGGCCTCTGGACACAAGGGTCGCGAGTTCGAATCCCTTGCGACCTTTCATTAATCCACAGTTCTTGTTAAGTATCCAGAAAGCAGAATTGAGAGTGATTGATCTAAGTTGGGGAAACTTGTTGCACAATCGATGTAAAATAGATAAAGATTCTTCACAAATTAATGAAACAGAATCGTAGAGTCAATCTTTTAATACGCTGTCATATCGAAGGTTCAGTGCAATACTATTGTAAGTTGTTTATGAAGCACTTACTATAGTCTTGCATTGAACCCTCGATATGAATATCCAGTAAATAATTAACGACGACGGAAACTCTGCAAATGAGTTTGAATCTTTCAGCACATGTAGAGTTGTGAGGAAGTCAATTTATTAAACCAATTAACGAATATCCGACATGTAATACCTGTTTGGTACTGGGCTATATTGAAAGCAATTTAGCGATATCATAACTGATCCGACATGCACACCATGTATAATTGAACTTACCATAGAGAAAATTACCTGTGAAGGAATACACTACCTAAGAGACAAACACATTGAGAAATAAGTGACATTCAGTCCGTGTATCAAGGATACAGTTATAATATTTACAAAAAGCATGGTTTGTTAATTGTATTTGCAGAGACATAGATAACTATGTCTCTGGTATTTGGAAGAAACCATTATGGTGAATGGATAGGCCTAGTGATCGTTGTGGGTAATTCACCAACTTATAAAAGTATCTGGCTTCTATTCTCCTAAAGATTCACCATTTGAAATAGGTCAACGTTGGGTAATGGGTTAAGAACACTTACCACCAATAGATGCAGACACCGACAGTCACTTGATCAAAGTTTGACTAACTCGAGGCACGTTCATTTGTGTTATTGACATTGATCACTGAGGCCAAAGTAGGCCATAGTCATTTCACAAGATGACTATCCGATAAATCTGCATTCCTGAGTCGTTGACGAATGGATCGTCTGCTAGTTCGAATTTATGGTACTGGTATCTGTTTTGTCAAAAAGCTGTTTTGATACATGAAAACGGTATTTCTATAAGTTTGGTACAAGGATGATGGTCACCACACGTGCTGCTCTTGCTTCAGGGCATGTAACTAAGTTAGAACAGCCACTAAACGAGATTTCACAAGGGACCCTCAACAGCAATGATACCATTGCATTCTTCTGAAATTACAACTCGTAGTAAATTTGCATAAATGCTATTTATAGGGTTGTAATCAGTTAAACATTTAATAAATATCATTGTTAATGTTCTTAATTGTGTAAAAATGCGCGTAATTAGTTAAACTGGGTCCCGACCGGCCAAGAAAAGGGAGCTGAGAGGCAAAGCGAGGGTACAGGGGATGCGATACGGAACTTAATTTGTTGCGCATGCGCATTGAGCAATGTCTTCAATGGCGGCAGGATGGCCGAAACCTCTCAGGTAAGTGTCCTTTAATGGCAACGAATAAGCGTTGTGGTGATGTAAATGACTATCATTGACTCACAGCGTCAGAGGAAAATCTTTCCGCAAGAGCTGACCCGTATTGTTTTGTAGTAAATCTTGCTAGATTATGCTCATTTGCCGATTGCTCTCAAGCGTTGCAGTCGCACGGGCAAAGTTTTGGTACAATAGTAGCCGAAACCGTCGTCTTAAATTCGAGGATTTCATGTAAAAGGCAGATCTGACAACCATTTTACCGATTGAGTGACTGTTTATACAGTAATTGCAATAGGACTGAATAGCTGTTTCGTGTGCCAAGATAGCTGTTATACGAACAAAGCGACAATTTTGGCTGGCTTCTACGGACCAATACATGAGGACATTGTAGTTCTAAAAATAGTAACAAATAGAAACATTTCAATGAATACACTTAGGCTCGCTTTCTAGGCCAATGTGTGTTTGTTAGTACAACTGTGTCAAGCATTTTGTTTCACAGCATGGGTAATGTGAGTAAATTCTGTGATGAAAAGCTTTTGTTTTCAATATAAATCTGAAAGCCTTGTTGCACATTTCTGCTGATCCAAAGAGGTCACAAGCACTTTGGGAACTTGGCCACTTTTGGAAAATGCATAATGTGAGCTATCTATTTAACAGGAAACAAAGGCTATAATCATATTGTGGCATGTATAAACTCAAGTATATTTAATTGTAGAATAATTTGTCATTTTATATTGTTAAGAGAAGTCTTCAAATTCATTTTGCTCAATATGAAAGTATGTGCATGCATGTCTGTTTCTCTTTATCTGCGTAGAAAGACCACATCTTCTACAGACTTACTGCTATGTATTTCTCCACATTCGCAGCTAAAACCATGCACTATGGAATAAAATTGAAAAACCTGAGGAATTTGGTCATTTTCGGCTAAAATGACTCCTTTCTTTATGGTTGGTTTGGTCACTTTTTGGTAAAATTATCTTTTTTCTGCTCAGTGTTGTCTCAATCAGGAAGCTATTGCACAGAAAGTGATAAGAAGTTGAATTTCTATTCATAATAATGTTTATCGCGTTACATGGTGCAAAAGGTGATGTGAAAAGGGTTGCCGTGAAAACTAAGTGATTCACGGTTAGTTGACACGTGACCTGCTTCATTTGCATGTGGTCAAGCGACGCAAAAACTGGCCCATCGGAGTTAAAATCTATGAAGTGAAACAATACTGTTTGGTCCATCTAATATTTTAAATTACAAATCGTCATTGGATGATCATTAAATTTGAAGAAATCGAAGGTCTTACTGGGAACTGTTTGCAGCTGCTTTGCACTTAAGAACAATTCTATATTTAGATTAGTTAGGGAAATCTACGTCACAGAGACAAATCTCCGGTTTCATTACTTTTTTACACAAAATAAACACATGTTATATCCTCCACATTTAACACTCTCAGGACATATATTAGATATTCCACCATACCTTTTGGATCACCCCTATCTATATGCCTTATCAAGATTTATCCATTCTACCATAGACAGAGAATACTGTGTGACGTCATTTTTCATCGTGTGACGTAAGACGATGACATCACTATTTGTCTCGTGACTACTCATTCATGTTTGTTCATGTATATTCATTTGCGTTTTATAAAAACTGTTTTCTCTGTTGTTTCGTTGAAATTGGGTGTTCGAAAGGAATGTAACGGGATAAACAGAATAATAGGTTAGTGACGTTAATGGGTTAAGTTTTTCTGGCTCGGCTTCGGTATTTATTGGGTGAGCCTTCGGCTCACCCAATAAATTCCTATGCATTGCCCAAAAAACTTAACCCATTAACGTAACTAACCTATTATTCTCTATATCTGGTCAGTTATTTGAATGATCAATAATAGCTCTGATTTTAAACTTTAAAAGGTGTTATTCTGTTTGTTGACATCTTTTTGACAGTGTTTGATGACAAAGTGTGAATATCATCCTATGATGTTAGAATATGAACACTTGTCAAAAACTCATGATAAGATTGGACTACCAACAGGGTGCCAGTGGTATTGCAGTGTCTGCTGGTTAAGTTGGCAATTTGTAGAATGTGGTGTTCAGTATGTGGGTCCAACAGTCCCTCTGGCCTTGTGTGAGTGTCCTTTGGTAAGGCATTTTATAGCCCTCGTATAGAACTGATTTTTAATCTAGGAAAACTGTAGCATAACTCAAAAGTTGTCGACATGGCTTGAGGAGCCAACAGGTTTGCTTCTGCCACTGATTGGTGCAGCTGTAGTGTATTCACCTTGTGAATGTGTGAGGATGTGTGATTTATTCCCAAGTTCAAAGACACAAAATGGTAGCGATGGCTTCTTTCAATGAAACTTGTTAGAGGAGACAACATTACGACTGGATTAGTCAGTTTCATATCTAAATTGGGTTGAGCTTGTTTGGGTCCCAGGAAATCCTTTTAACAATGACAAAATGTTTTGAATCGCAAACAATTTGATTATTCTAATGTATCTGGACAGGATGAAATAAAGTAAGGTTAAATGAAAAACTTGTGTGCGCCAACAAAATGCATCAAAATAGCATTTTTGTTTGTCTGAATGAAAAATCTTCCCAATTGGTACCCGCCAGCGTGAGCGCTGCATGGAAGTTCAAATGTTGCCGGAACCATCGCTAGTGAAACCCACCGGCATCGCAAAGAAATAAAGCGGTACTGCATAAAGTGGATAAAGCCAGTGTGGATACGTGATGTGAATCTAATAAGTAAAATGTGGCATAATTTATTTTTAATTCTCGCACATTTTTTTTTTTAATGAAGGAGGCATATAGTTAGAGGAATCGTTTTTTTTTTTCCATCAATAGGTCCTTTGGGGACGTATATGAGATAGAACATTGGGTATTCTGAGCTTTAAATGGGTATTAAACACAGGATGCATAGCAAAAACTTTCCCTGAGTTACCATAAGAAAAAATTACCCACATTATCATAATGGTTTTGATGTTTATAGATTAAAATTCTGTTTTTCATGAATGTTTCTGATGCATTTTTGAATACTAATATAAATGCTGACAGGTGTAAATTTACATTTCGGGGTTTGAAACGGCGTCAACATTTTTCAGTTATGTTGCTATGCCCTGTTCATAACAGGAGGAATATCCCAAACTTGCCTGCCAATTAGGGTCAGGGCTTTTTTGTGTTATATAACAGACTCCCATAAAAGGCACCTCCCCAATTGGAAATCATGCAGTTTTCCCAAGAACTTATCACACCAGCTTTTAGACTTCCCAATTCAGCAATATATAGCGATAAAATTTCCCAAATTTAACAGGCTGGGGCCTCTTCCCAATTGAAGAAAAAAGGCCCCGAGGGTTGATATGTTGGTTAGAACAAAGACAGTCAGTCTGGAGACTACCGCTCATGAAAATCCAGATACCGTCACCGGGATTTAAACCCACTTAAACAGTGGTCTTTTGCTGTAATTACATGTGAATAGGGAGAAAGGGTTGTGAAAACTTGTGACTTAATTGAAAGCCACAGCAGGCAACAACCCAGGGCATTTTTCCTTCAATTGGGAAGAGGCCCAGGCCTGTTGAATTTGGGAAATTTTATCACAGAATTGATGATTTTGGAAGCCAAAAAGCTGTCATGACTTTAAGATTTTGGGAAGACTGCATGATTTTAAAGAAATTTCTAATTAGTAAATTGCCTTTTATGGTCCCCTGTTGTGTTATGTGAAAAAGCTCTGTACCTTCATAGGGATTTGAACCCACATAAACATTGGTCATTCACTGTAAATAGATATGAATGGGGAGAAATGGTTGTGAAAGATTGTGACTTTTCCTAATTGAAAGCCACAGCAGGCAGTGACAATTAACCCTTTCCCAAACAATAACGACATTTGACGACTTTGTTGCAGACGAATTTGGAAAACATTGTGGGAAAGGAGAAATTCCTTTTCCCACAATATTTTCTGTCCTATCAGAAGATTATTTTCTGATTTCATCACATTTTGAAATGTCGTCTGCAAACTCTTTTCAATTTGGGATAGTCGAAAAATTGTTGTTTGGGAAAGGGTTTAGCAGGAAGTAAAAGAATTCAATATTGAGGGCTCAATGCAATACTAGAATTAGTTCTTCATGTTTACTAATCTTTTACTGAACCCTTGCCTTGATATGATTGTTACAAACAACCACTGCAACTAAAAGTAGGATTGCTCAATTGTATCAATTCTTCCCTTCGTCATCACGGTTTCTCAAATCATTTGCAAAAGATATCTTAGAGTTTCATGGGGTACTTAAAGGAAAATTAGTCAAGATAATCATTGACCAGGAATCCCATGATTCATAATACATAAATTTGTATATATTAGAAATAGTGCCAATTTATAGAAGGCTTGAGTTTTGTATTGTGTTTCAATATTTGAATAGATAACACTATTCAGTGTTGTCATTAAGAGCTGGCTGATGGCCAATTTGACCGTTCAAATGACTTTTTGGTCCGCTCAAATAACAAAAAAAATGATATGTGGTCATATTAAGAAGTAGTTAAAACACCTAATTTTTGTTGGATGTTTGCTGCATTGACCTCCTCAAATCAATAGCTGGCCTCTTACTCCAAATATTAATGATAACCCTGGCTATTTCTTATAAACTTGGGGGCTGTATGCATAATATAGCAATGTCATTGTTATATTAATTTTGAAATTATCGAGTAACAGGGCTCACGCTGTCGGTCGCCAAATGCGCCAAATGCGAATATTATTTCATTCTGGCGAAAGATTTCCCGATTTGGCGAATTTGCTTGGCGCATGGTTTTTTTCATTCAACTTTACCATTTTTCCATCTGTCCGGACATTACAGATAGTTATATCTTTTGACACACTTAACAGTTAGTATCTCCGAAAACCCCAAATTAATCCGCTAATTGTTATCCCCGTGTCAAACAATGCCTGAGGCGTGAATTAATCTGGTCTTTATTATGTGTAAACAACTCGACACACTTGATTGGTAGACTCGATGCGGTTGTTCCACGAAAACCGATTACTATTTACCGCATTCCGTCCAGTGTTTTATGATGCATGGTAGAACGCGAGAATTTAAAGAGGGTTAATTTGTAAAGTATTTTGATATTGACAGTTCGCTTCCCTCGTTGATGCAACGGTCCTATTCAAATTGCGATCCTCTATTATTAATCATTCAAATCATCATAACGGAGTCTTAACGAGGGTAAAAACAAATAGACCTAAGATCATGTTTACTTTCCATTTAACTATCGGACTTTTCTAAAATAAATAACAAAACTGAGAATTCAGAAATGTATAGTCTTCAATATGATTTGATGTTATCTGAGATAAAAGATTCATTTTGATTTTGTCACTCAAATCGTAGCCTTAAGTTATACCATCTTTGGTTTAAATTTGTTCGGAAGGGGGAAGGGGAATGTCTTGGCTTATTTATTTTTATTTTTTTTTAACATAATATTTTTATTGGCATTACACATTACATATTTATGACATTACAATTTTAATAAAAATGGTGAAACATAACAAACAGAAATAATTAACCAAGAGGATTTAACACATATCTACATACAACATGAAGAGTGTTTAAAATAAAGAAATTTTAATTGGAGCCATTGGCTCAGAATTTGGCTCCTACTTCTTTAAATTGGCTCCTATTTTTGCCATTTGGCGAATGTGCTGGCGCAGACTTTTTTCCAGCCAGGGTGAGCCCTGAGTAACTTCCTTTTTAAAATTTTGACAAAATATTTTCAAATTTGATATGTTATAAATAGCAATGTCTCCACTGGTATCTTACTTTTTTTTTTAAACAAACCAAACTGACAAAAAGAATATTTTGATTTTTGTCTATAGAAGGATTGGTTGTTGTCTAGAAAGCACTCACATTTTATAGTAAGGGATGCAGGGTTGTTATTAATTTTTAGGAGTAAAATGCCAAACTTGGGATTTGGCCAATGAAGCAAACGCCCAACAGAAATTAGGTGTTGCTTATAACCACCATATTTTTTGTTCTTTGAGCCAACCAAAAAGTCCTTTGAAGCAGTCAAATTGGCCGTCAGCCGGCTCTTTATGACAACCCTGGAGATGCCTTTCGGACCTCATTGAAAATAAACGTTAATGTCAAACCCTGATGTCTGATTGTTTCTGTTGTAGAATGGGTCAACTGCTGTTGCTGAGGTGGCGTTGGTAAAGGGAGACTCTAGTGAGGGACAAAAAGATCTTAAAGTCATGAATGGGCCTCATCATCCAGAAAAGAAAGAACCAGAGATGAACGGGATCTCTGAAGAAAACACTAACGAGACTTCTGAACTGTTGGAAGATGCAGTGAAGAAGTCTGCTGAAGAAAAGAACCAAAATGGGGAACAAAATCCTCCTGAAACCGTTGCTGATTTGTTGGAAGTGTGTAAAAATGGATATGATACTACTGGCACTGTGTCTGGTAATGCTGAAGAGGTAGAACCAGAAGTCCAAGCAACTGAAGAAAAGCCAAATACTGAAGTTGGTTTGTCCAATGGACTGGAAGCTGAAAAATTAACTGAAACTGAAAAATTAATTGAAACTGAAAAATCAACTGAAACTGAAAAATTAACTGAAACTAGTGCTGAGTCATCTGAAATTGATTCCCCGAAAGATGGAGGTAGTAGTAAAGATGTGATAGAAGAAAAGACTGATGTTGATAACATTCCTGAGCAAAAAGAGGAACTTCAGAAAGTGAATGTTTCAGTTGAAAGTAATGATATAGAAAATGCCAATGATGTGACTGATAAAGAAATCAGTGAGAAGGGTGTAACAGAACAAATTGAGTGTGGGAAAACTTCCCATGTTAATGTTGTATCTATCAAAGATAAAATTGATTCCAAAGATGCCCCAAGTGAAAACACCAATGATGGTAAAGACAAAGATGCTTTAGATAAAGAGAAAATTGATGATGTATACGAAACATCGAAAACCAATCAAACTTTGAGAATAGGGGATTCTAATATTGATATTTCCATGGCTGAAAGTGAGGATTTAAAGGAAGATGCATCAGATGAATCTCGGACTATGTCAATCGAGGAGACAAAAGAAAAGCCAGCATCCAAAGGTGAAGACTCTGAAGATATTTCTCTTGTCTTAAGTGAAAGTGATCCAAGTCTTAGAGAAGAAAATGATATAAGTGATAAAGCTGATCATGTTACTCCCAAATCTCTTGTGAATGAATCAAGTGAACTGGAAAATAAATTGTCTAAAATAGAAAAATTAGACGAAGATATTTCTGATAGGAACGGGTCTAAATGTAAAGAAATGGATGTTAAATGTGAAGAAATGGATGTTAAATGTGAAGAAATGGATGTTAAATGCGAAGAAATGGATGTTAAATGTGAAGGTGGTAAGTCAGTGAATGTAGCATCTAAATCTACCTGTACTTCAGAAATAAGCCCAGTTGCACGAGTTGAAGATGGGAAAAAAGACAACAAATTAGTCATAAAAAATTCGACATCTAAGACAAAATCAAAAACATTAGATCAAGTTTTATCAAAGATAACATCTATTGCGGAGAACGAAAATCAGAAATCTGTAATGAAAGTAGATGGATCTCAGAGCCAAAATGTTCCCAAAAAAGCAAAAGCTCGCAAGTCCTTTGCTCCGGTTAGAGAATCTTCACCAACAATTAATAAGTCTTCAATAACAAATCTGACCTTTAATGTGAAGGAACTAGAGAAACAAGGTCTGTTAGATATACCAAAAGCTCAAAAGCGTAAAGCATTTGAACCAATGAAAATCAAGTCAGAACCTTTAGTGGATACTGAAGAACCTCAACATACCCTTGATGAAACTAACAAACTGAAATCTCCTGGTAAGGTAGATAAATCATCGCTCAAAAAGAAAAAATTGAATCGGAAAAAGAAAGGAAAGCGTGGTGGTTATCTGCTCCCTGGAGAAAAAGCAAGGAAAAAGAGCCGAAAGAAAGGGAGTGATGGAGAAATGGAGGCCGAATTCAATACAAAACTGCAGGAAAATGTTGACCAACCAAAAGACAGTGAAATCGTGCCTCCATTACGAATAACACAGAAACAAATAACTCAAACCGAGCCATCTTATTCGCATTCTGAAACAGTGACACCCTCTAGGAGTTTATTATATCAATCAAGTTTAGGGATATCTTCGGCTTTAGATGCAACTTCTCCGCAGAATAGTGTTCTCAATGTATTGACTGTGACAAATAGACCTTTACCTGCTCAAATGCCGTCCAGTAATGGAAAGAAAGCCAAGAAATCCATGAAGGCTGTGGATTCAATGAGGAAAATTGATTCTTTTTTTATTGGTGGAAATTCCAACCAAGCAGCAAGAAAGGTGAGTTCTTCTAACCCTTTACCAAATGCCAAATGTTCAACTGTCCCAAATTGAAAGAGTTTGCAGATGACATTTCAAAATGGGATGAAATTGAAAACCAGTTTTCATAACAGAGCAGACAACATTTTGGGAAAATGAGAAATTGCAATTTTTCCTTTTCCCACAATGTTTTCCAGAGTTGTCTGCAACAAACTGCTCAAATGTCATTGTTTGGTAATGGGTTATGGTATCTTGGCTTTGGAAATGATTTGAGCAGAGGCCAAGGTAGTTCCTCTTAATTTTTTCTTGTTTTTCTAAACCCTATATTGTTGGAACTGTCCTATTAGAGTTGTCTCAACGAAATATTTATAAGCATACAGTGATAATTTTTGGCCCAAGAAATCTCATAAAATTTCCCCAAAACTCATTACTTCATTCATTTTAATCATTTTTCTATAGAAAAACCCATTGATTTTTAAGTTATGGTAAAAAAAAACCATTGATTTAATTCAGAAAAAAAATCACTGAGAATAGGACTCCGATTTGGAAGCATCATTTAAATTCAGGATGCAGTGATATTCATAGCATGAGAAAGCCGTCACGAATGAGACATGGTCTTGAAACAAATTTCTCATCTGTTATGAAACATAAGGTAAAATAGATCAAAATTAGGAGACATTTCAAATTCTATGGGACATTTGAATTTGAGAGTGAGACACAACTTTCATATTTGGCTATTTAGAGCAAATCTGTAACTTTATTTGTATAGCTTTGAAACATGAAAGAAATGAACCCAGATTTGCTCGACCCGAAGAAGTTTTTCAGAAAAATTACCATGTCTCGCCAAAAGAATAACGGTCACACGATTCACCGAAATACCGTAATACCACAGAAACATCGGAATACCCGTTAAATCAAAGTAACACCGAAACACCCTTTGGTAATACAGGAATACCCTTTGTTTTGACTTTCTCCAATAACGTAAATTCATTGAAGCTTTTGATGTGCAAGCAGTCTCTTTTTCTCATTGATTCAACTCGACTATGATTATGTTAGCTGAATCGTTTGGTTAGAATTCGAAAGATTAGAGTAGAATTTCAAATGATATACCGAAAACAGCCGCTCAATTGCTTTTGCTTATGTCCAGACTGGTCTTTGTCATAATCGTTAGGAAGACTGATCTTACTAAATTTAATTAATTTTTCTTTAAATCTAAAATCTAATTTTTTGTTCACATGCGGAACGTGCATAAACATATGTATTAGTAAATTCATTGTTAACTTTAATTTTTCGATAATAGCATTTAATACATCAACACTGATCTTTGAAAAAGAAATCACTCAGCTTTGTATACCTCTTACATCCTTTTATGTACACTTTAAAGGTAATAGGTATTATGACATAATTTGAGGACCCTCGCTAGCCTATATCTCAGGGGTATTCCGGTGTTTCGGTGGTATTACGGTATTTCGGTGATTCGAGTAACCCTAAGAACACCAATGTGGATTGCACCTAAATTTTACTGGTAGGGATCCTTGTTGGATACCAAAGTATAACTGTTATGTCTAAATCTTTAATTGCTCCCATCCAGTCAATGGTTTTATTTGGTTTGTCCCTTGCTGATTAATGCTTTTTCAGGTTAATCAGGAATTTACCAAACCATCGTGGGCGTCTGCGATGTAAGGCAGATCTATGTTACATCTCCGATTTGGTGTAAAAAGTGTCTGAACTGGTGACATCAGTTGGTTTAGCTCCACAGATCCAGCGATTCATGCCTTTATCGTTCCTGCGGTTGTAAAGCCTGTATAAATAAATAGTTAATTTATAGAAACATTCTGTTACATTTCAGCCTCAAAGTCCAGAGTCATTGGTTAACATTGGCTCCCAAGGTGAGTTGTTGATTCATTTTTCTTTTTCCATTAGGCCTCACCAATATTTTTTTGAATTATATACAAGGGTTGGTAGGGAAGTTCGTGGACTGTTATCATAATTTTTTTATTATCTGTCATAAATCATTGAAATCTTCATTAAACGCTATTTAACTCTTTGTCAACCCAGAGCAGGTGTTCTGTTAAGTTTTGTCTATTATTTGCTGAATTATCAGTCCCCATAGTCACGTTGGTCGACACACCCGGAGCACGTCAAAAATTACATGTTATTCAAACTTTCATTTTGGCTTATCACTCAATAGAAAATGTTCACGCCTGTGCAAATCTCTGAGAATTCGTTTATTGTGATATTGTACCTCTGACGTCATGACCTGAAATTGTCATGTTATTCCGGTTACGCGTTCGAAAGTTACAAGGATTTTAATTACTACAGTCGTAATCTAAACTAAAGAAACCATGACGTCAACTGGCGACGTTGAATTAAGGTCGGTTGTTATTTTGCGTTGGTCTTGATAGGACACCAACTGAGACGTTCAACATGTTAAAGAGCTCCAGCACAATTAGAAAATGTATCAGATCACTAGTATTCAAATGGCATAAACAGTTTAAGGAGAGATTCAATAGAAGATGATGAACCATGTGGTCATCCACCGGTACTTAAATGTTCTACTAAGACAAAGTAAAATACTTGGTTTTACAATGAGAGAAGGCACACTTTGAGAAGTTTAGCGTACGGAAGTATACTTCCCATCCAACTATACATGATAGTTTAAGTGTTGAATAAAGTATAAAAATGTGTGCGTTTGTTGGGTTCCGCGACCACTGATGAACCATGAACGGGAGGCCAGCTTTCGTTGCTCGGAAATGTTAATCAAACAAAACAAACGCGAAGGTGAAGGATTCTTGATCGCATGAAAAAACAACAAACGGGATATGACTATGGCATTTCGATTCAGAGACAAAAGCACAGTCCTGCATCTTGAAAACCCCAAGAACTCCTCCCCCGAAGAAGGCACAAGTGCAGAAAAGTGGTTGGAAACATTTGTTTATTATGTTTTTCATGGACCGGAAAGCATGATTCTTCAACACCAAATTCCGAATGGGCATAAACTCAAAATCTGGAATGAATGAATGAATGGTGTTTTAAGGCGCATCGGTCAAAATCTGGAAAAATCTTACGACAGTTACTGGTACCTTGTTGTCTACAATAAATGGGTACAAAGACACATAAAATGCATTCAAACACCCTCTGACTACATGGAAAAGGTTTAAAAATACATTTAACTTTATCTTGACGTTATCATGACGTCGTGTTTTGTACGCTGCCGTGCTCCGGGTAGGCACTACCACATTATTGTTTTATGTTATATTTGTTTAAATGTTAATGACACATTCATGAAATTGATACATTATTGAGATAATAGATCAAATTGTATGATTATATACTTCTTATACGTGTATACTGCTGAGTATCTTTTTTCTAGTACCAGTCCACGAACTTCCCTACCAACCCTCGTATAAATAACAATGGGTTTTGGGATGCATTTGAAACAATGAGTATTTTTGGAAAACAATGTGTCCCTTTTTTCTAACTTCATTGGACAAAACTTAACTCAATTATTCACACTTCTCTGTTCTCTTCTTAAAAGACCCTTGTTATACTTTTTTGTCTAACAAAAGGAAAAAGAATCTCTCAAAATAGGCAGGTAATTAAAAGGATGAAAGTAAAAGCTTTACAAGTGATATCAGTTCTTGACACAAGTCAATGTTTTCTTTCATTCAATGGGTCCTGTGTGATGCAAGGGAAATGAAACAATGGGTATTTTGAGATTTTAATGAGTAAAAAATGCAAAACCCTTAACAAAAATTATTCCTGAGGCCTTAGATAAAATTGAGTTTGTTTGGCCTTTACCGACAGACCCCCTTTTTACCCTCCTACTTAAAAAATTTATATTGCAATTTCTGAAAACGTATTTTTTTTTCATTTTGGCTTTTTCAGTGTTTTGAATATTCATGGTCCATAATTATGTGTAAATAAGAAATACGATTTTTGAAATAAAAAAAATAATTTTCTTATCTACATACCTACCTGTAAAATCTTGGATTGCCAAAGGGCAAACCTACAATTTTCTACCACTCTTTTTGATAGGAATAACATTATCTTTTGTTCTTATTTAATCAGGGGTGCAGGGTTTTAATTGCCGATGCAAACCATCGGTTAAAGCCACTTTTGAATTGTTTTCTACATGCCCAGTCATAAAGTTTGATAAAAGAGGGTGGCTTGGCTCAATTGGTTAGATCTCAACCTGGATCTCTTTCTTCAAATCTTTAAGAAAAAACAGGGGTGGTGAATCTGAATTTGAATGTCTTGTCTGTAAATGCCAAATTTGTTACTGCACTTGTCCTTAAAATGGTTATGTAGTACATTTAAGTAAAACACACTCGTCCATTCAGGCTTCTAGACAATCTGGGCAATACCTACAATTGATTTTGCCATCCCTGTTAATAGGGTGAAAATATTGTAATATTCCTTAACCCTTGGAATCCTGGTTAATTTTCTGAAGAAAGATTTTTGTGTCGTTTGTTTTCCAAAACCTTAAAGGCACATAAAAGGAGATAAGTACAAATAAATTAATGAAAAAATATATGGAGTTCTTTTAATATGTTCATAAAAGTCATGAGAATTAACTTACAAATGCATTTAGACCCTATTAAAAAGACTCCTTTAATAACATAAGTTATTTGTGCTTGAAATATAGCTGTCTCCAATTCAATCATGTTTATCAACAACCTGTTTGTTTACATATTCAAAATAACGAATTCTGATTGGTCGGTTCAAATCTTTGTGTATCAACTGTCAAGATCAAAGGTGAAAAATGAGGCAATCTGACTTATTAAACTTGCTAGTCTATGTTATTTCTGGTAGACTTTCCCGTTTAAGTTTTGCAGATGGTTTTTTTTGGTGATAACTTATTGAATCTGTTAAAAAGGTTACTAAATAAAATAGTTTGATATAGCATTAATCTCCTTGTATGTGCATTTAAATAGCTGCTTAATTTTGTTGATGAAAGATACTCCGAGTAGCAAACAGGTTAGATCACAGGTCAGCCACCAATAACCTGTTTGCATTTAAGCATGAAATTGGTTCCAGGACTAAAAGAGCTAACAATTCCTTTTATAGCTTCTCTTGACCCTTTATTATGGTCACTCATAAATTATACAGGACCCTAATTGAGCCCTTATCTGTACTACTGAAAGTTATAATTTTCTTCTATCTGTTTTCTCCCCATTTATTCCTAGGTGCTAAAGACACAGAAGCAAGGAAAAGAAAAGCACAAGGTATGTGATTTCTGTCCACTAGTGCATTGTACCAGCATTTTTTTATGAAATATTCTGCGTTATTCTGCCTCATTCCCCCATCTCTAGAGTATATATTTTTCCCAAATATTTGACAAATCTTGATTCAATCTTGATGAAGAAAAATTGACAAATTTGCAGAAAAGCCCAACAAAGTTTGAACATAAACATAACAAAAGTCATGTTTATGAGAAAAATAGTTGGAATAATGTTTTTTCTCAATGAATGGTGAATTATAGTGTTAAAACTTGATTTTTTACTGTTCCTTGCTAAGCTTAGAAATTTCCCCCTTTGCACGCTCATTTCCCCCCTCATGGGACTCGACCCCTTCCGCCAAACTGAAGAAAAAAAACACTGTCCAGTCACAGAAAAAGTATTCTCAGCCTCTTATATGGGTTTTTTATCTTTAATTGTATAGTGTTAATCCTTACCTAACACCAAATTTATGACTGTCCCAGATTGAAAGAGTTTACAGACAATATTGGGAAGTGGCCAAGGCCTGTTAATGTTGGGAAATATTATATCAATGAAATTGATTAGTTGGGAAACCAAAAAGCTGGTGAAACTTTGAACTTTTGGGAAAACTACATGATTTTGAAGAAGTTTCCAATTTGGAAGGTGCCTTTAATGGGCATTGTTATATAAAGAGAAAGAGGTCATAAGAATTAATTTGATGTTTTATTCTTCAGGTTCCATTCCAAGCCCAAATCCAACGCCGGAGGAGAAGAAACGTAAAGTGGAGGAGTCCGCCATATCACCCCCACCCCCTCAACTGATTCGGCTGGTTCCCACAGTAAGTTCTGGTGTGAGCATGTCCAAATTTACAGGCTCCACCAATCAGATACTCCTTGCCCCGGGATCGGGCGCCGGCCCCCAGACTATCATCCAAAATGGCACACTGAACGGGTTACCGATGTTCCAGATTGTTAACGGACCAAACGGGGCAACGTCTCAGCCCCAGCAACTCGTCGCCATCGGTCCAGGACAAGGGCAATCACTCCTGCAGAGCAGTTTTCCGAGAACGACAAATCTGTTACAGACAAGTGGCATGGCGCCCGGCGTGCCCGTGATCTTGGGCCCGGTGTCTCTGCAAACTGTTGTGAATAATCAAGTTAGTAGTAGCCAGTCTCAGGTGTTGTCTTCCGCTGTGATTTCTTCCACAACGACTCTAGTGACGTCGCATTCGTCTGGGTTCCACGGCACTAGACTTGTACCCGTTTCGAGTGTGTTATCAGGACAACAGTGTAGTGGTGAAACTGGGGCTGTTTCCCTCCTCAAGAATCAAGTGTATTTATCAAACGGACAGTTTCTGGATCATAGCAAACTCGTGCCCAAGGGAGGGTCTTTACCAAACGGGCTTTACCCAGTCACCCCGCCCAAAACGCCAGATAACAGCGCCTCCTCATCTCTAGAGGCACGGGAAAGTGTGGAGGTAGGTGGGATTTAATTATTGCTGTTCAAAGAATGAAAATTATTTCAGCCCTTTTTTGCAAATTTGGGGAATTGGTCTGGTGTCCCTCACCAGGGAATAATTGGTTCAGGAGGGGAAATTTAGACATTTGTCTAAACAGGTGCATAAATCAATAAAAACACAAAGATTGATGTCAAAAGGTGTTTGTTTATTTAATAATGGACTTTGTTTGCAAGACACTTGTAATATTTATTATTTTGGCGTCATGACCAATTTTTCAGTGAGGATTACTTATTATTTGGGGTTTAAGAACGATTTCCTGTTGGGGAATGTTTGGGCTTTAGATGGGTAAAAATGTACATTCCAGAGGATGTGGAATGGGGCCAAATATCTGACCAAAATTGCCACCAAAAAGGTCGGCCGTATCATTTGTTTTGTTATTTAAGCCGACCGAAAAGTCATTTGAAGCGGTCAAATTAGCCAACAGCTCTTAATGAGAACACTGCTATGACTTGGATATTCTGCTCAGCATAGTTTACTTGCTGTTGTTTATTTTAGCTTAGCCCAGGAGGTACAGCCTTACCAGATAAAGACGTGATCCCATTGTGTACCTGTAAAATAAATGGGGCCAACTTTCAGAAACTGGCCTCGCTCGTAACTTATTGCCAAGCGGTAGACTCGGTCGACGGAAAGGTAAATATCTTTTTGTTTTGACATGTTTGGGAAGAGTGTAGCGACTAAATATATACCAGGGTTTCTATTCCCCTTGAATTGGGAAGTGGCCATGGCCTGTTGAATTAGGGAAGTTTTCATGCTTAAATTGCTGAATTGGGAAACCACAAAGCTGGTATGGCTCTGAATTTTTTGGAAAACTGCATGATGTTAAAGAAGTTTCGAATTGGGAAAGTGCCTTTGATATAACAGAAAAAAGCCCTATCTACAGAATAGATAGCTATAAAAGTATCGAGTTGCTATATTTAATAAAAAAAATGAATACACCCTCTAAGCTATCCCACTGCAAATTGATTTTTTTCTTGGTCATTGGATGTTGCATAAGAATACACACATGATAAAACAATGTGTAACAATGACTTCTATTTAATCTAGACCTCTGCAAAATGAATATGTTGTTTTTTCCCAGGTTATGGGATGTTGCAATAAAGTCACGAGTACGCAGGTAGTCCGACCAGCTGTGAAAGTGCCATTCCTCTCGCTGTGCGAGTCTCATCGTAAACGCCTACGTGTACACCAGTGTTGTCCGGGATGTGGCCATTTCTGTACACAGGTATGTATGTGTGAGTGAAAGAGCATACAGGAGCTGAGAAAAAAGAGGTAGTTTTTTTCGTTACTAACTTGTATATTTATTTTCTCGATATGTTGGGAACACTTGCTAGAATTGTTTTGTGGGGATGATACAAATTTGTCTATTTTTCTCGATATGTTGGGAACACTTGCTAGAATTGTTTTGTTGTGACAATATGAATCTGTCTATTTTCTCGATATGTTGCGGGCACTTGCTAGAATTGTTTTGTTGTGACAATATGAATCTGTCTATTTTCTAGATATGTTGCGGGCACTTGCTAGAATTGCTTTGTTGCGACGATATGAATCTGTCTATTTTCTCGATATGTTGCGGGCACTTGCTAGAATTGTTTTGTTGTGACAATATGAATCTGTCTATTTTCTCGATATGTTGCGGGCACTTGCTAGAGTTGTTTTGTGGGGACGAATTGAATTTGTCTATTTATTTTTTCGATATGTTGCCAGCACTTGCTAGAGTTGTTTAGTGGGGAAGAATTGAATTTGTCTATTTATATTTTCGATATGTTGTGGGTACATGCTAAAATTGTTTTATGGAGACAATACGAATTTGTCTTTTTTCTCAATATGTTGTGGGCACATGCTAGAATTGTTTTATGGAGACAATACAAATTTGTCTTTTTTCTCAATATGTTGTGGGCACATGCTAGAATTGTTTTATGGAGACAATACAAATTTGTCTTTTTTCTCGATATGTTGTGGGCACTTGCTAGAATTGTTTTGTTGCGACGACATGAATCTGTCTATTTTCTCGATATGTTATGGGCACTTGCTAGAATTGTTTTGTGGGGACGAATTGAATTTGTCTTTTTTCTCGATATGTTGCGGGCACTTGCTAGAATTGTTTTGTTGCGACGATATGAATCTGTCTATTTTCTCGATATGTTGCGTACACTTGCTAGAATTGATTTGTAGAAGTGATACAAATTTCCACAAAATAGGATATTTCATATAGCTTTGAAATACTGCATTCAAGTGGCAATAGACGACATGTATATGCCTTTATCGAATTCATTAATATTTGGAATTTTCTAATGGTCCAAATTGAAACAACAAGTTTTATTTTCCTCATGACATTTTGGTAGAAACCGCTCAGATATGAGGATGATTAGCTCATTTTGAATATTCATATTCGAGCCACAATATATTATAACTGATCAATTGTTAACACAGTGTAAAACACTATATAAAAAGTTGTATAAAGATTCGAATATCATTTTGAAAAATTCATTTTTAATTAAGAAAAATATGTGTACCTTGAGCAGTGTTAACTTACTCTGTCAAATCTCTCTTTTATCACAGGGGAGGTTTCTGCAGTGTAAGAAAGACGGAAGCAACTCTCTACACCTGTTTCATGAACAGTGTCTCATCGTGAAGGACGGGAAGAACTATTGCCCTCACTGCGGCGAGACATCCGCCCACATGGAGGTGCAGCTTCGCCTCGAGGAGAACAAACCTTCCACGATGAAGGAGAGCAAATCTTCACGCGTCCAGTAAGTAGGTTCAAAGTTAAACCCAGGTCCTGTGTGGTTGATTGAGTCGGCCTGGTCTAATTTCCTACCATCTCCACCATGCTAAATACACACCTTTTGAGCAGTCACACAGACATAGTGGTCCCATACTGTACTTTATCGTGTTCATTTTGCCTGTAAATCATTTCATTAGAATCAATTAAGAGAGTTAAAAGTGCCTCATGACCGATCTGTTTTTTTTGCTATTGATCAAAGAAGGGGCCTGTCCATTTCATTGGCAGAGGTCACGCCCAAAATGTTATGATGGGTATTTCCATCAAAGCGCATGGAGATGTAATCCTGTAAAATACAAACTAAACCCGTTTAAAACATACAGGAGAAGACAAAACATTCACACAGTTCCAATATATCCTCTAAATGTATCCCTATCCTGTGGAAACACCTTGGAAGTGGGACTTTCAATATTTCAAAGAACTACTTTCTGGCTTCAATGACCTGTAAGTGCTTTAACACCAGTCCAACACTTCATGGGGCGGTAATGTTTAACCTTTTAAACCATCAGGATGTTTCATGAACAGTAAATTCTTCCTATTGTTAATGTTGATAAAACTTTAATTTGGGTTTGGTTAGTTGTAAATTCTGTGTGTTAAGAAAAAGGGCCTTTACACTTATAGTGCTGAAGCCGACTTCATGCTTTTGCAAACAGGTTAAATTACAAGGCAGCTGCCAAGTAAATTGGCGGACGGCCTGTGATCTAATCTGTTTGCTAATCTGAGTTTCTTTCCTCATCAGAATTATGCAGAATAGGTATGTTATTGGAAAGCATTTTCTATTTTCATAAAATTACCCAGCATTCTAAGGGTTAAATTGAAAGATAATTCCCCTTGTTGTAGGACGAAAGCTAGAATCACGGCAAAAACAGCCTCGGTGACGGAGGAGAAGAAGGAGGAGCCGTCGTTTTCCTTTACCATAGAAAAGACAAAGAAAACCATCTCGACAGGTAGGCACAGGGATTGTATTAATCTTTATTTTTTATCTTTATCTACTTAAACATATAATTGTTTTAATGTGTGAGGGTCTTGTATGGCCCAGTGTTTAAACCTTTACCAAACACCAAATTTTCTACTGTCCCAAATTGAAAGAGTTTGCAGAAGACATTTCAAAATGTGATGAAATTGCGAAGTTATCTTCTGATAGGGCAGAAAACATTGAGGGAAAAGGAGAAATTACTCCTAACAGGCAATTTCTTCTTTTCCCACAATGTTTTCCAGAGTTGACCGCAACAAACTGGTCAAATGACTTTATATTATATTGTTTGGTAATGGGTTAAGGTGGCATACTAACAACTCGGGGGCAGTGATAATTTTTGGCCCTAAAATTCCATAGAATTACCCAAAAACTCATTGCTTTCATTCATAATTTTTCATTTTTCTATAGAAAAACCCATTGATTTTTAAAGTTTTGGTAAAAAATTTCATTGATTTAATTTAAAAAAAAATCGCTGCTCGGGGTCAAGGGTTATAGTCCCACTGACACCTGGTTTCGTGGGATTGTTGTTTGGCAAGTCACTTCAGAGCCCTTACCCATTACTGGTGGATCCAGGAAAGCTGTGGCATGACTGAAAAATTATTGACACAGCATTAAACGACATATAAAATAGAACTAAGAATTTACCTTCTGCTGAAAAATTGTTGACATGGCATTAAACATCATACAAATGTTTTAATTTGCCTGCAGCGGAGGAACTCAAAATAAAGTATGGCAAAAGGTTTTTTAATTTGATTTTTTAAATATAAAAAGACAAGTGTGAACAAATTGTCTTTCAAAAACATGTTTTTAAAGCTTTTTCTGTAAAAATAAATCAAATATTTCAATTGATGTAATAAACATAAATTTGTATTAATTTGCAGAAAATATTCCCTGTTTAGTATTAATCGTTTGTCACAACACAATCTTTCAATTAATGTAAACATAAATTTATATTTTTTTGCAGAAAATATTCCCATTGGCCCTGACAGACATTCTTTAGAGAAAGTTTTAGCTTGCCTAGGGCAAGAACGGTGAGTTTGATGATAGTTGTAATAGATACTTTATTTAACCCTTTACCAAACGTCATATTTTCAACGGTCCCAAATTGAAAGAGTATGCAGATGACATTTTAAAATGTGATGAAATGAAAAAAAATCTGATAGGGCAGAAAAAATTGTGGGAAAAGGAGAAATTGCTCGATTAGAGCAATTTCTCCTTTTCCCACACTGTTTTCCAGAGTAGTCTGCTACAAAATGGCCAAATGTCGTTATTGTTTGGTAATGGGTTATGGTATGGCCTGGGTAAAGGAAAACTTGTGATTGCTTTGGTGAAAGAACAAGTAGAAATGTAGTTCATGAAATATTTATAATTTCAAGGCATTCACCGTGCCAATTTTGAAAATTTGTCTGATTTTGAATTTATATTGGCAAAATGAATATCAGTGGTTTTGTTCATTATTTCATTTTAATTACCTCCCTTCAATTTTTAATTTTCACATTGCGCATCATTCATTCAAAATCACTATGCAACAGCCCTTATATTTCTTAGATTATGTTGTATAGGGTTACTTCTTATTTCTTATGTGATTTATTGATTTCAGACCAAAGAAATTCCGCCATTTGCCTAAATGTTTATATACACCTGCATTTGACCAAGACTTAGAGAGGACCTTGTACATGCTGGGTATGTATTCTCTTACCTTTAGAAGGCTGGGTAATATTATTAAAAAAGTTTTTTTGTGACGTTGGCTTTCCAAAATCCAAATCCTGAAATATCTGCTTAATTTTGATGAGAAAAGATGCTCAGAGTAGCAAACAGGTTAGATCACAGGCCAGTCGCCAATTTCCTTGGTAGCTTGGTTGGATCCAACCTATTTGCATAAGCATGAAGTCTGTTCAAGCACTGTAAGGGTAAACCTCTCTACCTTCTATACTGAGGAGTAATGGATGGCCCAGGGGTTAAGGTGGCAGACTTGAAACTTGGGGTCCCAAGTTTGATCCCCACTAGCAGCGCTGGTTACATAGGAGAGTCCTTTTGCAATACACATCAGAGCCCTAGCCTAGTACAAGTGAATCCCAGGAAAGCAATAATAGAGCTGAATAAATGTTGACATTGTTTTCCCCTGAACCCATTACCAAACAAAAAACGACATTTAACCAATTTATTGCAGATGGAAAACAATGTGAGAAAAGGAGAAATTGCTCTTTACGAGCAATTTCCTCTTTCCCCACAATGTTTTCTGCCCTATCAGAAGATTATTTTTCAATTTCTACATACTCCCCCACACAATTTGAATTCATCTTGAATTTCCTGGGAGCAGCCTTCGTTTGTGGAACAAACCTGGAGTGTCTATCACTGTAACTCTTGTGGGTCAGTCTGTTTGGCGCCAATGTAACCAAGGTAAACAATATACAGTCAGACCGGGACTCAAACACTCTTGTGGGTCAGTCTGTTTGGCGCCAATGTAACCAAGGTAAACAATATACAGCCAGACCAGGCCTCAAACTCTGGACCTTCGCAAACTGTGAAAACGCTCAACAATTGAGCTAGCTGGCCCACTTACTCGGCTCTACATTCTAGATCAAGACCCCTACTACACAATGCTTGTATATCAATGTCTTTGTTGTTTGGAATCTTATGACAGTTTATATTTAAAGAAACATCTTAACCTAAACTGTAGTCAAATTGAATTTTTGTGTTGCGTTTCTTATAGAGGATGGGCACGATCCAAATGAGAAGTACGAAGATCTAGAATTTCAAGGTGCTCTGCATGCTGCGGCTGCCGTCGGCTCTCTTCCAGTGGTACATGTCTTAGTACAGGTAGGTAGACTTGGTATTCAGTGTTGATTGCAGAATTGATTGTTTATTTTTAGCTTGACTATTTTAAGAATAAGGAGAGCTATACTTCTCAACCGGGTGTCTGCGTCACACCTTGGTTAAGTTTTTACATGCAAAACATGTATCTAATGAACAGGAAGATGGATTATTAAGTGTTTATTTCCGGATCCTGTGTGGCAGGTCTGGCAATTTTTGGCCAGCATGTCCGAAAGCCTTCATGGCGCAAGTCATTTTTTACTGAAATTTACTGCATAACCATTATAGAGATTGATGCAGAAAAGATAGGGTATTTAAGGAAAAGAGAATTTCACCACTCTTGCATGGCCAAGTGACTTGAGTGTAGGTCTTGTTACACAGAAGAACTGTGATTTCTTGTGGGAGTGTCCTTTGGCAAGACACTGCACAGCGTCGCCTAGTATTGATAAAATCAAGAAAGCTCTAAGATAATTAGGTAACACATTAACCCTTATGGTGCTGGAACTGTCTTCATGCTTATGCAAACAGGTTAGATCCAGGCCAGCCACAAAGTAATTTGGCGGCTGGCCTGTGTTCTAACCTGTTTGCTACTCTGAATATTTTTCCTCATCAAAATTAAGCAGATATTTAAGGTTTTGGAAAGCAGACGAGACAAAAATATATTTTTGGAAAATAACCCAGCAGTCTAATGGTTAAAGCCCATATAAACAAAATTGAAAAGAGTTAAATTCTGTAGAATATGAAGACGGTCTCTATGCTGCATTACAGGCCGGGGCATCCCCCCACCTTCAGGACAAGACATTACGGACACCACTGATGTGTGCCGCAGAAAACAACCATCTGGATGTAGTCAAGTACCTTGTAAAAGCTGGCTCCATCGTAGACTCAAAGGTGAGACTTTTCGAGTTACAAAATTCGAGGAAAGTGATATCCTTGGCATTTGATAATTTGTAACAAGTTTAGTGTCAAATGCTTTCCATGGGATGGCAAACCTTTATTAAATAATTAGATGTAACAGGAATTGTGTGAAATGATGTTGATGGATTAAAAATTCATATTAAATAATTAGATGGAACAAAAATTGTGTCAAATGATGTTCAACGGATGTAAAACCCATTTTGAATAATAAGATGTAACAAGTTAAGTGTGAAATAATGTCGATGGGATGTAAAAATCCATATTAAATAGTTATAACAAGTGTTGTGTTAAAAAGGAGAGAGAGAAAACAGCCCATAATGTAATCGTTTCTCCGAGATGATTCCAATGACATGTCACATTGCAATATTGTACTTTTATTTGATAAACTATCCATGTTAATCAGTTTTGACTTTATACGCAAATATCTTTCTTAAGTCGTTTAGTAAAATGGTACCCTATTGTCTAAATACTGTTATCTCTTATAGGCTGATGATGGAATGACAGCTTTGCATTACGCAGCTAAGGCAGGTCATATTGACGTTTTGAATGTTTTATTGGACTCAGAGAAAATCTTTGTCGACGTGACAGACGACGGAGGTTGGACACCGCTCATCTGGGCAGTGGAACACGATCAGACGGAGTCCGTCAAATTGCTGCTTAAAAGGAATGCTGATCCCAATCTGCGTGATTCTGTAAGTGGTGGCTGGACATTGTGTGAAAGGACTTAACTCTTGTAATGCTTGATAATTTTCTAAAAATAGATTGTTGCATTGTCTGCTTTCCAAAACCTTGAATATCTGCTTAATTTTGTTGAGGAAAGATACTTAGAGTAGAAAACAGGTTAGATCACAGGCCAGCCGGCAATTTACTTGGTAGCTGACCTGGATATAACCTGTTTGCTTAAGCATGAAGTCAGTTACAGCACTATAAGGGTTAAGAAAAGTCACTTCAATCAAAATGCCCGCTTGGGGCCTACATTGCCAAGTGGTTTACCCATTAACAAACAATAACGACAATTGACCAGTTTGTTGCAGACGACTTTGGAAAACATTGTTGGAAAAGGAGAAATTGCTCCTTACGAGCAATTTCTCTTTTTCCCAAAATGTTTTCTGCCTTAACAGAAGATTATTTGCCAATTTCGTCAATTTTGAAATGTCTTCTGCAATCTCTTTCAATTTTCGGACAGTCGAAAATTTAATGTTCGGTGCAGGGTAAGAAAAGTCACTTGAATGAAAGTGCTCACTTGGGACCAACATGGCCAAGTGGTTAAGGTGGCGGACTTAGAACTTTGATGTCCCTATTTTGAGCCCCATCGATACATCTGGTTTCGTGGGAGTTGCCTTTTGCAAGTCACTCCAGCGCCCTAGCCTAGTACTGATGGATCCACGAAAGTCATGAATAGATTGATATTTTTTGACATGGCTTAAGCCCCATATAAACAAACAAGGTACTCACTGTACCTATCCAGGCCAGGGTCTTCCCCAGGAATTTTTTCAGGCGCTGGGGAGGATGGGGGAGGGTCAAGGGAGGGGGTCATCCCCCTCCCTTTTCGTTTTTTTTTATATATGTGTACCAAAATGGTGAGTTTTAAGGTATGTTGTGAAAATTAGAGACAAAAGAAAGTGTCCCATAATATATTTAAATCAACACATTTCCTAGACAAAAAAAATGAGTGATAGTCTACAAAATTAAATTTTCAAAACTCATTATATTTCAATGTGCATTTCTATTTTGAATACTCTACTTCTCATTGGTTTTGCTTTGAACCATTCATCATTAGCTTTTTTAAATTGGAAATTCTGTAAGTCTATAGGACATGCATGCTGAATCCCTTTAACAGTCTGAAATGAAAATGTGAACCTCTATTATTATTATCTTTCAGACACATCTTGAATCAGAAGTATATAGAAGTGTTGAGCAACATCCCATTTAAACAAAATATGTCCAATTGGTGTCACAGCCTTCCCCTCACATTTAATAGACTTATTCAAGGACATGTATCCATCTGGTCAATATGGAGTACCAATGTGATTCTCATAGAAAAGAGCGTATGGGCTCTCGAGAACCATTGTCCCCATTCAGCATAGATCTTTGTTGACATATAAATTAAATCACAAACATGATTTATTGTTTATCGTATTCTTCATGTCAGAGTACTATGAAGGTTAGAAGACTACATTAAAATGAATAGTGTTTTCATAGGTGCAAAGCAAAACAAAATTATGAAAAACTAGAACAATCATAGAAGCATCCAACTATTTTACAAAATTAAGAATGTTTCCATGACAAGCTAGATGTTTTCCTTCTTTAAAGTTTATAACAAACCTTTTTTCTGACATCCTGTGTTACTTCATGTCAGTTGTTAATTCTAAAGAACCATAACACCATACTACATGTATATTATTTAAGTATTGAGTATTGCAGCCAGTTTTTATCCTTTATCGAATATCATCTGATGGCTTGCAAGTGAAAATTCTCCATCAGTACTATTATTACAGCCTTACTTCAACAGAAATGTTCTTTTTAAACAACTCACACAAATCCATAAGTGGCATGTAACTAATGGTTTGAGTGAGTTTTCTTCATCAACCAGTGAAGATTTCTGAAGGCAGCCATACGGCTTGGAGGATCAAGCTTATTTGAACTTTGATACAGGATTCCTATGTCTGGAGGCTGGTTTAAGTCTTTTTGCTTCTTTGTGCATGCATCTTTTCATGTCAGGTAACAGAGTCATGACTAGCCAAATACATAGCAATCTGCATGTCTACCCGAAATGCCTTTTACAATGGGGCATCACTAGAAATTTGTTAAATTATTTCTCACTAGTCTATTCATTAAAAAAAGACAAGTTCATAGATAATCATGGTGTTACAAATTATTATTTTGTATGCAACATTTGACTCTCTGTCAACAGTATTTTATGTATTGTATACGGGTTTCCTGGGATTCACAGTACGAGACTAGGGCTCTGCCATGTCTTGCCTGAAGGATCAAACCAAAACTCCAAGTTACAATTCATTCACCTTAACCACATGGAGGTTTGTTCATTGTTTAACAAAGTGAACATGACTATAGCTGCAGTGTCAATACCTGTAGACATTTTTGCATACAAGAGGCACTTAACACATAGTCCTCATATTATAAAATTGTTCGTAAGAAATTCCAGAAATGAGGAGTTTGCTCAGGTTCGCTTGGTGTATTTGTCACATTGAGCTCAAAAAGTATTTTGACGTTTGAAAAATTACGTTATGCCTGAGCCCACCAGATGATCATTTCATCTTAGCAGTTTATGTATACAGATACTACAAAACCGGTTTTGGGCATATTTATAGTGAAACTAAGTTGCCGAGGAACTGAATTTTATAACTTACCCGGTCAAAATAATTCGATGTGAAGAAAGATATTGCCGGATGCAAAACTTTCTCAATATTTCCCGATCACGTCATATTAGTTTGTCTAATAACTTACCATGACAAACCAAGGAAATCGGCGATGTGGAGATGGATGTCTGAATCAGGTGTTTTCACATAAAATTCCCGTCTATAGTATCATAGAAAGTGACAGAAGCCATGTCAATTAAGTGAAGTCTATTTCTCACTCCAAGTGCGATCTTTTAACACGCATCATAGATCTTTCCTGTTAGGACAAAGCACGTGCCGTAACGCCAATACACACGCTCATGTCTGTACCTATGACGACATCGCATAAGTCGACTGTGTAAACGCCTATCGACTTTTTTATCAGCTGTTAGTTACTCCTTTATAGACTGGCGGTTTATCTAGAATATACTGCCATTGACGTTGACTCAATTTGGGGTCAATTCAAAGCGCTGCGGACACATTTAGAGCGCCGCGGGAGTCGACTAAGGCGCCGCGGGAGTGCTTATTTTGAAAGTCAAGCGCAGCGGAGCCGCGGCGCTTTACGGGGCTGGGGAAGACCCTGCAGGCTAATGGCACTTTTGCAGGTCATTCCCTTTGTAAATGCACATATTAGTGCTAATGGTATTTTCTTAACTGAGCTTTGATATTTTTCCCCAAATGCTTATTATCTTTCAAGAAAAATGGTTTAGTTTGTTAGACGAATGAATTTTGTTGTTTTGACTATGATAAATGCCTGAAAAAAAAAAATGCCTAAACTTACCTAATAATTTAAAGAAGAGCCATTGACATTTATCAAGCATGTTTGCTACGTTTTTCTTTAACATAGAAGGCGACATTCTCTGGCAGTGTTGTTATAACCGATTTGTTATTAACATTATGGAGAAGTTGGTAAATGAATGTCTTGTTTTTGTTTTTTTTAAACATAGGAGGAGAATACGACATTACATTGGGCTGCTTTTTCTGGCAGTGTTGTTATAGCTGAGTTGTTGTTGTCGGCAGGGTGTGACCTTGATAGCTTGAACATGCATGGAGATAGACCACTGTAAGTTGTGTTAATTGTTTTCTTGTTAACCAATCTAAACTGATAGCAAATGTGGACAATGATCATAAAGTCAGATATTTTTTGTATTCATTTTCAATTACAAGGTTTTAGGGTCCTGCTTGGCCCAGTGGTTAAGATTGGAGTCTTAGACCTAGTGTTCAAGCCTCTCTGCTGTATCTTGTTTCATGGAAGTGTCCTATAGCAAGCCACTTAAGAGCCCCGGCCTTGTTTATTTTAATTAGTTAAAATGGCATTGAAATGGCATTAAACCCCACATAACCAAACAAGCAAACTAATATCTGACCACATTGCAATCATTTCTTTGTATGTATTCCAGGCTATTTTTAAACAATGGTAAAATGATATTCCTTTTTATTTCAGTCATATAGCTGCAAGGCAGGACCACTATGAATGTGTAGTGTAAGTATAAATAAAGATATTGTTTGTGTCTGAAATAGATACATCCTAGTCCAGTACTAAACAGATTTATCGCATTTTATTTTTGTTTGCTTTGACTTGGTTTGACTACACATCAGCAGTTTTCAGGTATATTGAGATCCACAGCTAATAATTGATGAAGGAAAATTTGAAGTTTAACCCTTAAAATGCTCAGAATGCTGATTAATTTTCTAAAAATAGATATTTGTGTCGTCTGCTTTCTAAAACCTTTAACATATGCTTAATTTAAATGAGAAAAGATACTGAGAGTAGCAAACAGGTCAGATCACAGGCCATCCGACAATTTACTTGACTTCATGTTTATGCAAATAGGTAAGATCAAAGTAAATTGACAGCTGGCCTGTGATCTAACCTGTTTGCTACTCTGAGTATCTTTCCTCATCAAAGTTAAGCAGATATTTAGGGTTTTAAAAAGCAGACAACAAAAAAAAATATATTTTTAGAAAATTACCCAGCATTTTAGGGGTTAAAAAACTCTTAACATTTTGAAAACAATTCAATAGTCTTCTTGTTTTATTCTTTTATTATATTCAAATAAATGGTTCCATCATTTCGGTCCATTTTTCAGGTTATTTTTGGCACGAGGGGCGGATGTGGAGGCAAAGAATGACAAGTCAGAATCCCCAGAGGAGGTAATAAAGTTGGGTTTTTGAAATTAACTGTAAACTTTTTACCAAATGCCAAATTTCGAATGTCCCAAATTGAAAGAGTTTGCAGACGGCATTTTAAAATGTAAAGAAATTGGGAGTTACTCATCTGATACGGCAGAAAACATTGTGGGAAAAGGAAAAATTGCTCGTTGCGAGCAATTTCTCCTTTACCCGCAATTTTTTCCAAATTTTTTTTTAGACTCACTGTGCTTCTAGTCAACATATTGCCTCAAAATAGATATTCCTTTAAGGATTAACCGATAAACAAATGCATGTGTGCAAGGGGACATTGCTCTCGTTATTTTTGATTATGAAAATGTCTCAGACAATTATCCAGATGGGAAATACAAGTACAACAATTACATATTTACAGCAAAGTATGCAACAGACTGCTTTATAAAAACATAGTGTTTATCGACGCTCACAAAAGTGAAGACTAGGATCGGAGACACACTTGAAATGAAAAGATACTCTGCTACTTTTGATATGTGTGACCTTAATATAGACTGACTTTGCTATGAACTTTAAAGATGTTGAATCTATAAACACTGAAATTGTTTTTAAAGGATTTTGCAATCTGTTTAGCATAACATTGTTTGACTAGAGAAAAAAATATGAAGAATCATAGATGAATATGATCTTGGTGGATGGAAGGTTTTCGTTTATGCATCAATCTATTGAGGATGGCGATAAGGTCCTCCATGGCATTATAGTTAGATTATAGAATTACATGGCCCCTCTCTGCATGGGCTTGAATCCTGGTACAGTATTGGTTTTATATAGGATTAGGTGATATAGTATCCTATTTATACATGTATGGTAAAATTCATAACTTAATAAACACCTTTTTTACTGGGCCAATTTCAATTTAATATCATGTGGAGCATCTAGTTGGAGGGGAAAAAGTTTTGTCAAAACAAAATTAGTCATATGACTAAGCTGGCTGCAATGCCGATATTTGGCAAAATCATTAAGAAATCTTCTTGTCTTATTACTGTTATATTAGGTTTTACCCAAGAGGAATTCTCTGGGTTGCCTGTATGAATATTAATGGCTCTATTGGGTTTGACCAGCCTTAGTTGACAGTCGGCTTAGGGGTTTCCTCTATAAATAATTAGCTGGGAATTGCAATTTAACTGAAAGAATGTTAATGTTAGGAAAGATACAAACAAACGGGAGGGAACTGAAGGACGAATTCACAAGCTGGATATTGGGTTCATATGCCTGGGTTATCAGGAAAGATAGTTTCCTGGCTATCTTACAGAATGTCCCGATGGTCTTCCCGGCCTTACCAGTTCTTGTTGACAGTTAGCTTGGGATCCTTCCTCAGCTGATTGTGCAGCCAGCATCGCAATATGGCTGAACTATTGTTGATGAGATGTTAACCCTAAACATACAAACTAGAGGGTATTTATTGACAAAATCACAAGCAGGATGTTAGATTTTTGCTTTCATATTTTGCAGTGTTGTCTTGACAAAACGACGGTGGTCTATCTGGCGCTGAAAGTAAACCGGCAGCTGAAGAAGTTTGGTGCTAAACATATGGGGCGTCCAGAAAAACTTATCCATAGGTAAAATTTTCTAGAGAGTTGCTCATAAACTGCTGCTTAATCTTTAACTGTTTGTCTTTTGCAGTAATCTAGATAAAAGGCCGTATTTAATTTAATGAATGAAGTGTTTCAAAAACAGGTGTTAAGTCATATTTTGTTGGTACTGATTAGAAATTACAAATTACTCTGGGTTCTTCCTTTGTTAATGTGAGCTAGATATCACAAAATAAGTGGAATACTGCTGATGTGATTCAAATCCCCAATATATATGATAATAATGGTTTGCAAGAAGCATTAATTTCATCTTCTTTGCTCGTTAGGTTTCCTTCAATCTTTTTTTCTTCTTCAGAGGATCTATAAAGGTTTAAGTGTATGTCATTTAATTAAATGCATGGTCATGTATGTTTTTGTGGTTAAGATGATGGACTTGTAACTTAAAGGTTCTGGGTTTGAGTCACGCTTGCACTGATGTTTCATGGGTGTTGATTTGGCAAGGCACTTTAGAGTCCTTGGGCCCGTTTTACTAAACAACTTATGGAAAATGTTTGCGTAAGTCATAATTGATTAACATGGATAATATCTTCAATGAAATTACAATATTGCAATGTGACACGTCATTGGAAGCGTCTCGGAGAGACGATTCCAATGATGTGTTACTTTGCAATATTGGTTTGCCAAATATTGAAATAAAAGGACTTGTTGTTTTAGACTTACGCAAATCTTAAGCGTACACTGTTTAGTAAAACGGGCCCCTTGCCTATTACTGGTTAATCCTTAAAAGCCGTGATATAAGTGTGAATTTGTTGAACCAGTGAAGAATTCATATAAAACAGAAATCAATTAACTAATTAAAATAAACATTGGTTTTCAGGGACTTGTCAAAAGGCCGAGAGAACATTCCTATTCCATGTGTGAACGCCTTCGATGATGAGGGCGTACCACAAGATTATCTTTATGTGACGGATAACATCGAAACTACCTCATTACATGTAAACAGAGTGATAGGAAGCTTACAGGTACTTCATTTACTTCTATACTATACCAATTTGACTATGTGCGTTTGCGGATAGCTTCGAAACTACCTCATTACATGTAAACAGAGTGATAGGGAGCTTACAGGTACTTCATTTACTTCTATACTAAACCAATTTGACTATGTGTGTTTGATGACTAGCATTGAATTAAAAGTACCTCATTACATGTTAACAGAGTGATAGGAAGTCTGCAGATAAATTACCAAATATTTTACAGAGAAGTGTACCATTCAAATTGTAGTGGTTTTAAAAGATGTTAGATGTGAACAAATTATAAACTGGATGAACTTGATTACTGTATGTGATGGAGAACAACTTATAGGAACATCACCAATGATTTTATAGGTTATTTTGGTTGGTCGCCATTTTCAAGAATATTTCCATATCCGAAACCCCTTGATCAATTGCTTTCCAGTGCAAACGCTATCCCCATTACCAAGTGATAATTGGGGGAAAACTACTTATGCCATTGGTTTTAACTACGTTTGGGATAACCCAACGCAGTCTCAAACCGGTAACCGTCCTCAAAAGAAGCAGACACTCTCACTCATTCTCTGTGTTGGCTTACACTTTACAGGAATAAATTGTTATCCCATTGCTTAGTTCATTTCTCAATAAAAAATCTTAAGCCTTGTCCAGTTAGAAAGTTAAAGAAGATGAAAAAAAAGAAATGATAAAGTATTAAGATTGCATTTTTCTTGCAAGATTGGGAAAAACCGTTGTGTTATTACCAAGATATATTGCAGCTTTTATCCTGCCACTAAAACTTGGGGAAGATCTTCTTTTTTCATATATTGTTCTCATTGATACCAGAAGATTGGAATATTTTGTAAGCAAGTTGCTAATCATGTTATCTCACCAAACTTTCAGAGTTGTCAGTGTAAAGACGACTGTTCTTCCATATATTGTGCCTGCGGTAAAAACAGTGTCAAGTGTTGGTATGATAAGGTAAGTCTTGGTCTCTGATAGGTTGATCAATTAGTGTTCTTAATAAGACCAGGCTGCAGGCCAAAATGACCGCTTCAAATTTTGTTTAGGCCATTTCAAATTCGCGGAGATGTTGAGAACCCCCATGGACCTCCCTTCAAGTAGCCTGTTCAGATTTTGTTCAACCAATTCTTATTGAGAACACTGTCAATGCTGTTAAGGATTTGCATACAACCTTCATTTATTATTATTAAATAATTTCCCTGTTTGTCCTATATGATAGCAAGTGGGTAGTCAAATCATTTCATTAATCCCATCTAACACATAGGGATGACTTCATGTCTGTTTTGTGTTTAAGTTTTTCATATCACAGTCAACATGTTATTGTTAAGGTCGCCTACGGGATACCGATGGGTCTACCCGGCTTGACGAACTCTTATGGGTAGTTGAGTATGGGGTCTACCTCCATTATTTAGGCATCACTACATAATTGCAATAATTTTGATGTGATGTAAAAACCCATATATAAATATTAAATTGTTTAGGTGGCTGTATATGATGCTTGGGTGAAAGTATCTTTATTGAGGTGCTGGAGTCAAATGTATTGTTGCATTGATTAAACTGCGCTTTAGTAAGATGTCTTTCCCATAGTGGACCGGTTTCTTTATGTTGATTATTTCCGTCAGATAGGTCTCAGAGATATCTTTCCTATGTATATAAAAAAAAAGATAATTATTGACTGAACATTTAAGATAAAACCCAATTTTCTTTCTTGCTAAAGAACTATCTATCATTTCAATTGCAATTTCTGATTTCATATGCAGTTACAAGAATTAAATAGAAATGTGGGAAAAGAAGAAACTGCCTTTCACCTTTTCCCATAATGTCTTCTACCCTATCAGTAGATTATTTTTCAGTTTCATCACAATTTGAAATGATGTCTGCTCCTTCAATTTGGGACAGTTGAAAATTTGGCGTTTGGTAAAGGGAAAACCCATTTTCTATCTTACAAAAGAATTCTGTTATTTCAATTACAATTTCTGATTTCATCTGTCAATAATTCAATGGGTGGTTAATTTGTATTCAATTATAGTTTGGCCGTCTAGTCCCAGAGTTCAACATGATAGAGCCTCCATTGATATTTGAATGTAACAGAGCATGTACATGTTGGACAACTTGTAACAACCGCGTCGTACAGAATGGTGTCATGTAAGTATTGACCAGAACAAAATGTTTGTATGTTTATGTATGTATCTAGAAGTATGCTGAGTCTTAAATGAGAGGCCAATTTCTCTTACTACCTTGTTTTATTTCTCGTCTTTGCCTTTAATGAGGGGCCTCCGTGGCCTAGTGATCATGTCTTACATTTCATTCATACAAAGCCTCTGTACTTTATTTTGGTGAAGATTTGTAATGTCTTTATTTGTGTTTAACAGTACTGCATATGCTTCAAATATGTCGTTTGTTCGTTCACACAAAGTCTCTGTATATTATTTTGGTTTAGATTTGGGGTTGTCTTTATAGTTGTTAAACAGAGTTTTTTTTGCTCAAATTGAAAGTAAAGAAGTGTAATTTTAAAGTATGATTATGATATTACATTTCTGGTATTGTTTAGAAATCATTGTGACTAAAGGAGGAGTTTCTCAACATGAACAATTGGAGGATTAAATACAAGACTAAAGTAAATGCTTCACAAACATGAATCTTGTGTTTTGATGGTTACTTAAGCTGACTTTAACTTTACATATAAAATTAATATGTTTTTATGAGTTAATGCAAAATTTGATATTAACGTTTTTTGGACTAAAGTGCATCAGCATGTTAGTCCATTGAATTTACACACTGCTTTTTGAGGGCCAGCACTTCATTGATACACAAACAGGGATCTGACCCCAATTACTCATTAAACATCCGCCTTCACTGTGCAGACTAATACCTTATTGGAACTAGGAATATAGTCCGGGTTTACTCGCTTTGTTTGCGCTATATAATTACTGTCAAGTTTATCTTTACAGGTCGCGGTTACAAGTGTTTAAGACGGACGGACGAGGATGGGGCTGTAAGACTCTAGTTGATATCCAGCGAGGGACATTTATATGCGAGTGAGTTTTCTATTATTAGGTGGTGGGCGTGCTTTAGATTGAGGCCAATTTAAAAAAAGAACACTTAACCTATCCCCCCATATGGGAATGTGTCAGTTGTCAAAATTCAAAGCAATAGATGGAGACAAACAAGGTTGGGGAGAAGAACCTCTAAATGATATTGAGTAGAAACAACTGTGACAAAGGGATGAATTGCTCATCAAGAACATTATGTCCTTTCTTGCTGAAACTTCTTAACCCTTTACCAAACGGCAAATTTTCGACTGTCCCAATTTGAAAGAGTTTGCAGGTGACATTTCAAAATGTGATGAAAATAATCTTCTGATAGGGCAGAAAACAATGTGGGAAAAGGAGAGATTGCTCGTAAAGAGCAATCTCTCCTTTTCTCACAATGTTTTCCAGAGTTGTCTGCAACAAACTGGTCAAATGTCGTTATAGTTTGGTAATGGGTAAAGTATTTGGCAGTAGATGTGGCAAAGTGAGTTATTAAGGAGAAAGGGCATTAATGATGTAACACCAGTGAAAAAAGAGCAATAATTAAAAAAAATCAGGTCTTGATTTGACCAAAGTCCAAGAATCCAAAAAGTGAAATGTTGGATCATTTTGGGTCAGTTTGGAAGCAAAAGAAAATGATCTACTTCAGCTTTTGTTAATAATCTTTGATATTGAATGTTTCAGGAACAAGAAAAATGGGGGGGGGTCCTATGTGGCCCTGTTGTTAAGGTGATGGACTTAGAACTTGGGGGTCCCAAGTTTGAGCCCCACTGACACCTCTGGTTTCATGGTAGTGACCTTTGGCAAGTCACCTAAGAGCCCCAGCCTTGTACTGGTGGATCCAGGAAAGCTGTTACATAACTGAAAAATTGTTGACACAGCGTTTAATACCATTCAAACAAATTCAGGAAAAAGAATGGTAGAAATCTATTAGCTTTGATTAGTAAGTATTCAATTCAGAGTAAATCCAAGAATGATGTAACAGAAATTTGACTTTGTTACAATTAATTCGTGACCATAACCTCTCATTATTTCTGTATATATGGTACTCTTTAAATTGCAGGTATATAGGCGAGCATATTTCTGATTCTGAAGCAGATAGAAGGGAAGACGACTCTTATCTGTTTGATTTGGACAACCGGGTATGTATAGTTAACAATTATGGATGTACTACAATCCGCTATGTAGCAAGTAGCTAGTTTGACTTGGAATAAGATTAAAAACTTATATTTACATATGTTGGGAAGATTTTTGAAATCAATTTTATTAACATAGTATCATGTTGAGGTGGTATGATAATATAGTGTAATATTTAATAAAAAAAAAAGGTTTCTTAACTCAAATTTGATTCAGTATGTGTCAATAAATTAACGTATGAACAGACCGAGGGTTCAATGCAAGACTATAGTAAGTGCTTCACAAACATGAAGAATTGCTATTTTTCAGTATGTCTCATAAAACAATACAGCTGCTTTACAGTTTGAAATAAATAAAATCTTAATAACTAAATTTCCTCACATCTGTGAGTAAGCAACTGTAATCTCAGCTGTGAGACATTTCACCATATTATACAGTATATTTCCTTCTGACTTCAGGATGGTGAGACATACTGTATAGACGCCCGTAAATATGGGAACATCGCCCGGTTTATCAACCATCTGTGTGAGCCCAACCTCGTACCCGTAAAAGTGTTTGTAGACAGCCAGGATCTCCGATTTCCACGGATCTGTCTGTTTGCCTCCAGGGATATAACAGCGGGAGAGGAACTAGGGTAGGAACTGAATGAGCAAAAAGAATTTTATGATAAGCAAGACAGAAAACTTTCTAATACTAACAATTTTTGCACTACAGAGTCCTAGCTTAGTAATGGTGAGTCCAGTTGACATAGCATTAAACGCCATTTAAAAGAGAAAGAACAAAATTTATGATGTTTTCAGAAAAAGATAAAACTTGAGAAAAATGAAAATGATTTGCTCTGGTGAATAGATGAATTTTTCGAAACTCCAAATTGGTTTCCTTAGTTTAAATCCAACAAGCATGCACTCGTATATGCACTGTCAATGTGATATATTTTCAGGAAAGGTTGAAAATGATGTAAACACGCAAATTCTTGCAGCATTACATTTGAAAAGGTTGAATTTCCTCTTTTAAACTTGTATGTAAATCAAGATCTTTATTTTTCTCTATAGTTAAGGACTAATGAGATTTATAGCAAACGAATTAATTCATTTTATGAAACTGTTATATTGTATATCATGTTTTATTTCAGTTTTGATTACGGTGAGAAGTTCTGGATCATCAAATGGAAACACTTCACGTGCACGTGCGGATCCAACAAGTGTCGCTACTCGAAGGAGACGATACAGAAAACATTGGAGGAGTATTATCTGCGACACGACGATGAGGAGGCAGAGGTCATTAACGAGGGTCAAGCAGGGGTGGAGAGGGTCCCAGAAAATACGGAGTGAAAGCTGGGGCGGAGTTTATCGTACTGACCAAAGGGGGGGCGGTTACAATTGTGAATCCCAGATGAAGAGGGTCATAGACAAGGGGGAATAAAAGCTGGCAGGTTTGTAGCGGAGGAGGTTATTCATGAAAGTCAGGTGAATATGGAAATGATTGCTGATAAGGTGTCATTAGCTCTTGATGGACCTTAAAACACCATTCATTCATTGCTGATAAGGTGAAGTGAAAGTATGTCATTTTTTTTATGGTGTTTGGAGAGGGTAAAGTAACCATAAAGCTAAGATAAATGGCTTCATGGACAAGGAGGAGGGACTGAGTTTGTTTCAGTGGGGGAGGGGATTGTGGCGATAATTCATGAAGGTCGGGCGAGAATAGAGACATAACAGAAGTTAAGGAGAAACTTGAAGATAATTTTAACAAGCAGCTCTCAATGATAAGTTTAGAAGGTAGACAGAATTTAAATATTTAAAGATTCTTGAACAGCAAATGAAATTTTTTGGTGACTAATGAACAAATTTTTCACATTGGTAATTGTTTCAATGAAATTTAAATGATTTATAGGGATAAATGAGATTTATCAGGATTGATATGTGATTTATCAGGAACAATGTGAGTAGATTCTGTTCTATAATCCACAAGTTTTCTGCTGCAATGACTTTATTAAGTTTTCTATATTAGAAAAGGGATCTTTCATGGCCTATTAATTGGAGTGTATAGCTTGTCCCTCTCTGTTTGGGGTCAAATTTGGGTGACAGCATTTGAACTTCCATGAGAGTTAGTCTCCAGACTGACTTACGGAATGTTGATGGTTGTACCCAGAACATCAATGAAATAATGTTGATGTTATGTTTTCCATATAGAATATAAAGAATAGAACTTGGAGAGCAGCTATTAATTGCCAATTAAAGTCTTAATTGATCCTTGACCATTTATATGGACCCATACATGGTGATTCTGATCAACTTTTGTAAGCAAATTTTTAGTGTTGCCTAGAAAAGTTTGTTAAGGTTTATATACTTTTCAATGTTTATCTCAATTTCTTTCATAATGTGTAATGTTTATAGGAAGTGTACATACATACATACATTTATATATTTGGCTATTCTATTTTTTGTTAAAAATTTATTAGATGGATTTTTTTTTTAAAGTTACAACCTGTAAAGGGCGAGTTCAGTGAATGAAATAAGTTTAATTTTTTGCTTCATAATACCTCACTGTGCTGTAGAATATTTTAAAAACTTATGTGACTAACAGGAGAAATGGCTTGTTTCGAGCAATTTCTCCTTTTTGTCACATAAGTTTCTGACCAATATCAGGCAGGTGAATCATGTGACCAATGTTTATTATCTTATGAAATTGTCTCAAGCAATTTTTTTTCCTCCATCACAATGTTTTTTTTCCTATTTTATGAAATAGATGTGATTTTTTGTACATAAGGTAGAATACCCATAATCCACCATTTTGAACCTCATTCTTTTGTCCGAGTACTTCAGTCATTTGAGATTAACCTCAATCAGGTTTGGGACTATTTGGTTCTGGCCCAGACCAAGGTATATGGAGAACGACGGAAGTAACCTGATGAAAGATTGAATTTCAAAATGGTGGGTTGTGGGTATACTACCTTAATGATGGATGCCAGTATTTCCTTCAGTAAGGACTAGTCACAAAAAACGGAATAGGTTCTTCAGGATGTATTCTATTTCTGATTTGAGATACTGATGTTTTCTACTATTATACATTTATTGATAGATACTAATTGATTGAGATATGATTGTTGACTTTTTTAAGGTTGCATTTATAATGTTTTGTAAAGCCTTTGGGGGGGGGATGCTTCGTAGTAAATAAAAAGAATAATGGCAAACGTTTTGCTCACATTTTTAATAAGATGATTATGCATTGTATGATGAAATTAAATTATGGTGTGTTTTTTTTGTTTGCAGATTGATTGATTGATTAGGAAGCATATAGTTTATAAATTCTGAAATAACAGAATCAAAAGGGTTTCTCCATTTTGTAAGGGGGCCTCTATGAATAAGTGGCTAGATAACTGAATTTTATATAAGCCACTGGACGCCTATCAGTGAGTGTGTGAATTTTTAACTTGTGCTGATGGTTTTGTTGGTGATAACCATTTGAATCTGACCAAACATTTACCAAGTAATATAGTTTGATATTGCATTAATCTCCTTTCATGAGCCTTTAACAAGCAATTCTTACCTTTATTTCAATTATTTCTACTTGTTTGAAAGAAGTCATTTGTCTGCCTATGGATTTTCATGAGAGGCAGTCTCCTGACTGACTTACGGAACGCTGATGGTTCTACCCGCCTTGACCAGCCCTTATGAGCAGTTGAGTATGGGGGTCTTCCTCCATCATTAAGAGCCGGGCATCGCTACATGAATGAAATAATGTTGCTGTGATGAAAAACCCATAATAAAAAAAAATTGTCTGCCTATGATTTACATATGGACACATTTTCAATAGGTGGAAAGGATGGACTTGTATGCTTATCTGTTCACTTGGCGTGTTTGAATGAAATTACATGTATAATTATGTTAGGATCATTGTTCTGTATATGAATTTAGGTGTAAATAAATTAAATAAAATTATTGTAATATGTGAGGTGTTTGTTCTGGTCTGTCACTTTTCCATACTTTTATTACGGAGACGGAGTTTTCCTTGACCCCCAACTTATATATATATAGTAAATGACCCCCAATACCAGGATATGACCCCTAACCCTTATAGTGCTGGCACTGATTTCATGCTTATGCAAACAGGTTAGATCATAGGCCAGCCGCTAAGTAAAATGGCGGCTGGCCTGTGATCTAACCTGTTTGCTACCCTGAGTATCTTTCCTCGACAAAATTAAGCAGATATTCAAGGTTTTGGAAAGCAGACGACACAAAAATCTATTTTTAGAAAATTATCAAGCATTTGAAGGACTAAAGGTCAGCATTTTCCATTCGTGCTCCCATGTATATGGGTCATAAGTCCCTCAAATTGGCATAAATCAAGGGGTCACAGGAAAGCCCTGTGGAGTTGTTCTATATGCCCTTGTTTATAATATTTCGTTACATATATCATCTTGTTGATGACTTTTCTTAATTGAAGTTTTAAACATGATCAGTCAACCACGTTTCCTTACTTTAGCTCTGTCAGTAGCATGTCTTACTTTGAATACAAGGGTCTTAAGTTCAATGCATGGTTGTGCTAATATTATTACCAAGGTTTAACTTGTTACCAAACAATAACGACATTTGACCAGTTTGTTGCAGACAATTTTGCAAAACATTAAGGAGCAATTTCTCCTTTTCCCACAATGGTTTCTGCCCTGTCAGAAGGTTACTTTTCAATTGCATGGCATTTTGAAGAGTCGTTTGCCAACTTTTTGAATTTGGAACGGTCCAAAATTTGCTGTTTGGTAAGGGGTTATCATTCCCAAATTTTTTTCCTCAAGATGTCTTCCCTGAAAAGTGATCGAGTTGTTTTTCTACAGTAAAGTTTAAATTTCTTTTTTAAATATTAATCTGAATCATGTAATGCGTCTTTCTACCGAGAGATTTTTCTCAAAAATGAAACAGGTTAATCATCATGACAGAAAGATTAAATTTTCAATGTTGATTTTTGAGTTGATTATCTCCCCTAACTGAGGTTATCATGCAAAATATCTTGGTAAAACCTTATCATTTGTTAAGATCTTCAATGGGATAAAGTTGCTACCATTCAGAGATATGCAACATTATTTTTAGGGGTCGTAGATGAAATGGGAACGAATAAATGATGCAAAGGTACAGGGATGATCCCAAATACACCTGGTTTATTTAAAGCATACTTATTTGGTGGGTCAACAATCTTTCAGTTATATTACAGCTTTCCTGATACAAGGCTAGAGCTTGTTTTGAAGTGTCTTGCCATACAGCACTTCCCATGCAACCAGTGAACCCCTTAGTTGCAAGTACAAGACTATAAGGCTATGTAAGATTAAATATAACTTTACATTCACAAAGGCATGGACAATAATCAAATGCAAGTATGACAGTAATAGTGTCTGTATAAATACTACTTCTACAGTCCTACTGTAGAAGCCGGCGTTTATTTGTGATGCAGAAGAGTGGTAAGTTAAGAAACGTTCATTGCTATTAGTACCTTGATGGGTGACCCACGATGGCTACTCCTAGAGGGACACGGCGCACATTGCACAAGAAAAAGCAATGCAGTTGTAAGTAACCTCCTGATGATTGATAAAGGACCATCATGACTAAGGGCTCAAAGGGTTGTGGTCATTGAGTGCTAAATTATAAGCATTTGTTTGATAAAAAAAGATGGCTCTTACTTTGACATGCATTCTACAACAGTATGATATTGCCTGTTGCAGGAATCTCTGTGGCAATATGATATTATTTTGACATCGCCACATTTCTATAACACATGGTTGGAGAATCTCCAGGACCCTTTCTATCACCCCTGGTTTATTTGATATATTTTTTATTTTAAGCATTGTTCGCTCTTAGAGGGTTCTTTTTTAATGTGCTTGTTTTCCCATCAATCAGAATTTTAATCATTTGGTTATTGAAAAATATGATTCAACCGAAAAGTGTAAATGTGACTTTTTCCCCCGAAAATTTGTTTTATGAAAATACAATTAAAAATATGATTATTTCTTTCAACTTTTTTTGTGATTTTTTTTTTGGAATACCTTCTTTTAACGTTATAAGTGTGCGGTTATAACACCATATTGCATTTTTGGAACAAAAACATAAGAGACGAAATTGATAGGTCGCCAAAAATATCGGACGAATCTTCAATTTTCCAAAACAATTCCTTTAAAAAAGTAGTTTTTTGTTTGGTAACGTGCTATAGGCTAACTTTTATTTTAACTATTTTTATTTTGTTTCCTTATAATATATAGAAATGTTACGAGAAGGCAGTATTTGTGAATATCTGTTCGATATATTATGTTGAGTGCTTAGAGATTAAAAATATTTTTGTTATGGCCGTCGCCACAGATTTTGTCAACATTTTTAAGTGATTTAATGCAAATATAAGCGTAGTATGTCCGACGTAAGTTAAATAAAACAATAAAGATGCAAGCTGAAGACGCAAGATATTTGAAAAGGTATGTCAACTCGGGTTTTCCATCCAAAATACACACCGGCATCGATTAGTTCTGACTTGTGAATGAGAATTAGTGGGTGGGGTGTTTGACAGTTGCTACACAGGGAAGCGGATTTTTCCATTAACCCTTTGAGTGATCCGAAAAAGGGGGACTTTTAGGCTTTTATATGTGGGATTGTGAGTGGAAAATAATTATCTTTGGGTTTATATTTAAGAGTTTGGGGTCATTATATACAATGTTGATGGTCGAGGAAAACCTTGGGGAGGCATTTTCTACCGGGTTTTCCTTCCATAAATGAACAAAACTCATTCTTGAGGATTAAATTACATATTTCCTGTGTCATCTACCTGACAGGCCTAGGAAATACTTCTTATAGTGTACTTCCTTACATGTCTCTCACAGTGAAAAGATTAGCCACAATTGAAAATCATTCCAATTCCATTGCATTAACCTCTGCCCTGTTGTGGATCCTTTTCTGAACATGACCACACAGAAATTCTTGACATTCATTATAGGATGACCTTTTTTAGATATCAACAGTATTTCAGTTATGTTAAGACCCCTGGAATTAACCAGTACGAAGCTAAGACTGCAGTGATGAGAGAGTTTCAAAAAGCCTGATAAAGAGTTTCATTCCATATCATTTAAAAATGTTAATTTTGTGCTATTTTTTGCTCAAACTTGAATATCATTTTTGTTCGAAATATTTGACCCATCAGTTTGTTTTTATCAATAGGAAAGTGAAGGGAGGAAGCATTGATGTTCACCCAACAGAAAAGGCGCTCGTTGTTAACTATGAGTTGGAGGCGACTATTCTGGGAGAGTTGGGAGACCCCATGCTTGGGGAGAGGAAGGAATGCCAAAAAGTGTAAGTAGACGAAATTAGACGAACATATTTTTTAATGAGATACTTTGAGGGCTCAGAGCAAAATTATACATAGTAAGCCCTTCACAAGTTTGTAACCAACATGTCTGGGGGACAATGGTCCAGAGGTAGAGCGTTAGCCTCTTTTTACCCAGGGTCCCTGGTTTGATTCCCCGTTAGGTGAGGGGAAAATTGCTGGGACTAGCCCAAGCATCTGCGCGACTACTGATGCAGTTTCCAGGAAGCAGAATCAAGAGTGATAAGTTGTAAGAACTTGTTTCACAATTGATGTAAAATACATAAGTTTAAACTAATGTCTTGAGAAATGTCATCTGATCTAAAAAGACTTATTAGAGCTTTTTTCCCTTGAATTGTGATGAGGCCCAGGCCTGTTAACTTATGGGGAAGTTTTATTGCTGAAAAGTTGGATTGGGAAACGAAAATGCTGGTGGGACTTTGAATTTTTGGGAAAACTGCATGATTTTAAAGAAAAACGTGTGTATCTGTTTTAGAGTGAAACAAAGCCCTGTGGTAGGTAAGTGGGTCTTCCTCAATCCTTGGTGAGACCGGCATCACAATGTAACTCAAATACTGTTGATGTGATGTAAACCCCCAAATAAACAAAACCTCCTTTTATTATTTTACAGAATTCGTGTTAAGAGTCTGAACCCCAACAGTGATTTGGGAGCTTTAGCTAAAGAGATCATCGAGAAATGTAAACTGATACATCCCAGCAAGCTGCCTGAAGTGGAGCAACTTCTCTACTACCTACAGAACAGGAAGGAATCCGCACCCAGCAAAGGTATGCAGGCTTGTACACTTGTATGATAAGACTTATGTTGTTAACCCATTACCAAAGCACATGGTCCCTCTTCGCGTGGGTTCAAATCCCAGTGGTGTCATTTGGATTTTAATGAAAGCTAGTCTCCTGACTGACTTACAGAATGCGGATAGTTCTACCAATCTTAACCAGCCCTTATGGACAGTTGAGGATAGGATCTTCCTCCATCATTTGAAGTTTGGCAACACAACATAACTGCAATAATGTTGACGCAATATTAAAACCCATACATATAAGATATTTTTAATCCTCTTTGTTCTCAAGTACTTGTATATTTTGAACAATGTTAAATGAGATGAACACTTATATTCTAGCCTCTTGGAAAATCCAGAACAGTCCTCAGTAAGAATGTCATTCAACAAACTAACCTACTTTGGAATTAAATTTATATTCCAGCTTCTGGGAAAACGGAGCTGCAGGAAAACCCACAAGTCCCAACATACGATCCAACGGAAATCGACGAAGTTGCGAACATAAACGATGTTGACGAATACCTAGAACTCCTTTACGAGGATGTTCCGGAAAAGCTCCGAGGATCTGCGCTGCTTCTACAGCTGTCTAGAAATCCGGATAATCTTGAGGAATTGTTTCAAAATGGTGGGTGGTTTGATATAGTTTGATAATTTGGATTTAACCCTTGCAGACTTCCCAATACTCTGAGAGCCCCAGTAGGACCAAACTGATCACTTTCTTCTTTGTCTATGTAAAAATCTGTCAGACCAAAGGGGTCTCTGTCAGACCTCAGGAATTTCAGTCAGTCAAGGGCCTACAAAGTTTCGTTAAGTACGCCCTTGTAGGGCTGGAACCGAATTATGCTTATGCAAACAGGTTAGATCCAGGCCAGGTGCCAAGTAAATTGGTTTTTTTTATCTTCATTCATGAGAGGGGGACTTCCGACTGACTTACGGAATGTCATTGGTTCTACCCAGCATGACCAACCCTTATAGGCAGTTGAGAATGGGGTATTCTTCAATCATTTAGAGTTGGGTATTGCAAAATAACTGAAATAATGTTGATGCGATGTAAAACTGCATATATGGTATTAAAAAGAATGAAGGAAAGATGGTATTGATTTAAGAATCTATTTAGAGAATTAATTTCTGTTTTCTAATTTCTAGGAAACTGTGCTCAGTCTATTGTTCCATCAAAAATTACCCTTTGGGAAAAATGTGTATAGAAACTTTTATAACAAAAGCATAAACAGCTGTTAAGGAATCAATAGTGGTGTTATGAGATCTTATCTTGTCTTTAGTGCCATTTTGGGACCATTAACTAGGTGCCAACATTTGTGATATACAACATTTGTGATATACAACATTTGTGATATACAACATTTGTGATATACAACATTTGTGATATACAACATTTGTGATATACGGCACTTACCATAGTAACACATGCACGTGATGAATCATGACGTCATAAGAACACTATGACGTCATGTTTACATCATTCTCTACATTGTTTAGTTTGTTTTTTTCTCGTGTTTTATATTCATTTTGTTTGTTTAAAAGAATACATAAAGGTTACAGGATGATTACTATAGATGGTTGGTGTTTTTGAATAGGAAAAGTTATCTGGCTTGGCTTGGGATTATTATCACCGGATAATAATCCTTTGCCTTGCCCAAAAACGTTTCCGATTCACGACACCGACTATCTATTCTCTATTCATAATTCACATGGTCAATTTCTTTGTTTCAATTTCTAGAAACTGTGGTCAGTGCCTTGGCGCGTGTCCTGCGCGATGACTGGAAGAAAAGCTCGGAGCTTGCCACCAACATCATCTACATCTTCTTCTGTTTCTCGAGCTTCACACAATTCCACGGCGTGATCCTACACTTCAAGATCGGAGCTCTCTGCATGAACATTGTGGAGCATGAGCTGAAAAAGTACGACCTGTGGAAGGAGGAGCTGGAGAAGAAGCGGAAGTCTGATATCCTTACTGTTTGGTTGAATGAAATTTACAATTTTTTGTTTCTATTCTGTCTTTTTTTTTCTGTTTACTGTTTGGTTTTCATATGTTTTCATATGTTTTAACACTTTTTTTATTTTTATGCTTCCGGTTTTTGTTCTGTTTATGATGTTAAAGCCATAAATAAATAAGTAAATAATACAAATATATACGATAGAAGGGGTTTGATTTCTTATGTGTTTTTCCAAGTTTAATCTATCAATAATCAATTGGATGTTTCATATTTCCTTAACAAATTCTTACCTGAGGAAGACAAAGGGAGTAAGAAAGTAAAAGAAGAATTTGAGAAGAGTGTCAGAAAATTTGATGGACTTGTGAAGAAACAAGAACAGTTACTGAGGGGTAAGTTTTCTCAGTTAACCCATATAGTTCTGGAACCGACTTCATGCTTATGGAAACAGGTTAGATCCAGGCCAGCCGCCAAGTGAATTGGCGGCTGGCCTGAGATCTAACCTGTTTGCTTCTTTCAGTATTTTTTCTCATCAAAAGTAAGCAAATATTTAAGGTTTTGGAAAGCAGACAACACAAAAATCTATTTTAAGAGAATTACCCATCATTCTAAGGGCTCATGATTAGGTGTTCTCTTCATAGACACAGACTCTGTCATTCTTTGTTTTGATTGGATGATATTTTACTTTTATACATGTATATAAGTTATGAATAAATATGCTTACATTCAGATAAAAATATTTATCCTTTCACAAGTGCAATTCATGGTCAGATAACAGGGAGCTGTTAAAACAATTTTGTAATCCGTCATTAGACCATGTGATTGCTGCTCGCACTTGCCAGTATTGATCTTCTGGTTTTTTTTTCATCCTTTTCATTTTGTTTTATTTGAATCCAATAGAAATAAAGGGATTAGGAAAAGATATGGATGGTGTCTTTAATGGGAAAAAATTTATCTTAAACATCTTCGGATCATTCTTCATGTTGTTGTGTTGGTTAAGTGACAGTATATTTGTATGTATTGCACAACTTTTTTAACCAGGTGACGGCCACTTGTTTTTCTTGGCAATCATCGTTATTTTTAGACATATCTTGGATGTAAACAATGGGGTCAAATTGTGTGCTACAAAATTTGGGAAAATAGCATTTTGAAACATTGATGATAAGTAAACACAGCATTATATTGTCATGATAATGTGGTGTTTTGCTATGTTTTAACATGTTGTTTCATAATTTTTAACACAACCTGTATTTCCATACTTTCAGTGGCCTATTACTTGTTATTAAACCTGGCGGAAGACCTGAAGGTGGAGGTCAAGATGAAGAACAAAGCGGTCATTAAGATGTTGGTGAAGTCGCTGGAACGGGAGAATTTTGAGCTTCTCATTCTCGTCGTCTCCTTCTTGAAGAAACTGAGTATTTTTGTGGAGAATAAGTGTGAAATGGTAAGTCCTTTGAACATGATGATTTGATGTGCAGTCTATTTCCCCATATGACATTTTGTGACTGGCAAATTAAGTTGTTAACAAGTGAAAAAAAGTGTCCTTTTAAATAAATGTGAAATGGTAAGTCCTTTGAACATGATGATTTGATGTGTAGTCTATTTCCCCATATGACATTTTGTGACTGGCAAATTAAGTTGTTAACAAGTGAAAAAAAGTGTCCTTTAAATAAGTGTGAAATGGTAAGTCCTTTGAACATGATGATTTGATGTGCAGTCTATTTCCCCATATGACATTTTGTGACTGGCAAATTAAGTTGTTAACAAGTGAAAAAAAAGTGTCCTTTTAAATAAGTGTTAAATGGTAGGTAGATTAAAAATGATAACTATGTGATGTTAAACCTGTTCTATTGTATGGGATTTTTATGAGAGGTCACAATTGAAAGTTACATTAAAAGACAAAAAGTAAAACAAGAAGCTGAGTGTTTTTATGGAAAAAGTCTAAAATAGTACGCCCATTAAAGGCAATGATGATGTGATGATAAATCAATTCCTTCATGTGGTCAAAATTGAAAGCAACATCAGACGGTAAAAAAATAACCTTGAATAGAAGGCTATGCTTATATTTTATAGATTCACAGGAACAATTGCATTTGAATGAGTTTTTATTGTGTAATAGACAGATTTCACAAAAGCTTTCCTTATGCCTTTGTATTGCTTCGTTATAATCAATTTAGATTCCTATAAGCATCTATTATTGTACAGTCGAGCCGCGATAGTCCAAACGTCGTTAATCCGGATTATTTACAATCCGAACAGAATTTTTAGGGAACGGCCCTTACCTTCATCAAATTAACTGTTTAATGCAGAAAATCAGCGTTCAGGAACTGGACAAAAAAATTCTGGAACCAACAGTCTCTTTTCATAGTATATGCGTATGGCTAGTCCGGAAACCAGTATAATCATTTATTTTGCGGTTACAGTTGCGAATGAAGGGATCAGTCTTCTGTTGTAAACGGAATTCACACATTTTGCAAACTGGCATGTATGCTTGACCATAACATGTCACCTAGTGTAGTGTACTGGAAGGTGTTGATTGTGTTAATCGGTCATTCTGTCAGTTGATTGGTCCTACATAATTGTAATTACGGTTGCATGTCTATAGTTGAGTTTGTAAAAGGGGTTGATTGGCTGCTCAGACAGCGATCAGGAGACAATGTCTGGCAATTATTTTCAATTATTACTCAATCGATATGCTGCTTTTCCCTATAAATAAACTCTCGACAATCCCACCTTATCTCATTTCTCGATATTGAAATAAGAAGATACAACTTGAAGATGTCTACACCCACAGCCAAACGAAGACGTGTCGAAATACCAGTTTCTTTGAAGAAAGAAATCTGCAGATACAAGAAAGACAACCCAAAGTCGACGCTACAAGACATACGGTCGCATGTCATTAGACATTCATCCCTCGACATTGGAAAGTCAAAATAATAATTGTGTATTTCTTGCTTCATAGTAATTATCATGATACACCGACACCGTGTAAAGGTAAACATTTAGCTGTAACTTGCATATTCTTTATTCCAGAAATTTCGTTAATATGAACATTTCTCCTAGAAACGAAAGTGTTCGGATAAACGAGGCTCGACTGTATATGTTTATATTTAGGTTTTATTAAAGTGACATTCTGCTCTATTTCTTGTGGATTTTAGGCTGAGCTCAACATTATAGAAAAGCTGACGAAGCTTATACCGTGTGACCATGAAGACCTGTTGAATATCACGCTGCGTTTGCTGTTAAACTTGTCCTTCGATACAGACCTTCGGAGTAAAATGATCAAGTTTGGACTTCTACCTAAACTTGTGGGCCTACTGAGTATGTATCTACTTGTTTTTATTTATAGATTTTGTTATGGGGTGTATCATTTAACTTTTTCTTTAAAGATATAATCAATTTGGGAAAAATAACATCTATAGTTAATTCTACAATGAAATCTTTGAAGGATATGGATTAAAACTTGTGTGTGGTTTGGGTAACATATGTTTATATACAGTGGGACAAGGATTTTCATTTCACGCCTACATGAACTTGCGAAAGTTTTCTTTATTCCATTATTAGGCACACCTTTGAATTAGATTTGCATACCATAATTATGTTGAGATGAAGTCATAATCAGCTTGTTGCCGTAATTTTCAGATAACGAGAACCACAAGTTGATAGTGTTGTGTATACTATACCATATTTCTATGGATGACAAGTCAAAGTCCATGTTCACCTACACAGATTGTATTCCTATGGTAAGTCAAGGTTTTTCTCACTCTTAAAGGGCCCCTCTGACAGATTGTGCTTTGTAGGTAACAAAAGTTGTAACAAGAGTTAAATGATAATTTTCTCAATCATCTTCCCTTAACCAATGGCATTTTTTTTAATTTCTTTAGTCTAAAATTGCTCAACATCTGTGTTTAAGTTGTGCTGATTGATTTCTTTAGGTGATAGATGTTTTAATCTGAAAAAAAGTTTACCAAATAATAATGTTTGATATAGCATTAGTCTCCTTTCATGAGCCTTTAAAGAAATGAAAATACCACTCAAATTGCATATGAACCCTGCCATAAAACTTCCCTTGCTTAGTTTTACAATACCATAGACTCTTATGAAAAATTAACCAAAACATTTTTACAAGTATTTGATATTACATCTTCTCATTATTTTATTTATAGGTTATGAAGATGCTACTAGAGTCACCTGAAAACCCCGATATTGAGTTGCTTTCCCTCTGTATAAACTTGGCAGCCAACAAACGGACGGCACAGATTATCTGCGAGGGGCAAGGGTTAAAGATGTTGATGAAAAGGGCTTTCAAGTTCAAGGACCCTCTCTTGATGAAAATGATCAGAAATGTATCTGAACATGATGGGCAAACAAAGAATTTATTTGTGGTAAGTTTTCTACCTTGTCTGATGACCTTAAAGTTGCTTGTTCACAGAAAAGGAAGTTGGAAATTCAAAATAAAATGTCATTGAAACAATACAGTTGTTTTATTACTGTATGATATACAATTGAAAGTAGTTATTTAAAGCATGAATAATTCAGGAACCTTCAATATATCTAAATATGTACAGTCTGTATGTGTTAGATCTGGAAACGGTTGCAACGCTTTTGGTTATAGATACATGTTAATTCATGGTGAGCAGCCTCTAAAAACTTAAGACACAAAATAATTTTGAGTATAATGGCTATTTTACAGTGTAAATCATACATAAGTACAGCTTATGACGAGTTTTAAAGAAATTAATCTTAAACTTCAAAATTTCCTCACACCTGTGAACAGGAAGCTCTAAGATTAATTCTGTCTCGATCTGAGTCTTCCTCTCCAAACTCTTCTATGTTTAGGGTTGATGGAGTCCATGCCAAAGGATTTCCTGTCCCGCTTCATGACGTCCTCCCATTATATCTAAAAAATTGTTCACGAAGTTTATGAATCAGACAATCGAGCAAATTGGACAATACAATATTACTTAAAAATTGTTGACGCAACAGGCGTTTAGTAAGAGGGTCTTCCTCAATCCATTTATTAGCTGGCCATTGCATCATATCTAAAAAAAAAAAAAGTTCACACAATGTATATATAACCCAGAAAATGCGCAAATTGGACATTACAATATTACTAAATAATTATTGACATTGAAAAAAACCACCTCCAATTAATCAAACAAACATAACTTTTACAGGATTATATAAGTGACCTGGCAGAAGCTGTGTTAAATGGGGATGATGAAGATTTTTCCTTGGAGTGTCTGGGAGTTCTTGGAAACTTAACGATACCTGATCTAGACTATGAGCTGATACTGAAGGAGTATTCGCTGATACCTTGGATGAAGCAGAGATTTCAGCCAGGTAGGGATAGATTTCACACCAATAACTGATTACATAACATTAAATTATTTTATTCGGCATTAAACATCAAAAATATGTTTATAGCTTACAAAGTATATTTATATAGCATGTGTGAAGACATTGGTACAAATCATGATTTCTAATTATTAGAAGAGAAGTTTTCGGTGAAGTAATGATGTAACAATGGAAATATAGGAGAGGATTCTGCCGACATATCTCGATAATCCAAGACAGAGTAGGAATAAGCTAGACTCTGGTATTGATTTTTTTCAATTGATAAGTTGCATCAGATATCAAAATTATTCAAACTTTAAATCTATATGTCAGATTTAAATTAAAAAACTTGTTTCACAATTAATTTAAAATAGATAAACTGGTTATGTATCCAGGAAGCAGAATCAAGAATAATTAATCTTAGTTGTATGAACTTGTTTCACAATTGATTTGAAATAAATAATATTAATCACTTTTGATTCTGTTTCCTGGACACATACCCAGTACTCGCATGACTGTGGCTTTAATATAAGGTCGCAAGATTGATCCAGGTACTCATGGGATTGGAACCCATGACTCTCGTAACCTGAGGTCAACGCTCTATCCCTGGACCACTGTCCTCCGATTGGAATTTTGTGTATAGTCCAAATTGAAAGCAACATTATAAGAGAGGTTAATTGTCAGTTAACTCATAGTCTAGAACTCAAATTTATTTGTATTCAGGTGCAGTGGAAGATGACTGGGTTTTACAGTTGATTATTTTGGTCGGAACTGTCTGTAACGATGATGTGAGTGCCAAAATGTTAGCAGAGGCCAACATCATTCAAAGCTTAATTGAATTACTTAATGGTATGTATATATTAACTGAGCATTGATAGTTTAATGAGTTACAAGTCTTGGTATAGAGGGATTCTGAGTTTGAGTACCTGACTTGAGCAAAAAGACGTTCAGGTGTTAATTTAACTTGTTACACCATTTTAGATTTTGTAACATGTAACTGATCCATATTCAAGGCAACTGCAGACTACATATAATAGAAAGAAAAAAATCGTAATGATATTAAGTAGAAATGGTTTTGACAAAAGTATAAATTACTTTTTATGACCAATTTATCCTTTTGTCATAGAGGTTTCTGAAGACTTCTGTAATTGATTTGGTAAAGAGAGGTTCTAAGGAATAAGGGATTAAGTTATTGCCACATGACTTACTTGCCTCTGACCATTGATAACTTGTGGTAAGGTAGAATCCCCATAATCCGCCATTTTGAAACTCATTCTTTCGTCTGTTACTTTGGTTGTCCTCAGCATACATCAGTCAGGGCCAAAACTATTCGGAGTTAAGCCAATAGTTTTGACCCAGACCGATTTATACCAAGAACAAGTGAATAAGTTTCAAAATGGCGGATTATTGGTAGTCTACTTAAATTAGAGAAAAGGCCATGTGCCATGGTGCCAGACTTTTTTTTGTTTTCAATTCTTTTGAACAAATGCCAGGGGCCCGTTTTACTAAACAAGTAACTAAGTCATAATTGATAAACATGGATAGTATCTTCAATGAAAGTACAATATTGCAATGTGACATGTCATTGGAAGCGTCTCGAAGAGACGATTCCAATGATGTGTCACTTTGCAATATTGCTTCGTCCAATATTAAAAGACGAATTGTTGTTTTAGACTTACGCAAATCTTAAGAGTAAACTGTTTAGAAAAATGGTACCCAGGAGTATAGATAGGTACTGCTACATTGATGGCTTTGAAATTGCTGTTATTATCAGTGTCCATTCTGAAAGCCGTTCTTGAGATCCAAGGTGACATAACGCTGATATTCAAAAAGAATTTGCGATTTCAGCGAAACAGGAGGACGACGAAATGGTATGTCAGATTGTCTACGTTTTCTACCAGATGATTTTCCACGAGTCGACGCGGGAAGTGATCATTAAAGATACCCGTATCCTTTAAGGAAAAAATAAGTTAACAATTCTATCCATATTATTATATTAATATTATTGATAATGTGGACACATGTCAAGAACTTTAATGGGAAAAATGTTTTATTCAGTAAAATAATTATTCATACAACAAAATCATTCACACATTACCAATTATGATGAGACATGTATTGCAATATAGTAGAAAAAGCAACATGTTGACATGTTGTAAAAACCGAAATAAAGCTCAAACAGAAACCTTCTAGTTTTGCTCCTTAACCCTGACATAGAAGCACCAGCCTACCTGATTGATTTGATGCACGATAAAAACTCTGAGATAAGGAAAGTCTGCGATAATACTCTTGACATCATAGCGGTAAGTGTACATTTTTATCTTTGCTAGTCCCAAAGTACATTTCGTCACAACGGTCTTTAACCCTTTACCAAACGCAAAATTTTCATCAGTCCAGAACTCAAATAGTTTGCAGACCACATTTCAAAATGTGATGAAATTGGAAAGTAATCTTCTGATAGAGTAGAAACGTTGAGGGAAAGGGAGAAATTGCTTGTCACGAGCAATTTCTACTTTTCCCACAATGTTTTCCAGAGTCGGCTGCAACAAACTGGTCAAATGTCATTATTGTTTGGTAAAGGGTTAAGACCTCTGACCTTTATTTCACCAGGAATTCGATGAAGAGTGGGCCAAGAGAATTCAACTAGAGAAGTTCCGGTGGCATAATTCCCAATGGTTGGAGATGGTGGAATCGAGACAGCTGGATGAGCTGAACGACGCATACATGCTACCTGATGAGGGCTATGATCCATACTTACAAGACACGGATATCTTAGATCGACCGGATCTCTTCTACCCAGGTGAGTTTGTTTGGGACGTAGGGGCCTCCATGGCCTAGTGGTTAACTTGTTAGAGTACAGAACTTGAAATCACATAGCCGATTTTCAGCATGAGTTTAAATCCCGGTGACAGCATTTGGATTTTCAGGGTCCTACATGGCCCAATGGTTAAGATCCCTAGCCAAGTACTTGTGGGTACAGGAAAGCCATTACATAAATATAACATTGTTAAAACAGCGTTAAACACCATACCATCAAAGCATTTGGATTTTCATGAGAGGCAATCTCCTGAAGACTTATAGAATGCAAAATGCTGCTGGTTCTATCCTGCTTCCCGGCTTGACCAGTTGAGTATGGGGTCTTTCTCCATCATCTAGAGTTGGTCATCTGAACATATCTGAAGTAATGCTGATGTGATGTAAAACTCCATATTAATTAATTAATTTAAAAATTGATTTTTATGACTTTTATGAACATAATCAAAGAACTCGGTATATTTTTCAGTAATTTGTTTGTACTCATATCCTTTCATGTGCCTTTAATAGAGTCTATGTCATGTTATGTTTTCTTGTTCCCATTTTACAGAGGGCTACGACCCTTCAATGGTGATGGACGGACATCTGACGCCCGAATATATCGACGAAAACGGCATGCATGGGTAAGAGTCGGTTTTCGTAATTTATGTCATTAGGAAATCAAAATCAATGGGTCTTGAGTTGATGACTTGCTTTGGCAAATGTTCTCTTGACATTAACACTTATAATGCTGGAACCAACTTCATGCTTATGCAAACAGGTTAGATCTAACCTGTTTGCTTCTCTGAATATCTCCTCATCAAAATTAAGCAGATATTTAAGGCTTTGGAAAGTAGACAACACAAAAATCTATTTTAAGAAAATTACCCAGCATTCTAAGGGTTAAATAAAATCAATGTAGCATGATTGTTTTGGGAAAGCAGTTGACTTGGAAAAAATATTGTGCAATGCTGGTTAACCCTTTCCCAAATAGCAAATTTTCGACTGTCCCAATTTGAAAGAGTTTGCAGACGACATTTCTAAATATGATGAAATTGAAAAATAATCTTCTGATAGGGCAGAAATCATTGTGGGAAAAGGAGAAATTGCTCATTATGAGCAATTTCTCCTTTTTCCATAGTCTTTTCCAAAGTCGTCTGCAACAAACACGTCATTAGGTGTTATTGTTTGGGAAAGGGTTAAGAGATTTCAGGCCTTTGACAAAGTTTGCTGATAGCCCCATTATCACTGAAATATCTAATAAAAAGAACTTTCCAAGAAATGGGATATTGATCATTTAAACTGAAGACGTTTGCGAAACCAAATCAGGTTGTACCAAGTTAATAGTAATTGTTATTTTGATATTATTTTGTACCTTTTCTGAGGATCCACTCTAGGCTGCTTAGCATAGAAGCTTCACCTCTGTGACATTTTGGTGAGAGTGTATAACTTGAAATCTCATAGCCCAAGGCTCATGTCAGCGTGGGTTCAAATCCTGGCGACAGCATTTGGGCCGACTGACTTACGGAATTTCGTTGTTCTATCCAGGTTGACCAGCCCTTTTAAGTTGGGGATTGCGATATAAGTGAGATACTGTCAATGAGTAGAGATAAACAGGCTATATGTAACTATTCTTTTGGGTACCCATAAAAGAGGGTTTTGGTCCAAATCAAGATGATTAAAAATTCAAATATCAAGGTTTTAAAGTTTCTTTGAGTTCCATGCTATCCCATTATCTTTTATTTGATTAGGTATTGTGTAAATTAAATTTTTATCTAATAAAACCTCAAAATGTTTTTGTAATGTAGAACAGCTATACCACAAGAATCCTTGTCTGAAACGCTGTAAGTGTTTAGGTTGTTTTCATGTTTAAGTTCTCATTCTTGGATATAGAAGTAATTTTAATGTTTTTTTGTTTTATTTTGTTTGTTTTGGGTTTAATGCAATCTCCATAATTTAGTTGACATATTGAAATTGAAGGTTAATTTTTTAATGAAAATTCCTCAGGTTGAGATGACCTTGTTTTTCTCTTGATCACTCTTTTATTTCTCATCATTTCTCCATGATACGTACTTGTATGTTAACACTAGAGCTGGGACGGGTAGCAATTTACTACCCGGGTACCCGAGGCAATGTTACACGCCGCTACTCGAGTACCCGAACCCAATATTATTCGCCATTAGATTCAATTCTGATATGCCAAAGAACTTATCGTATTTTCAAACTTTAGAGAGATGATGTCCAGTTACAGTTATCTAAACTCTTCATGTTGGTCTCGGTAGTGTAACGTTTGATAGAATGTGGGCCATGTATATGAATGTGGTTGTTAATGGTAACACAAAATAAGATCATTGGCACTCATTTGACAAGTGGATCAGACTTTACTAAATTATCCCCCAACATAACGTATTGTAAAAGTCTGTCACAAGTACCATATATACACTCCAATGCTGCTCCTCAGTCATCAAAACCAACGTTGCTTTCGGAAAGCCTTCATAATAAATTGCCTCCATCAATATTCCATATTAAAATATGAGAGGTTGCAATTGACATTGCTATTTGTACAAGCGACTACCACACATAATTGTGAGTAATGGTTCCAGGCCCTTATGACTTACTGCGATGATCTAAACAAAAATGTTGATAGTTTCAATAGCTGACGAGCAACCTTCAATTTGGAGAGTATATAGGGAGTGCATGTTCCGTATTTGTACACATGTTGAGAAATTGTTTGGGGAATAATTGATTGTTTGATAGTTTGGGATTTAGAAACACCCATTCACTCGTCAATGAGTGCATATTCACACGTTTCATGTGGATGTGGATTTATAACCCAGGTAAAAGTAACGTCGGGTAATAGGTAGTGATTTGCTACCCGGGTAGTCGCCTGTACCCGGCACATACCCGGGTACTCGAGTAACCCATCCCAGCCCTAGTTAACACCATTTTTATGATTATCTTTTAGAATTCTCCGATTCAAAAAGTTCCAATCCAATATTTACCAAACTTCATGTTTGTTGACAGTTTATATTTTTCGGATGTTTCGAAAGGTTAAACTTCTTTCCTTCCAGTATTATCATTAGGTGTTTGGCCTCACTTCAAAACAACATTCCCGCTTATTTCAATATTGAGATAAGCATTATTGCAAAGTACCACATCATTCGAATTTGTTTCTCTGAGATGCTTCCAATGATGTGTAGCAATACTATATTGTACTTTTTTTAGGATAATATCCATGTTTATCAGTTTTGACATATGCAAACATTTTTACCTAAAATGTTAATGTTAGGTAAATTGTGTAAATAGACAAGATTATATTTGTTTTCCTTCCTCCCTTATGTAAAACGGTACCCTGCAGCAAATGTCTCAAGAAACCTCTGGTATTAGAAGATAACTTGCTTGTGGTAGTTCCTTTTGTCAGTCACTGCACATGAATTAACTTTCATAACTTTGGAATATTGCTAAAGTTTACATGGTTATAGATTTAATGTAACTGCATCCACAGGGGTCTATGGTTATCCCGGGATCAATACTATGTAATATATTACAATACATGTTTATTACATAGTATTGATCCAAGGACAACTATAGACCGCTTGAACTGCATCAACATACAAAACACTCAACCATAAATTGAGCTTGAAATGACCTGCTTCCTTATTTAATTCTCATATCAAGTTTTAATTATTATCAGTATTAATTAATTTTCTTCATTTTTTCCCACTTCATATTTTATAGTTTTCTGGTTCAGCTATTGCTGTGACTTTATTACTGTTGCCATTCACACATTCCGTATTTGCATATGTATATACTTAATTTTTTAAAATTATTTCCTTTTTCTAATTCAGCTATGGCTCTGAATACGTCAATGAATACGAACCATACGCACGGCCGGAGTCTCATATGGGCTTTGTAAAGAACGGATATCTCTCAGACGAATACGGACAGCCAACAGATGAATACGGAAACCCCACGGACGAGTACGGTCATCCAATTGACGAGTATGGTCGCCCAATTATGTTGGATGAATATGACCAGTACCCGCCAAATTACGGATATCCTGGCCCACAAGACGAATATGAGTATGGGTACCAGCATGGAATGAGATAACCAAGTTCTTGTGAGTACGGGTACCAGCATGGAATGAGATAACCAAGTTCTTGTGAGTACGGGTACCAGCATGGAATGAGATAACCAAGTTCTTGTGAGTACGGGTACCAACATGGAATGAGATAACCAAGTTCTTGATTATTGCCACATTCATATTTAAAGTGAAGTTGTCTACAATGGAAGGTCTGTAATAGTTTAAGCGTACTTAATAAAAATGTGCCCATTGTAGACCAATACACTTTTATAAGTTATTTTCACCATTGCATCTGATGTTTTCATCATTTTGGGAGTATATGTACTTACTTAGGTGTAGACATAAGCTTGAAAAAAATCAATTCTTTACCACAGGATCAATTTTACAGTGCTTGATTGAAAGAGTTTACAAATTGAAGATAAATATCAAGACAGTCCTTATTTGAAAGAGTTTACAAATTGAGGATAAATATCAAGACAGTCCTTAATTGAAAGAGTTTACAAATTGACAATAAATATCAAGACAGTCCTTAATTGAAAGAGTTTACAAATTGAAGATAAATATCAAGACAGTCCTTAATTGAAAGAGTTTACAAATTGAAGATAAATATCAAGACAGTCCTCCTTAATTGAAAGAGTTTACATATTGAAGATAAATATCAAGACAGTCCTTAATTGAAAGAGTTTACAAATTGAAGATAAATATCAAGACAGTCCTTAATTGAAAGAGTTTACAAATTGAAGATAAATTAATAACAAGACAATATAGTAATTTTCTGCTCTATAGTGGAAGCCCTCTGAAAGTCTTTCACTGAACCCTTGATTAATGAAACAAATAGAGGGTTAAAAGTAAGACTTAAAGGCACATCAAAGGAGAGGAGTACAAATAAATTACTGAAGAAATATATGGAGTTCTTTTATCATGTTTATAAAAGTCATGAGAATTAATTTACGAATGCATTGAGACCCTATTAAATAGACCCATTTGAAATAAGTTATTTTGTGCTTGAAATATAGTAGTCTCCAATTCAATCATGATTATCAACAGCCTGTTTGTTTACATTTTCAAAATAACACATTCTGATTGGTCGGTTCAAAAATCTGTGTATCAACTGTCAAGGTCAAAGGTGAAGAATCAGGAAATCTGAATTATAAAACTTGCTAATCTGGGTTATTTCTGGTTTATTTTCACATTTAAGTTGTGCTGATGGTGTTTTCTGGAGATAACTATTTGAATCTGTCCAAAAATTTACCAATAATATAGTTTGATACAGCATCAATCTCCTTGAATGGGCCTTTAAGTTAGTTTTTAACTTTATTGAGGGACTCAATGTAGTCTGGTAATGACCCAAATTGATGACACTCATAACTTATGATTAATGAGATGTAAGACTAAAGAAAGTCCTTCACTAACTATTATCTTGCACTGAACCCATGATAAGTGACACAGATAAAGGATATACTATATACTGTTTTAAGACTTTCACTTACTATTATCTTGCACTGAACCCATGATAAATGACACAGATGAAGGATATACTATAAGACTGTTTTAAGACTTTCACTTACTATTATCTTGCACTGAACCCATGATAAGTGACACAGATAAAGGATATACTATAAGACTGTTTTAAGACTCACTTACTATTATCTTGCACTGAACCCATGATAAGTGACACAGATAAAGGATATACTATAAGACTGTTTTAAGACTTTCACTTACTATTATCTTGCACTGAACCCATGATAAGTGACACAGATAAAGGAAATACTATAAGACTGTTTTAAAACTTTCACTTACTAATATCTTGCACTGAACCCATGATAAGTGACACAGATAAAGGATATACTATAGACTGTTTTAAGACTTTCACTTACTATTATCTTGCACTGAACCCATGATAAATGACACAGATAAAGGATATACTATAAGACTGTTTTAAGACTTTCACTTACTATTATCTTGCACTGAACCCATGATAAATGACACAGATAAAGGATATACTATAAGACTGTTTTAAGACTTTCACTTACTATTATCTTGCACTGAACCCATGATAAGTGACACAGATAAAGGATATACTATAAGACTGTTTTAAGACTTCACTTACTATTATCTTGCACTGAACCCATGATAAGTGACACAGATAAAGGATATACTATAAGACTGTTTTAAGACTTTCACTTACTATTATCTTGCACTGAACCCATGATAAGTGACACAGATAAAGGATATACTATAAGACTGTTTTAAAACTTTCACTTACTAATATCTTGCACTGAACCCATGATAAGTGACACAGATAAAGGATATACTATAGACTGTTTTAAGACTTTCACTTACTATTATCTTGCACTGAACCCATGATAAGTGACACAGATAAAGGATATACTATAGACTGTTTTAAGACTTTCACTTACTATTATCTTACACTGAACCCATGATAAGTGACACAGATAAAGGATATACTATAGACTGTTTTAAGACTTTCACTTACTATTATCTTGCACTGAACCCATGATAAGTGACACAGATAAAGGATATACTATAGACTGTTTTAAGACTTTCACTTACTATTATCTTACACTGAACCCATGATAAGTGACACAGATAAAGGATATACTATAGACTGTTTTAAGACTTTCACTTACTATTATCTTACACTGAACCCATGATAAGTGACACAGATAAAGGATATACTATAAACTGTTTTAAGACTTTCACTTACTATTATCTTGCACTGAACCCATGATAAGTGACACAGATAAAGGATATACTATAAGACTTTTAAGACTTTCATTTACTATTATCTTGCACTGAACCCATGATAAGTGACACAGATAAAGGATATACTATAAGACTGTTTTAAGACTTTCACTTACTATTATCTTGCACTGAACCCATGATAAGTGACACAGATAAAGGAAATACTATAAGACTGTTTTAAAACTTTCACTTTCTAATATCTTGCACTGAACCCATGATAAGTGACACAGATAAAGGATATACTATAAGACTTTTAAGACTTTCATTTACTTTGGTCTTGGATTAAGCATGAAATAAATTACATTTGATAATTGCTATGATTATAATCGTCCAGTTGACTAGAAAGGCCGAAAATGTTGCTGGATATATAGGAATTATATGAGCAATTTCTCCTTCTTCAATATCATTTATTGAGCAATTTTAATATGCAAGCTCTTTTAATTTTTGTAATGTCTAAGAAATGATGTTTTGTAACAAGTAGAGAATACTAACATCAATGGCTGGTTTTATGGCCAGATTTTTCACAATACAGTGTACATGTCCCATTGGTTATTATCATTAATATCATTAATTAATTAATCTGAAACTCATTAGTCAATATATCATGATTCTTTTCAATTGCAATCTCATATTATGATATCATTTATTTAATTGGAAATTTAATTTATGAAATCCAAACTTTTGACAAATGTTGTGAAAATGACAGCTGTATTGATTGTATGTCAATAAACTTTTTTTTCCTTCTTTAGATAGACCCAATTGCAGTATTGTAACTTACTTTTACTATTCCGTCCATTTATTTTTAGTTTATTTACATTGTGTTCTGTAGACTGATTTCATGTTGATTTTATATCTCAATGTTTGGAACCCTTACAATATCTCAGATTCCAGTAGTTTATTTGGACTAATCTGGTTTTTTTTTTCACTTGGTATATTGTGAATGGTCTAAATTCATTTGGACAATTTGCTTATCAAACTTTGCAAGCTATTGTTTAAATTTGATTTAAGAAAAAATAAGACCAAATGTTCTACTTCATAGCCTCAGATGTTTAATTTATTTGTTTATTTATTTTGATTATATATTATGCTATAATGTGAATATAATGTAATTAAAAAATGTTGTGAAAAATCAAACCAAATCAATTATTATGTACTGTAAAGTTAGCTTCCTTAACCCTTAGAATGCTGGATAAATTTCTAAAAACAGATTTTTCTGTCATCTACTTTCCCAAACCTGAAATATCTACTTAATTTTGATGAGGAAAGCTACACAGACTAGCAAACATGTTTGATCACAGGCCAGCCGTCAATTAACTTAGTGGCTGGCCTGGATCTAACCTGTTTTCTTAAGCATGAATTAAGTCGTTTCCAGCACTATAAGGGTTAAATGTCATTTAAAATGATGTGAATAAGTCATGAGCTGTGTTATATACATTGTATATACATGCATTATATATTGAGGGCTCAATGCAAGACTATAGTAAGTGCTTCCCAAACATTGAGCACTTACTATAGTCTTGCACTGAGCCCTTGATGTATATTCAAAAGGGATTGTGGTCAAAATGAGAACTTTCTCACAAGTTCCTTTTTCCTACAATGTTTTGAAGGACCATTTAATGGAGTGTATGACAAGCAGTATGTTGATGATGATGATAATTGTGGGGTAAATGTGACTGTTATTGGTTAGTTTAACTGTCATTTTATTGCATTAATTGAGCATAAAGTACAACATGATTGTTCAAGATCATCCAGTTGTTTGTGTGTTTATTTTACCCGTTATAGGGGGGATGAGCAAAAATTTCTTTTTTTTTGTCACCGTTGAATCAAGGGGGCATGGGCCTCCGTGGCCTAGTGGTTAGAGTACAGAACATGAAATCACATGGTCCCTCTCCGCGTGGGTTCCAATCCTGAGAGGGATATGGATTTTTATGAGAGGCAGTCTCCAAACTGACTTCTGGAATGCTGATGGCTCTACCCACCTTGACTAGCCCTTATGGGCAGTTGTGTATGGGGTCTTCCTCAATCATTAAGAGTCAGGCATCGCTACATAATGAAATAATGTTGATGTGATGTAAAACCCATAAAAAAATCAAGGGGGCAACACTATATGGCTGACATTTTTTTTGAACTTCAAACAAAGCTGTAGACGAAACAATGGAAGTCAATATATAGTTGACTCAAACCAGGATTTTCCTATGACCCCCTTGATTTTTATGCCAATTTAGGGAATTTCGACCCCTTATAAATGGAGCTGTTACTGAAAAATAGTTATTTTTAAGGGTTATATCATAAAATAGGGGGTCATTTAAGTACTTAATAAGTTGGGGGCCAACCTGTTCAAATGGATTCAGTATGCATTTTTTATTAACAAAATAGCCCACGAAACACTGTATTGAAAACGACCCATTTTTTAAGTTTAAACATATTTATTCATTTAAAATTTACAGTGGAATGCTTTTTATATCATCAGCTACTATAACCAACTCTTGTGGAAAGTCAAATTAAAAAAAAAAATTGGGGTGTTATGTAACATCATTAATCAGTGTCTTATATTAGTGAAATGAGTTTTAAGTGTAAAAGGGAGATAACCCAAACTTGAGGTATAAGTTAATTCTATATGGATTATCTCTCTTTGACCTTTACCTTGCTTTGGAAAAAAAGCTGTTACCTAGGGAAGGAGGATTGAGCACTGGAAGGAAAATCGAAAACAAATAAATAAATAAATACACACGCTTTATTTTGAAGAAACGCCTTCTTAATTAATTCCCCATCCTTTACGAACACAACAGGGGTCGTTCTACAACAACAATGAGTCATTGATCGCTACCCAATTCAAATGATATTGACGCGATGTAAAACCATAACTAACCAACAGACAAGACTGAGTTATTATAACTCAGACGACGAGCAAGTATTGAACAGCAACTATCCGCACATACATGCCACAGCAAAGGGCTCTATATATCTTGATATCAGATCGAAAGATAATCAAAGCGCTGATAGCGCTGAAGGACTAAGGTGCGTTTAAAGCAAGATGATTGAGGATATATTTAAAAATTTCTTTGGGCAACATCTTGAGAAAAAAAAGCTGTTCCTTTTACCACCATTACTGTAACTATTATTTCTGTGAACAGAGACTGAAAGATAGTCTATTTTTCGAACATCTGGACATTTTACGATTTCCCATAATAATGATAGAGCAAAACAAAGTGAGTAAATCCGGACTACATTCCTAGTTCCAAGAAGGTATTAGTCCGCACAGTGAAGGCGGATATTTATTGAGTAATTGGGGTCAGACCGCTGTTTGTGTATCGATAAAGTACCGTCCCTCAAAAAGTGGTAAGTAAATTCAATGAACTTAATTGCGTAGGAGCGTTTTCAACATGGGGGGGGGGGGGAACTTCAGATGAGGAACAGTCGAAGAATAAATGTTCCTAAACTATTTTATGACTTTTCATGCATTTATAAATTCAATAACATAATAAGAATTAAAAGAAAGCGTATGAAAATGTGTATCTTTAACAAACAAAAAAAGAAAAAACGAAAAAAAGAAAAAAAGATATGCCAGGTCGTTTCGTTTATTTCATTTTTCTTTTCAAATATTTTCATTTGCCATTGTGAATATCGGGGGGTTTAAAGTATACTCTGCCCCCCGTCTGGATATTGGGGGGCCCTGTACCCCTCCCCCCTCACCAGCTCCTACGCCTATGTAAATCCAGCAAATGAACACTAAGGCAAAAAGGTTTGGGCACAATTTCTACCAACTTAGATTCGGCCAATACCTTGGCAGGTATCTAAATATTGTAATCACCAAGGATGTTTTTTTCATGTACAATGCCTTACTTTAATTTGCGATTCATTAATGTTCAGGTTAATATGGAAAAAAAATCTGTACTTTTTGCCAATTAAGGGATATCAGTTGAAAAATAGTAATTTGGAAAAAGAACAAAAAATGTTGAAAAGGAAATAAGTGAGGTGAATCATGCTACTGGGGCCATGGTTCTACGACATAGTTAATTCAGAAAACACCAATATTTCTAAATATGTACATTAATTAAGCGATAGCTCTAACAACCGTTGTACGAGTTCGGATCTACAAGAATTTAAATTACAGTCTCGAAACCTTGATACGAACTAAAATCACACTACACTACAGCGGTTGTACAGTTTTAATGAAGTTAAGTTTTAACCCCCAAAGTTCCTCACATCTGTGAACGTATAGATTCACTCATAACCAAACAATAACGACATTGACGAGAGTGTTGCAGACGACTCTGGAAAATATGATGGGAAAGGAAGAAATTGCTCTTAACGAGCAGTTTCTCCTTTTCCCACAATGTTTTATGTCCTGTCAGAGGATTATTTCTGAATTTCATCATATTTTGAAATGTCGTCTGCAAACTCTTTTAATTTGGGACAGTCGAAAATTTGGCGTTTGGTAAAGGGTTTAAAGCAGCGCGTCTTCTTACATTTAACAAAACTTGCAGAGGAACTAAAATACTGTCGTTACGATATAAAACCCTTGATTTCTCAAAACAGAGAACCTTTAAGAATTTGACCATTTAACCCAATCCTCCATACTGGAAATTGTAATTTGGTCTAGATTGGAAGCAAACGATATCTGTAATGAATCAAAAGTGCTTTTTTTTCTTTGAAATATTAGACAGAAACCATTGAGACAAAAGAGGAAAATGCTCATTATTGGTCTCTTTTGTTTCTAAAGTTGAAACGATCATTAGCACATCCAGTGTTTTGAAATATAAACTTGGTTTAAATTGTTTTGCTCTCGAGTGCACATTGCTAGCTTCAATTGATTAGCATGTCGATCCATATCATTCACTGTAATCTGGGTTTAAGGCACTCTTGCCAGATTCTATTATTTCGCAGAGTGGATGTTAAAGATGATGGTTTACAAAATAAATCGTGTCAACGCTTTACTTAATTTACGACATAAATTTGCCACATCCTCACTTAACGGTTATTAAAGAAGATGAGAAGTGTATCAATATTCTAGTTCTCTGTAACTTTATCGATAGGTGATGGCATGTTATTCATAGAAAACATTTTATTTCAAAAAGGTTTAAAATCACAAACTATTAGATAGTCCTTTTAAAGAAAACGCATGGATTCTACAATGGTGGTAAAACACGTGAAAGGCACTATAGAGGGACCAAAGCGTTTGAACTTATGCATTTTCATCATTTATTCATCTCCCCCTCGATTCTGCGTTCATTGTTATATACTACAAAGAACGGGCGCCAGACAGCCATTGGTACGGCGTCAAACGCCAACCAACCAAACAGAAATTTGAAAACGAAAATACAATTAAGTTCAAACCTTGATTTGGGTCGCACCGTCCCGAGAAGTACTGAAACAAGTCACTATGTGTGGGATAATCACAGCCAGTAAGAGTCCACGAACGAGGCGGCTCTGGTCTCTAGGCATCGCTATTTCTGTAAGGAAACGGTAGAGGATATTACTATACCAGAGGAGAACATACATTGAATTCATGACAAGAACACTTAAAGGTAATTGCTCACGCATGGGACGATTTGAAAATTGAATAAAAAAATCGTTGAAAAAATATGTTTTTGTTTTGCGGTATAGTGTTCAATGGAAAATAGGTATTGAATGCAAAATTGATACAGAATGTGTCGATAAATCTTAGTATGTACAGACGTTATGCGATGGATTTCTAAACCGTTGCAACGCTTTTGGAGTTGAATACAAATTTATTCATTGTACTCAGGCTCTTGATATTTAGATAACAACAAGTTTATCTTCCCATGACTAACCTTCATTTTGTTATATACAATAGTATGGCTGCTGTACAGTTTTAAAAAAACGAAAAGTTAAATTTCTTACTTTCCTCAAATTTGTTAACAAGCACCTTTTAGGGTTTTCGTCATTATTACATAAACACATTCTGTGCACTACACATGGACAATACACGCAAATACATACATACATATTCCTTTAGAAATGCGAAATATCGTGCTAAATACATAAGCGCAGATAATAAAAGTACACAAGTTTAGTTCGAATCACTCTATTTGGCTTGCATTTTCTGATTATTTATCATTATTGAATTCATGGACTAAGTTTTTTTCTAAATATATTCCAACTAAGCTTTTGAAGTAAAGTTGCCAATGTAATTTTACAGCAACTCATAAACAAAGACGCATCCCTTCTAAAGGTTTTCAAATACAGTGTGTCTTGTGTTTCAGAGTTTAAACGCATTGTATGACTTTTCTTTGATAGTGTTTAACGTCGTGTCAACACTGGTTCAGTTACAATACGTATCTAGTGTTTTATATGAACCTGTCCCGCATGTCTACAAGTTTTGCGAATATAACTGAAACGTGTATCGGGTCCCTCTCGGAGTAAAGCCATCATTGGTCACCCATCCAGGTACTAACCGTGATGTACGTTGCTTACCTTCGTGAGAAAGCCAACCACTCTACCGAATCACCCTTAAAAGCCGGCTTTCACAACGAGACTGTAGAAGTAGTATTTATACATAAACCCTATTACTGTCACATAACATAACCAATAATTGAGATGTGAATTATATCCGCTACCCAGGGGATTCGAACCCACGAGTTTCGTGTGCGAAGGCCGACGCTTTATCCATGCGACACGTCGCACAAAGACTTTACCCAGGCATACATTTTAAAGTACGATTCAGAGATCAAAGCTGTTTAGTTTATGTCTAAGGTAACGCTTTACCGAAGTACGCTTTATATCAACACTCTTATTGAACGAAAATGATGTCTTTCATTTTCTTTTTTGTTTTTTGATTTTCGTTTTATTTTATTTATACTTGTTAACCCCACTAAGAACGACTGTATGCGTTTTGTTTTTATCTCTCATTAGGGTTCTATCGATTTATGTAGAAGATTTAATGGTCGTTCTTGTTCACAGATTAGACGAAATTTGGAAGTTAAGAATTAATTTCCTAAAAACTACCAAAAAACATAACTGTTACATGACATGCAATGAAGAATAGTCATTGAAAGTAAAATTAGATAGTTTTTTTTTAATTCTTTAAAGTGTCTATTCAGTGAATTGTCGTGCATTTTAATACAAAAACGTGAAATCGCTTTTGCGATCTACTGCAAATAAACTGTACATACTCAGATGATTTGACGCTTCCTAAATTAATTATGCTTTCAGTTGCTATTTTTGTCAATTGTTTGTCAAACATCAATTCGAAAACTGTATTGTTTCAACGACGTTTTCGTTTGACTTCCAAATCTTATTTTCTATGAACAAGAACCTTTGAGAAACAAATACGACAAGTTACTCATGGTGGGCGATGAACAGAAGTAAACTTTCATACAAATTACTGAGCTATGATTATTTCGTTATGTACAAAAGAGGAATCGCACTGAAAAAAGCAACACACAGAAATACATTTTTGTAATTGTTTTCTATCCTTGTATTGGAATCGTAAAACTTCATTTAGACAAACATATTATTTTATACACGATACTCCATAAGTCACAGAGTATTCAATATATCTTAATCAGTCACCAAGAAAATTTGGCAGTTAAACTAATGACCGACAGCCGCTGCATATAGAACTATGGAAGAAATAGCACTGAAGTTTCGGCCCATTTGCCGGGTTTATTCATTAAACCAGGAAGTTAGGTCGCAGAAACCGAGGCATGAATAGAGCCTAGATTTTCCACGAGTACCTTTACGGATCAACCTTGTTCGGTTGGTGTTGTCCGAGGTTTCCGCATAGGAGGCCCAGCCTTCCCAGGTCCGAGAATTGCGATTTTGTACAAATGGTTTGAAGGTTTGTTTTGTGTTTGCCTTAGTTCTGAACAATTACTCATTCATAAACAGATATCACCTGTGTCAAAACCAAAATCTACATGTTCCTTTTTTCATCAAAAAGATAGTTTTTTAAGTCGTATAATTATGTTTTCCCACTACCCAGAATACCATTGAGGTAAGTCATTGTTTTCTGACTTTTGTTATGGTTCGCACTGTCTTCACCCTGCAATCTTTCACTCAAACCACGGACATCATACCTATGGACCACCAAGCAGACAGGTAAGGCCAGGGTCCCATCAGTGTTTGTGTTAACAGGCCCCTAGGTTCTGAAACACTGATCACACCCGGTCATACCCGGTAGTCTGGCGTTTTTTTTTCGGATTGGTCAATTATTCCATCTGGGAGATACAGATGTAGAAGAGTCCATGTTGGAATTAAAGTTTGGATTGTCTGACTTAATTAGATCACAAGGCTGAGTTTGTAATTATTTCGTCTAAGTTATGACTGGCAAATATCCGACCCGCCTCGGCCAATTAAATTTCAAGCGAAGTATCGATTGTGTTCATATGCTTTGTATGCCTATATACATAGACATGGTCTTCTTGGAAGAATCCATTATTAATGGTCTATTCATTGAGATGTATTGCGTGTACATATTTCAAACCAGTGTGTATGCTAACTTAATAGTTTTCCCCATACAACCTTAGACACCATGTATCCATATAACTCAATGTTTCCGTGACACACTATAAGATTGATTATTTCTGATTTTCTCATGACGATGTCAATATAGATGCAATCAGAATTTGGCGTTATACACTCCAATATCTTCCTGAATAGTAAAGAAAGAACTCCTTGCCAATGGGATTCCCCAATATAGGCCCGGTCTGTTATGATATGTAATTAAACGTATAATTATCGATATATGATGGCGCCAGTTAAAACTCCTCTCCGAATACACTACGCTAATCTTCAAGAGACCAAATCGACCTTTTTTTTAAAACAGTGTGAAAGAATGATACTCACAACATTCAAACGTCGGTTTCCTGCCGAAATCTTGACGCCGAGGGGTATCTACGTTGCTGTGATCATTAACATCGTGTTTTTGAGGTCGGGTGTCATGGGTTCGATCCCCGGTTGGACATTTTAATGTTTGTTGTAAAGTGTCCTTTGGCGAGGAACATTTCAAAGTCAACAAAGATTAAGAAGACAGAAGATCAACATTTGTTTAAAGTAACGACAAAACGAAAATAACTAGCAAAAACACTTCAAAGTAGATGGAAGGGTTTAGATTCCGATCGGGAAGTTAATGTTTGTAATTTTCATTAGGTATACGTTTAATAATAGGCAAATGGCAATCCTTATTCAATGAATCGTCGCCTTCACACAAGCGTGTGATGAATGCTACAAATCCAGTGTTACAAACGCAGAACTTGCAAGAAAAAGTATGTCTATGATAAAATAGTTCTAATCAAGAATGGTTTATCCATGTCTGTTTGCTGCATTTAACAGGGATATTCCTGTAGAATGATATCTGCTCTGTTTGATAAGTAGCCTTTCTGAAAATGACTATTTCAAAGTTTGCGTTTTGTGAGTAATTATTGTTGAAATGGTTAAATGAAAACCACGTCATTGATTGTTCTATTTCTTTATTTAAATGATGAAATTTGAAATGAACATTCGTGCCTAAGTCTAATACTTTTATTATTTCTTTGGTATCATTTAATCCGTAGTAGACGTTTTTATTAAAATCGATATATTTAAAGTGAGATAATTTTCCTGTTGACTAGCACAATGCCGATGGTTCTTGAGTGAGTCACTGTAAACAAATATACCTAAAATACCGCTCACAAGATGTAACCTTCCTCCCCGATATAGATCGTAAGCACCATTTTAAGTTCTGATATTATTCGTAGCTCTAAGTATAAGGAGACGGCTTAGTATCAATTCTTTTTCCTTTAGCAAGTAAATAAAAGATGATAGATGTTATGAAATTGCAATTTCCACAGAGTTGCTGGGGATCATTGTTGTTCTTGTGTTATTTCTTTGTGTGTGTGATAGATTTGGGGTTTTCGTTTCAACGATGTTTGTTTAGATCTAAATACATATGAAACCACGCAAGAGTCAGATTCCCAGATTTTGCAATTTCTGGCCAAGTCAGTGTTGTCTGCTGTAGGATATATTCAACAACAGTTATGTTAAACCAATAAGTAGCAAAACTAAAAAAAAACATGAAAGTAGGAAATGGAAATGCAGGTGGTTTTATTGAATGAATGGCATTAAATACCAATTGTTTATTACAAAGGAAACCCATGACGTAAGCTTTTGTCGAACATATCGGTTATGGTAAAATGGACTGTTCCAAACTATTGGCTTAATTTAAAGTTTATCATTCATCATGTCAACCGACGAGTTTTCTTTACAGCTAGAAATTGTTCATGTGCTGTAAAAACCAGTCCTTATTTTGTTGTTGTATTTTGGATTAAACACCATTTTCAACAGTATTCCTCCTTTTAATCGTAGGCCTGTGTTATCGATCATTCTCTTGAGATTTCCTCACAAACAAAGGCCTAACATTAAAAAACCACCTGCTATCATCTTCTCTTGCGCCAGGATTCTTTGTTTTCTTGTGTGTTTACAGCAAGGGAGTTTAAACACGTACATATTAGGGACATGGTCAAATGGGATTGCCTTGTTAAAGTCGGATGGGGCCTGCGTGGTGTGGTGGTTAGAATATAGAACGTAAAACGAGTTGACGCCCCTGGGTGTGGCTTCAAATTCCGTTGACGATATATTTGAATATTTATGAGAGGTTGCCCCATGGGTGATTTACAGTTTGTCGATGGTTCTATCTAACTTGACAATCCCTTATATGCTTTTAAACGTTGGGCTTCAAACCTCGCTAAATTGACGAGACATCCAATATTTGTGAATTTCATGTACATATTCGGTGTTATAAAACACCATGTTCTTCAACAGTTCATTGACGAGGGTTCGTGTCTTAGCTTTGTCATGTGGGTTCTAACTCAGAGCTTGACGCAAAGGGCTATGCATGGCTCAGTGGTTATGGTGGCGGGACTGTTTGTTGGGGATACGGGTTTAATCCCCACTTGTGCCGAATGTTCAGTGAAAGGGATTTATGGCTTTAGGCACCGCTCACGAGCTTGATATCGCAGTACTACTAGGCCATGTTACTAGTTTAATTATCTTGCCAACAATGTATTTCGTGGCTACCTTTTCACGACTACATAGTAGTTCGATAGCTAAGTATTTCTTGATCAGTACTCTTTTCGTTATTCCATGCTGATTTCCTAGACTTTTATAGGCTAACAAGCCATAACTGTTATCTAGGATTACACGCCGTGTCAATATGTCTTACAGTTTTATTTCGGCTTATTTAGTACAAACATTGGTGGCAAAGAGAGATTGGCAATAAGATAAAGCACCTTAAAAGATTAGCAGCGTCTCTTTATTGAATAAACACATGTGTTCCATGATAAAAAAAAATAATGTGTTTTTTTCTATAACATTTTATTGAATTCATAATAAATGTATATCACAAACGTTTGTATCAATATGTTAACACTTTTGTCGAAACTAATTATCGCATGATGTTTGGTTTCTAAAAACTTCAAAGTTAAATACAGGTCTTGCGTTCGAAACACAGTTCGTTATGATCAACCTGTTTATCATAGCTTTCTACTTTATGTCGTGTGCTTGTGAAAAAACAGTAATCGTCATTGATAACATCAGCTTAAACTGGTTTAATGTCCTATGTGATATAACTTAATTTCTATTTAAAAGGAAAAAGAAAAACACTGTGTTCTTGCTGTTTAATTCATGATCGTAATGAATAATCGTTTATTACTTGATTATTTTGTTTTTTTGTTTAATGAAGACATTATATAATGTATCGATTGCAGTTTCTTTTTATCACAGTTTTTACTCAAATAGAGAAATGACCTTCATATGAATCATATCTTTTTGTTTAATGAAGACATTATATAATGTATCGATTGCAGTTTCTTTTTATCACAGTTTTTACTCAAATAGAGAAATGACCTTCATATGAATCATATCTTTTTGTTATGCTATTTTCGTCTGCTGCAATGACGTCATTTAACTACCACATATTTAGCGTGGTTACGTCACTCAATATGACGCCACGTCATATTGTTTATTTTTCCCAAAAGTAGGCATTCTGCTGATACGCTTAGGAATAAAGCTTTACTAATCATGAACTAATGACTACATGTTGGTGTCGGTATAAATCATCTATCTGAACTACTATTTACAATGTCTATCCTATAGCATCCCAAATACTTATTGAAATACTTTATGACAATACACTTTATATAAAATAAACATTTAGATGATATTCAAATGCCTATTCAAAGCATTGCTTGACGGATCCAGTCGTAAAGCCTATGTGTGTAGTTGATACACAGACACTACATGCCTACCATTTTTAAAACAACTGAAATACAGCCTGTGTCGTGTTTTACAATACGTCACCATACGTGGCCAATCCACTCCATGTGTCTCATCTAGTATAACCTGACTATGGTTACCCTCAGTAGATAGTTGATGGATGTTGTTTAACCAGAACCCAGCTATATAAACATTATCGTTCCTATCTACAGCCAGACCATGTGGACCTTTAAGACTGTCCGCGGTATACACGTGTTGTACTGTACCGTCAAGAGTCAGACTCGTTACAGTGTGATTGACATAATCCGATACGAAAACGGTTTGTTGGTCTGTACTGATACTAATATACATGGGACGTAAAACAGAGCATCTCCGGCTTGATTTGTTTTAAATGTTTTCAGTACATTTCCATCCTCATATCATGACAATATTTATAACAGATTCGGGTCCAGTCGTACCTAACAGACACTGAAACAATAACAGTCTGTACAATTGTTAGAAGTATAACAACAGTAGATAGTTGATGGATGTTAGATATAAACATTATCGTTCCTATCTACAGCCAGACCTGGATAGACTCCAACACGTGTTGTACCCGTCAAGGGTTACAGTATCCGATACGAAAACGGTTTGTTGGTCTGTACTGATACTAGGTACAGAGCATCTCCGGCTATTTGTTTTAAATGTTTTCCAATTCATATCAAATATTTTAACAGAAATGACAATAAGTGTATTGTTAGAATAGACAATTATATCCAACTCCTAGTACAGACAGGGTTTTACCAACCTTCAGAGGGACAAGTAACGACAATCTGGTCCCGATTCACACATGTTATATCCCACGGTCGTGTGGGTAGTATTATACAGGATACAAGCGTATTGGTATCTACATCCGCGACCTTAACACTGGAGTTATTACAATCCACCAAGGCCAGATTCGTCTGGTCTATCATTACTCCTCCTGTAATCCAGCAGGACTCCTCGTCTGTAGAATGTCGAACGTCGATGTTACCAACATAACTCGGTGTAGGTTGGTCGGAAGTTTTGACGGAAACATCAGGACACGTGGATTGACTGTTAGTTTCTTCGCCATCTTTTATTTCTTTAATTTGACCGAGACTGTCGAGCGAATCCAAGAATTTGCGTATTTTCTCGTTAGGTTGGAACTTGTAATTCTTTACTTTATTATCTTTTGACAGTTCGTCAGCCTTTTCCCCGTACATTTTGATAGTAGCCGCTGCTTTTTTACAACAAATCACCAGCTGTCTTTCTTGTTTGTATTTGTTAAGATCCTCCAATTTTGATGATAAACTATGAATGTCGGATAACATCGAATCACATCTTTTATCTATGGTCTCGAGTGTGGTCTTATCGATATCTCTCGCAATCTGGACCTCCCTCATTGCTGCTTTCTCTAGTGAGTCTAACTTGTTGTTTATTTCTGTTCTAAAGTTTTGTAGGTCTGAAATAAAGTTTGCATGTTTTGTTGGTACATCCTTCATGTTACTAGTCGCTCTATCTTTGGTTTCCTGTAGAAGTTGGATAAGATCAGCGGACGCCTTCTCTAGGGCTACGTATTCATTGCTTTTGTGGAAACCAGTCGCTATGTCGTTAATGTATTGTGTACTGCATTGCTTGTGATCCATAGTAGCACAAACAGAGCAACAAAACTGACCATCAGAATTGCAGTAGAACTCTATGGGCTTGTCGCTGTGCTTTGGGCACATGCTGTCCTTTTCTGACGACGGTTTCTGTTTGGGCATACTGTGCTGGTCTAACAGCCGATGATTCTTTGTTGCCTTGGCCCTTGTGTGGGCTTTAGCACAGCCGCGACAGATGTACTCATTACACACGGTACAGTAGGACACAGCAGGTTCGTCTTCATTCTCTCCTTTACATGGATCACAAAACAGGCCTGAGTTGTGACCGTCATTGCCCACTGGTCGTCTTCCGGATACTTCCATGTTCCTGAAAAAAAAAAAAGAAATTCAATACAACTTAGCTCTCTTTTAGGAATTACACCAACAATACGGATTCTTTCTCAACACATCCTCGCCTTATGAACACATGTTCCATCAACTTTATCTCTATGGTTGTGCAAGGGACTCAAGAACCCCATATTCCAGCCCAAACTATACCACTGGCTTTATGGGAATGTCCTTTTACAAGACATTGCAGAGTTCATACCTAGTCTAGGTGAATCTAGAAAACCAAGATAAAATTGAAGACTAGTTGGCACGGTGCAAAAATGTATTCAATTGATTTCGTGTACATTAATTTGCTACGATATATCGACTCCCAGTATAAGGAACCAGATTTCGAAAACACCATTGTACGATGAGAGTTATTTATTTCATTCGAAGGGCTTGAAAGTTGTACCGGTTTTTGCTTTTTAAATTTCTTTCGTCAATAATTATATATGCAGCTTGCATAAGTACAAAAATATAAATAAAACGTTACACAAGCAAATGAAATATGGTTTTCACACCATCTTTTTCGAGCAATTTCTCCTTTTTGCACAATGTTTTCTACCCTATCAGGAGATTGTTTTTCAATTTCATTACACTTTGAAATGTTGTATGCAAACTCTTTCAATTTGGGACAGTCGAAAAATTTGCGTTTGGTAAAGGGTAACGTTAACCGGCTTCATGACGTTAACCGGCTTCATGGCTCAATAGGTTGTAAAATGGCCGCCGTGACGTCATATGAAAACGAAATATACGTGATAAGAGTGTCGGCTCACTTCATTATATGGGTTTCAAACACTCTTAACCATTTTGTTTATTTTGCAAGACGGATATAAATGAAAATTTCTAATAACCTAAGATCTTTATACCTGTCACTACTCTTTCGGGCTATAGTAAAGATGTTTTACAGAGTATAGTGCCCATTTGGGACCGTTTATAAATATACGAAAATGTAGAATATATATATGTGTGTTTTAAGGGTTTATCCTCAATACCTCCGTTTTATAACAACCTTCCTTTGTTTCACCACTTCTATGCTAGAGCTCGACAACGTCTTGCCCAAGGCCACTCGCATAAATTGCATTTAAGAATGAACCACAAAAGCTTAATATCTATACATACATGCATTCAAGACAGCTTTAAACACATTTGCATCAAACAATACTTCAAGTATATAACATCATTCAAATGTCAAAGGGGAAATATTTCTATATGCATATGACACAGAAGGTCAAATTGTGTATACATTAAACGAGTCTTTAAGTGCAAAAAATTAAAATAAAATATCTTATGAAAACATATTCATATGAAGGCATCAAACGTGTGCACTGCTAAAATAATTTCGGATAAAAAGATAAATAGCTTAATATCCATATAAATAAGCATGTTATATTTCTATTAACAACTTTGCAGCAGACGAAAACTTAGATACAAAAAGGAATCAAATACCAAAGGACAAATATAGATCAATACAGGCATTAGCCGTTTTCTCTAAACACGACACTTGAAATACAAAACATATCAAGCAAATATCAAAGTTACTGATGTCTGTTCATACAGACATTCAAAACGTTCTCAATACACATTTCAAGCAGACGACAGTAAAACACAAAACCAGTTTAGTTGAATAAAAGGCCAATAAGCATACATACCTTGTTATAAGTGTATCTTAAATGAGACATTCAGCCATGTGTTCCAATTTCAATTTTCTCCATTTAGTTTCCATTATGTGTATACAAGTTGAAAAAATGTTTGACAAAAGAACCCGAACCCGCATAGTCGAGGGCTCGTCTCCTTATGCTTTGTTAACCCTAACGACAGATAAATACATCCGGGTTTCTCTCGTTGTGGTTAGTTCGATTGAATTAGCATAAATAGGTCAAGCGACACATACCTAGTTTTAAGTGTACTTTAAAGGTATAAACATCCAGCAATGTGTTTCACATTCCATTCTTTCCATTCAATTTCCATTCTCTCTGTACAAGATGGTAACATGTGTTTAAAGGATCCGGACAAAGGTTTGGTATAACTCCAGTCGTGGGCTCGTCTCATTCGGAACACCTCGGCCATTTCTTAAAATAACCTCGGAGGTAATGGGGAGCCATTTTTGAAAGTAGGTCAGCAACGAAGGGCCAATCGTATCAACTCGGCAATCCCCGTCACAAGCCGGGGATTGCCGGAAAGAGCTGATTGACAAAATATGAAACAAAGATGTGTTGATATGATCATCTTTAATGAAAAGGGTAAAAATACCATTCAATTGTGATATATAACCAATTTGCGTGTATCGAAATACATATTTAGTGCCTGTGTGCATTTTGCGTTATCCGCCGGAAATAAGGCGAATTACCCCAGGATTTCTGGTGTATTCATGTACTGCCTACGAGGTATATGGTCAGAGTACACTGAAGAATTACTTCCGGAGGTCGTTGTACAGTAAAAAGTAGTTCTTGAAAATTTAGAATGTTACTTTGAGTGTTGATTTTATGCTTTTAGGACATAAGAGGGGGTGTTTTTGACTGTTTTTGATATTTTGTGGGTGTTGGCCATGTTTTAAACCCCTGGTTTGTTGTTTTTTCCAGAACTACTTCTCGCGGAAGGCGAAGCGCTGAGGGAGACGTCATTCGCTGACCCACCCATTTTTGTAGGCGATTTAAGAGGTAGGTAAAAAGAAATGGCCGGTAGTGAAAAAAGTAGATGATCTTCGATATGTTTGCTTGTCAAATTCTGATTGGCAACAGAGTGTGGAATAGTGAAACAACAAGGATTAACTCTGAATCTTTTCATGAAAGGTACTGTGAACATGCCAAAATGACTGTTTTTGTATAGAACAAAGAAGGGCCAAATCATGGCAGAGTCTGACCATATCTACCGACTTGTTACGGGGATTGCCGAGTAGATACGATTGGGGCTCGTCTCTAGCATTGTTACCACTAACGACAGATAGATACTTCCGCTTTAGGCTGGTACCCGTTTTACTCAAGTATCTCTCTACCCGATGAAGTCTAAATGATCCAATGAGAATAAATTATCAGACCAGTGTATTGTAATAAGCTAACCTTACATTTTCGTCTAATAAGATATTCATTTCAACAATAGGATAAAATGTTGTAAAAAGGTAGAACATCGTTTACTCACACTTCTGAAATACAGTGCTGAAATGAAGTGATATGAAGAAATAGTCAATTGGGTATTGATTATTTGTTTCGATTGCCAAAAGTGATATGTCTACCTTACAGGGTGTTAAATTATAGTTTGTACAGGTATTATCTATACAACAGCCGATAAGAATATTTGGCTTCGAAACAGGTCGTCCCGGGTTCGATCTAAGATAGCCTTAGTAAGACAGACTTAGTTTAAACTTTTGCTTACATCGATTGCGATAGCTGCCTATTATTTCATTATTGGAACGTCCTCCATTAAGAAAACAGTTGAACTATTGCCCAGTCATTTCAACTCAAACTAAAAAGCCCAGTATAATTTGCAGATGGAGTAAGTTAAATTTTTGTAATTAATAAACGTTTTATATATTCACTGGTAGTAGATACATGTTACTAGTAATTAACCTTGTATTGTGGAGTTTCAACCAATTTGCATTAGACGACTTAACAAATGAGCTCATACAGGAAACATTGAGGCACAAACGCCTGACTGATAGACACTTTTCCCATCTGAGGCGACTTCGTATTGCTAGGTTGTGCAAATTACGGGGATGTTTGATTTTATTTGTGGTTTGCAACTGTAAAATCAGATTTACAGTTAAAAGCACTGGGAAATAAAACTTCTTTTGGCATTATTACAAATTGAAGGGAAATGTTGGAGAATTTGTAATTCTTAAACGGACACATAACCTTCTTAATCAACGTTTATTGCTATTGGTAAAAAAGTGGATTTTTTTGTTATGAAGGAGTCGTATCGATTTAATTTACGTGTAGTATGAAGTCTTGATCGAAATATCAAAGTTGATCACACGGTGTAAGTTGTTCAATACCTCATTGATAAACGTTCTGTATATTACTTCGTTAGTGAATAACTTAGCCATTTACCCTTACATGGACGAATTTCTATGCAGCAGACAATACGAAGTTATCACGGAGAAAATAAGACACAGATGCCCGCATGTTGTTCTCCTTGAGATATTGTGTGGGCTTGTGCAAATTGCCGGAATGTTTCCACTCAATTGTACTTTGATTTCGTAAAGAATACTTTTAAACTTAAACTGATTCAATTGTTTGTTTGTTTTAAACGGTGTGTGTGCTTACTACATGTATTTATCGGTCTTATAGTGGCACAAACGATATTCCATTGTGCTATTTTCCCCATTATTTCTAAAATACTCAACTTAAAACACCTCTTTAATCGTATCTGCCCAAAAGAGTATATAAACGACTGTTAATTTACGTTAAAGGTTGATTGATAAGATATGTCTTCGTGTGCTCTAAATATTGTAATTTGGTATTTTGCTGATTTTATTGAACTCTGTGTCGTACGATACATTTAACTCCACATTGATTGTTTTTCAAAAACATTTTCATTGAAAGCAAATCGGCCTTCCTATTTCATCTTGGAAATATATATTTCTCGAAACAGGTACTTTTCTATCAGGAAACACGTTATACGTGTTTATCTGAGGTAATCGTTAAACTTACAGGGCCATTTTGGATTATGGAATACTTATTTTCCGTTGTTCATACTACAACTTATTGTGCAAAGGGCTTTACAAACGTTCTTGCATCAGACGAGCTTTGAGAAAAGCAGTTAAGTGAAGCATTAACCCTTCATATGTCGGGCACCAGAACACAACTTTATCATCCTCTCCTTTTTATGTATTCTTAACTGTTTCGCATCGATTGCGTTAAGTTTTACGAACATATATTTAACGCTCTCGATTTTGCTTACCGAAGATATAACCAGTACTAAAACCAAATGTGGATGAATGAAAAGTCGCAAGCTCAACCCTGCTCATATGCTTCGAACCCATGACCTTAGTTTCCCGCATAAAAGGTCCTTCACCCTTCATGTGCATTCTAGTTCCATGCATTGGAAGGCTTTTAGAAATGCGGTTAAGTGAAGTAGTAACATATTAACATATGCTATGTACCCGAACGCAATGCTATTAGTGTGTTTATTTTCTAATTTCGTATATTTTAAACTAAGGTTTATCCCTCGCGAGTTTGTTACACGTATATGTAAAAAATAATAGCAAAGTAATTCGATGCATAAAACGCCCCAAATTGTAGGCCTTGAGTTCAATGGCTATGCAGTGTAATTTCCATTTATTAACCCTTAGAATGCTGGGTAATTTTCTATAAATAGATTATTTTGTCGTCTGCTTATCAAAACCTTAATATCGGCTTCATATTGATGGAGAAATATTCTCACAGTAGCAAACAGGTTAGATGACAGGCCAATTTACTTTTCTTGTTATTAAACGATAATATTGGTGCACGTTGTTAAGTCACAGTCTACAACCCACAACCTTCCACACAAGCTGTAGACATCATACATATGCGCCTGCAACCCGACACGTGAGGTCAGGTTACTATCAGTGTATGTGTAATCGCTGGGTGTCACCCTGGCTGTCACAGCCACGGATTCAACTATGGGTGTATTAAAATTATTGTTTAAGTTTTAGCTAACCCGATGTGTTCAGATTGCCATTTGCGATGATGACGTCAAAAAGATTTTGGTTATTGTTCGTAACAAAAGGCGAATTGGTATAAGATAAAGCACAAAAAAACATATTTATTTTTATTCTGCGGTTAAATTTTGTTTCTTTCATTTTTCTTTTCAAATATCTTCATTTGCCATTGTGAATATTGGGGGGAAAGCATACTCTGCCCCCCCAGTCTGGATATTGGGCGGCCGGGCCACCCCTGGCACCCTGCTCCTACGCCTATGCTCGTTTAAAGACCGCCTTGTGCTGGGAAGTATTTTCTGATCACGGTTTTCTGATTATGAAAATGAAGACCACCCCATTGTTAATATCCCTTTTGAAAACCAACCATCGTTTTACACGGCGTTCACAGCGTATTAAGTAAATTAATAATGTATACTCTTACCACTAAATAGGCTACGTTCCTGGTACGTTCGGACTTTGGGGAAAGTCAGGTTAATTTGATTAAGATTATACATAAATGTTGCCAGGATGATTGTATTCGTATTAATATTATGACAAGGAACACATATGTTTATGTGTGACATGCTTTATTTAGCCTTCATGTCGTCTGCTATATTTGATCATTGAAAGATTACCGTGTTTGTATATAGGAAAGTAGGACATCCAACAGCTATTTATCCTTTCAGATCCCTAGCCATTTTAAATGCGTTCTGCAGCATTTCACTTATGTCCTTTTTTAGCTTCACACAGCCATATAGAATGTTGAGATGGTGTTAGTTTGTGTCCGATTGGATTGTGTGATGTTTGAACTAAAACTTTTCGGGTGGGGAAGAGTAAGTCAAAATAATTCGACGTGAAGATTGAAGATTCGACGGGAGATATGCACAATACAACAATATCTCAATAATTGCCCGATCGCGTCAAATACGTTTGACTAGGGGAGAGTTTAGTAGAAATGATGATGATGATGACGGTTATGATGATTATAACAATAAATAATTTTCAATAACAATGGCAATATGGGTCTTCAAACAGTGCGACAAACATTCTGTCGCATTTGTCCTCCATTTAATGAATCGTTCGAAAGTTTGACGTGACAGAAGACATTGCCCGATACAAGATTTTCTCAGTATTACCCGATTGCGTCAAATTAATTTGACTAAAAATACATATGCAAAGGGTGATACTTCTGCCATAACCATGAGGAAAATTAGGGTACTATAGGTAATAAAGTTACATTAATAATAACAGTAATGACGTTAAAATGTTCAGTAAAATAAGGAAGAAAGGATATTGAAAAAAACTTACGTTTTCACGTTTTAAATAAAAAATTGAATTATTGCTGACTCCGAAAACACAATTTCTTCGCCAAGTTTTGGTCGCTCGATTCACAAAAGTTACAACTGATATGAGAGTGTGCCTAGCAGGAAAGGAAGTTCCGAGATCGAGGCGAGCTTATATAACTCTGCCTGGTCGGTCGGCATTAATTTATCCCTATTACAGGGACGCACCGCTTAGAGGTACGTTGAATTATTCATAAGTAGGCGGAGCCACAAAACTATTTATATACAACAACTACCATGTAGATTAAGGTTTCGCGTAGAAAAGAATGGTAAAATTTGATATCAAGTCTCCCCTATGATTGAATATATATACGCTCACTACAAATATAATTGATTTGATAACTGGCAAAGAACAACATGGCAAATGAGATGTGTACATTTTATTCATTTTACGTGTAAGATTTTCCCCTGTTAACGGAAGGTTCTTCTTTTCCCTCAACGTTTTCAACAGCCGTCTGCAACAAAATGGTCAAATGTTGTTATTGATTGGTCGTTTGTTAATAAAGGTAAACTCTGCAGGGAGGTATGACACATGCAAGTGACCTGGCGAAACAATAACACCCCTATTACAGGTACATATCGCCCCTATCAAAGATAGAAATAACCCCTATCAAAGGTACAGATCACCCCAACGACAGGTACATATCGCCCCTATCAAAGGTACAAATCACCCCTATTAAAAGTACAGATCGCCCCTATTAAAGGTACAGATCACCCCTATTAGAGGTACAGATCACTCCTATTGAAGGTACAGATCATCCCTAATACAGGTACAAATCACCCCTATTAAAGGTACAGATCGCCCATATTAGAGGTACAAATCACCCCTATTAAAGGTACAGATCGCCCCTATTAGAGGTATAAATCACCCCTATTAAAGGTACAGATCATCCCTATTACAGGGTCATATCGCCCTTATTAAAGGTACAGATCACCACTATTACAGGTACAAATCATCCCTATTAAAGGTACAGATCGCCCCTATTACAGGTACAAATCACTCCTATTAAAGGTACAGACCGCCCCTATTAGAGGTACAAATCGCCCCTATTAAAGGTACAAATCACCCCTATTACAGGTACAAATCGCCCCTATTAGAGGTACAGATCGCCCCTATTAGAGGTACAGATCACTCCTATTAAAGGTACAGATCGCCCCTATTAGAGGTACAAATCGCCCCTATTACAGGTACAAATCACCCCTATTACAGGTACAAATCACCCCTATTACAGGTACAAATCGCCCCTATCAAAGGTACAGATCGCCCCTATTAGAGGTACAAATCGCCCCTATTACAGGTACAAATCACCCCTATTAGAGGTACAAATCACCCCTATTAGAGGTACAAATCGCCCCTATTACAGATACAAATCACCCCTATTAAAGGTACAGATCACCCCTATTAGAGGTACAAATCGCCCCTATTACAGGTACAAATCACCCATATTACATGTACAAATCACCCCTATTAAAGGTACAGATCGCCCCTATTAGAGGTACATATCGCCCCTCTTGAGGGTACATATCGCCCCTATCAAAGGTACAGATCACCCCCTTTTTACCCCGATTTAGGACCAAGTGATGATAAATTTTATCATCCATAGTCTTCTTACAATAATTGCTGATGATTATTCCTATAGCAAACCTGTTATGCATATTTATACCAAAACTTGTTCTCCTTGGCATTTACTTTTTATGTGATGGAAGAACATTTTATTTCACCTGAAGAATATGCAGCTAATAAGTGTCAAAGAAAATAACAACAAATTTATCTTAGCATACACTTGTATGAATGGTAAACAAACATACACACACCTGTACACGCACTCATCCCCTTATTCATTACTGTCATTAGGCGGACCGTAGTCCGAAAGATCCGGACGTAGATATTTCATTCTTCCACACTGTTACAGCTGTGATCATCCGAGTTAGGCGGGCCGTGCTTTATGTCATGCATTAGGAGGGCTTTTAAGAATATAAGTTACTCTCTTTAACACAATGATTTATCAATACAGTACGTGTTTGATTCTAAATATAGGTATTTGGCCCCAAATACAATAATTGGAGTATTACCGCACTGAAATACAACTTGGGATTATTGGCGCCCAATTTTACGTGACGTCAACTTCGAGGGACAATATTTCTATGGTTGCCTAACCCTTCCACGAATTCGTGGCAGTTTTTGTTATATCTAAATTTAGATATCTTATTTACATAAGGCATGATCTAAAACCCCATCCTTATACAAAACATTGTTATTTTGATGAGAACTAAAGATAAGTTTAGGAACCGAGATCTTCCAACAAAGAATCATAGAAATACAGTTTTGGTGTAAAAATTGCCCCGTAAGGCAAACAACATATTAGACGGACAGGAGGCAGGCAAGGATCGAGGCAGGCAGGCAGGGAGAAATGCAGGGTGGCAGGCAGGGAGGCAGGCAGGCAGGAAGGGAGGCAGCCAGGCTGGGAGGCAGGCAGACAGGAAGGCAGGCAGGCAGCTAGGAAGGCAGCCAGGCTGGGAGGGAGGGAGGGGGAGGGAGGGGAAGCGAGCGGGGAAGGGAGCGAGGGAGGGAGCCTTTTATTGATCGAACATTTGCCCGCCCATAGCCAATGATCACATTTGACATTGCCTATCATTCTCTCCATATATATTTATCTGCTCATTAGTGCATGAATGATAAAGAAAAATCTAAGCATGTATAGGTACATAAACAAATAACTGGCCTTACACATATGCCTGTTAGGGTAACTGAACAACACCTTTTAGGAGAAATCATGTCCATTTTAGTATGTGACCGGGCTTAGACTAATGTAGTAACCAAGGGCCTTGTGATATTTTAACAGTTTTTAACAATATGTATATAGGTTGGCTTGCTTGAACTGTTTTCATACAGTCTGGAAAACATAAATGTTTGATTGGCTAATTAGTTCTGTAGAGTTCAGCATAAGTGTTCTGATAAAACTTCCCCCAAGTTTCACATGTTTGAATTTTAGGCAGATGGTTTTCAACGCATTTATATTTTCATGGCACTCTTCCATAGAAAATTAAATATATAAATGTCAACTTGCTTTGCTATAGATAATATATTTGGCAAAAAGATGTTTGTGTTATAAAACTAAATGATCTGCTAATTAATTGACATTCCTTCAATAATCAAATATGTAACCAACTAACAGTCACAAACAGCACAAATCTATTATATGTTTTCCTACCTTTAATGTTATGTAAGAAAACTGTGGTGCACTGCAGACACGAAATAAATAGACATATGAGAAACACTTAACAGTTACAACAGTTAAACAATATCATAATTATTATATTATATAATAACTTAATCATACAAACATGTACTTTATCATGTGAAAATGGACATCTGAATGATATTCCACATAGTCTAGGAGACATACATGCATGTTCATTTTCTTTCTTTCACAGTGATGTTTAATATTTATTTTGCAACAATCAAACCATTGTCACAAACCACAGTCTAACTTCATATAACACATTCTTTTCCTTCTTACATGATAATGTTTTGTTATAAATTCCAGTAACTTTTGAAAAAATAAAGAAAACCTCATGGGTTTCTGCAATCTAGATGAAATTAAGTTCAGAGGTGCTTTCAAGAAACACTCAACATTATCTCATTTTGTCAAGTTTTCCATTCCAAATATTTTCTCCTTTTCAAACCATGTGGGACCACCAGGCGATCTGTCCCTTTTGCGCCAGCATTTTTGCAGCCTGGGGAGGGAATCGAACCCTCATACATGAGTTTGAACAGGCAATGGATTATGGTACATGAATACAATCGCTGTTAAACAATTAAAAACCGCTTAATAGTGTCAAATTTATTCGGTTTTCACATGTTAACCGGTCTTGTTGTGTTATCCGAAGCAAGGCAAACAGTAAATGGTCACCTAGTGTTAATTAAATTGTTCTTACATTTAGTAAATATGTGAAATATTGACATGTATTGATTGATTAAAAAGTATTTACTTTAAAACTGTGAGTAATGATCTTTTGATATTTATCTGTAATAATGGAAGTATTGCGGTACAAAGTTGCGACATCTGTCCACCATTAATTAAATTGTTTGAAAGTCTGACACGACAGGAGATATTGCCATGTGTAAATTTTCTCAATATTTCCATATCTTCATGTCCAATTATTTAAAAACCTCAAACCCCTGCACAAAATTGATCCGAATCCACAATATACTCTTATACGCAAGTCCAGATTTCTGGTCTCGAGGGCTAGCATATAGATCAGTCAAATTTATTTGACACAATCAGAAAATATTGAGAAGTTTTTGAATTTGGGCAATATCTACTCACTGTCACATCAAACCTTCGGACCATTCATTTAATGGTGGCCACTTGCGACAAAAGTTTTGTCGCACCGTTTGAAGACCCAAATTTCCATTGTTATCAGAAATGATCGAATTATTTTACTCACAGTTGACAATTGATCCTTTTTTCATCAATTCATGCACTTTACATGTCTGTATACTGCATATTTTCTTTGAAAGAACGGTTTGATAAACGTTAGTTGACGATTTTTAGCTCCCAATAATTTTTTCTGTGCATGCGCACTGGAATGGGAAAAAACCTATTCAGCGGGTTTTTTTTAAATTGTTCAACAATAATTGATGCCATTGTTTGGTGGTATTTAAGTTTATATAACATATCTTGTTATATCAATTGACTTAGAATGGCCATTTGTGCTTTAAATCCGAAAATTAGAACAAAAAAATCCAACATTATTTGGATCGTTTCGACAATAATAAAGCCACAAAGTCTAATATTGGAAGACAACAGGAGAGGAATGAAAATTGAAGATCGTCCGAAAGCGATGTCCATCCGAATTTGAGAAAGAACAATCTCATGTCTACGGTACATGTATCATATTTGGGATTGGATATAGATCTTAGGCTTAAATTAAATATCAAATTTACCATCTGTCTAAAATACGTGAGTCCATCGGTGCATAAATCCAACATAATCTCTTCTGCCGATTTCGTAAATTCTATTAATACGTTTGTCTGTTAAAACAACCTTATGATCATCACCGACCCAATCGGAACTCTTCGGGTATTTCCGTCAGCTGTGAAATACACCTCGGATATTAGCCTGGGGTCCTGGCCCATGCTAACCCGCATTAGGGCCAGGTGTCAGAGAATGAATTGTCTCTTCTGATTGGCTAACGGATTGCCACTCGCCTTATTATGAAAAGATGGCGTTTGAATTGTGCATTTACCCTTTTTTTACCCTTATCATTTTTACCCTTTTCCAACCCTTATTCAGCCTGGGTAGCCTTTACCTTTTACAATTTTCATACAATACTCCATATTTTATAAATTAATTGCACTTAAATGGATTTTGTTCATTTCATTTTATTTTTCTATTAATTTATTGTTTGATTTAAATATTGGGATTCAAAATATCAGATTAAATTGATATCTTTTGTAAAAGAATCAAACTTTTTACTTTAGTAGTTATCTCTGAATGAATTCTACCAAAACTATTGTTTATATATTCAAATGAGTTTTAAATCACACACAAAACATATTGAATGGAAACAAATTGGAAACAAATATCTCCACCAATCAATATTACATATCATCTTAAATCCTTCGATGCTTAAATTTGAGGCTTGTGAAGTGTTAATAGGAGATTTTGAAGAAAGAAAGACCACATAAAAATGTGAAAAAATTGGGATTTTCTTCTATCTTTCCCATAACATGTTCTTTTTAATCAAATCCAACGACACATAAAAGGAAGGGGTAAAGGGTTTCACGTATCTCTGGTTAAACAATCACGAATTCAATTAACAGGCAATAAAGATAAGAATCCCACCGACAAGAGTTTTAGTATCAACGGCATCTGTATTTATTCCCTTTATGCAGTTATAAGTTAGATAACAAACAAGGAAAAAAGAACGTGATTTTTCTTTTCCAAATTATAATCAAAAGCCAAGCTTCTCGACAAATTAAGCACCTTTATTTTTCGTTTTGACAAAATCATATGAAGCCTACAAAATCAATTATAATTAGTATTAAACATTATCGCAATAGGCTTATTTAGTGTTGTTTGAAAGTCTAATTTAACATAAGAACCTGTAGTTGACGAAGTCATCAAAAAGGGGGGAAACGCATGAACTAAGAATAAACTGATTTGGACACATTTAGATCTCAAGAATTTGATATCAGAATTAATACTATTCTAACATATATTGCTTATCAAACGATTTTCCAGATATATTCTTGTCTCGTCATATCTCGTCTTTTAAAACCACGTTTAACTCTAACTTTGGAAGATTGACACGCCTTCCTTAATTCTGTAACTATCTTGTCAATATTAAGTACTTTTCTATAACAAATTTAAGCACACGACACCATCTATTACAGACATTCCACCATAAAGTTTACTTTGATCTACTCCGGATTTGTTATATGGTAAAACACGACGCAAAGAGCTTGACTTTTCAATACTTGTGTCACAAACACAACCCTGTTTGGGTGATTTGCGCGGTGTACTGCATTTGTGTTCCATTACAAAACACAACGCTTTAAAATACAATAAAAACCGGAGTCACTATTTCATCTCAAAAGGATCCAACGATAAGAAGGGTGTCTAAATAGGTACAGTTTCCCATGAATAAGCTTGCAGACTCTTAATCGACGCGCATGCGCAGTCGATGTTGTTTCATTCGGAATACCTCGGCATAACCGAACACTATTGTGTTCGGTAAACTTTCTCTGACACCTGGCCCTAGTTCGCGGTATACGAACGGGCCAGGACCCCAGGCTACTCGGATATAAGTGTAGGGTTACAATTTTTCGGGTAAATCGGCATCCGCCGATGAACACCTTTTCTAAGCGTGCATGTTAAGTAGTTCAATGTGTATGGAAGTGTTGGACATCCTTTTTAATCACTTTTGATCAGTAACTCATACCAAATGGCGAACTTGTTGTTGTGACATGTATACTTGTTTCCCTTATCAAATTTAACGACTTTTTGGATTTTACAGTCAAGATCTATTTTTAGAAACGAAAGAAAGTGACGTCATTCTCGCGGGAAACAATATGGCGTCATCCTTATTATTTCAGAGGTGTTTTCTATTGGATAAACCCGATGTGCTCAGATTGTCACCGACCATGTCTTAACTTCATTCTGTGGAGAAAGACGAAAAGTTGGGGAAATTTAAATTAGTCAGTATTATATATAAATAGTTTTGTGGCTCCGCCTACTTATGAATAATTCAACGTACCTCTAAGCGGTGCGTCCCTGTAATAGGGATAAATTAATGCCGACCCTGCCTGGTCACATGACGAGAAACGCCCACTTCCGTTGTATGTCACATGATCCAATTATATATACGTAGAGTAACATACTAAAATGAACTATCTCGAAGATAGTTGAGTCTGTCTGTGAGTGAATGATATCTGTATAGTTGTTGGATGACGTCAGTCATCTAACAAGGCTATAATTCCGAAATCGTTTGGTGACCTTATTACAAAATGAACCGCCGTGGGTAGTCTCAATAATGATCCGTGAACGAAGCTTTTTTCGTCATTTGGACATTTATCGTGCTTCGCTACGTCAGTCAAAATAGCAATAGCCTTCGAGACCAGTTATCTGGACTACGCCGTGGGATGACCTGACATCTGAACTTGTCCTATACTCGTCAATATTTTAAAAAGCTGATCATAATATACTGTATGCTATGTATTTTTTATTCAAACTTTATAATTGAAAGATGATGGGTGGTCAATAATAAAGTTTTAGAGACACCATAATCGTATTTAATAGGAAATGGTATGCTCTATTTTTTTCATTTTTTCCCTTGACCGAATATTGCTATTTTTAGGCCCATTAACAAGCCAAATAAGGATGTCATGTGACATGAGTCGTCCGATCACATGGAAGAAAGCCCCGCCTCATTTCCATCTTACCGCTAGACAAGTGGGGAAAACCCTATGACGTTACTATCTAGGGGATCTAGAAACGAAAACGTGACTTGCAAACAGTCGGCTACTTAATTTCGTGATAAAACATGATAAATCATGTATCATTTTGATTGAAATTTTTCATCTCGGTCCCCAAAGTTTCAATCACTATCTTACTAAAGTGAGGTGCAATTGACATCGGCCCTTCTATCAGTTTTGAAAGAATTAGCCCCGAGTTATCCAGGTTTCCTGTTCGAAAATATGGGGAGCGATATTGACCTACATATTTCTCTCAGTGTAAATCGTGTTGGACGCCCGATCGTGTTTTCTTCGCATTGTCTTGGAAGGACCATTGTTCCATATAAACGGTAAGTAAAATGATATTTCATTGATTTGCATGGATACTTTGGTTTTCATCATCGAAATCATTGTTAACTTTCTGTTTAAATGCGTTACGAAAATGACCGGAAGTTGTCGATAACCTGTCAATCATCAATGTTTGCTGCTATCTTTGTTTACCTCATACACGTTTGCAAATTAATCTAGGCTTCGGCATTCATGACAAGATACTTGAAATGAATTCAGTCTTCGATACAATAAAGCATACCGTAATTCATTGTGTCACTCCGGTGAGAAGGTATGAAGCTTGTACTAAATGTTTGTCTTGAATAATTTCGTTTAGGTCTAACGATTTCTTTTAGAAAACAGCCATTGAACATTAAGAGGATAATCTTAGTCATTTCAATAAGTAAGAATAACTTTCACTGGGTCCCCTCTTTCACTAATCTTATTCTGCTTGTAAACATTATGCATTCTTGTATTAAGTAATGAGTCTACGATAAAGTACTCAATGTACTCATTGCTGCAAACATAAATCAAATATAACACTCAAGACTGAGTCCTGTACATTAATGGAAAAACAAACAAACAAACACAACCAAAACCAGGGGCCTATAGAATCCTAAGGATTAGATGTACACAATGTTCACATCCGGCTCAAAAAACTATATGAACACTATGATATTGTCATAGCATTTGTAATGAGTACCTGTATAGCTCTTACTCAAAGGGAAGTGACCATTGAATCACAATCGTATCTACTCGGCAATCCCCGTAACAAGTCGGTAGATATACCGGGTAGGCAGTACATGAATACACCAGAAATCCTTGGGTGATTCGCCTTATTTCCGGCGGATAACGCAAAATGCAGACAGGCACTAAATACGTATTTAAATACACACAAATTGGTTATAAATATGTCACAATTGAATGTTTTTTTTTACCCTTTTCATTAAAGATGATCATATCAACACATCTTTGTTTCATATTTTTGTCAATCGGCTCTATTCGGCAATATCCGGCTTGTGCCGGGGATTTCCGAGTAAAAACGATTGCAAACGGACAAGCCCTTCGTTGCTGACCTACTTTCAAAAATGGCTCCCCATTACCTCCGAGGTTATTTTAAGAAATGGCCGAGGTGTTCCGAATGCTTTGAATCACTCACCACAGAAAAAATAGGTAATGTAACGATTCGCCACAATAACGACTAACCACAATAACGACTCGCCACAAATGATAACGATTCGCCAGAAGCCAATTAACGGTTCGCCACAAACCAATAACGATTCGCCACAGTTTTGAAATGTTCTAATTAACGGTCAATTAACGGATCGTCCTTTAGTTATGATTTAATTATGAAACAGTTATAAAACTAAAATGTGTTGAACTTGAAAACGGCAATGATTGTGCAACACTTTTTAATGATAATAATTCAACCGAATTTAACTGTTGTTGTATTTTATAATAACAGGTACGGATTAAGGTAAAACAGTCTATTATAAGATAATATTTAACTACAAGGAAACAAACACTGTATTTATTTTACTTTATCAAACATACAATCACTCACGAAACATGAAACTTAAATATCTATGCAATGGAGTTACTTTTTAAAAGCACCTATATAAGTGAACAAGAAAGCATCAACCCAATAGTGAAAAACTCCCTATGCAAATCAATCGCGATTTCGTCCGCACTCTATGGTTGTGAGTTATGGTTCAGGATTTCCGCCGTAGACCTGCTTGGAATTGAAAAGCTGTGGCGGCTCTGTGCGAAAAGACGTCAATGTTTGCCAACAGGAACTAGGACCGACATGGCATTGGGATTATTAGGTTGGCTTCCATTGGAAGCTGATATCGACAAGCGGAGACTGTCTTTCCTACAAACTCTGTGTTCCATGCCATCGGAGAATCTTTCCAAGGAGTTATTTACTTTCAGACTTCATCTATTCATTTCAAAACAGTACAAAGACCAATACGGATTTCTCCCCGATATATTCGAAGAAAATCGTTTCAAGATCCGTAGCACATACGTATGCTCTATCACGGGAAAAAACAAGTCTAAGTGACAGTGATTTTGACCGCTTTAGAAATACACACAGAACATTGAGACCGTCAGTGCTGTGGAAGAACGCCACAACAAAGCAAGAAATAGCCAATGCGATCAGTTCTGTAAACATTTTAACCAGTCCAAAATACATAAGGAGGAAATCAAGCCCGTGCATACACTGCCAAGCTTACTTCACTGATATAAAAGTACATTTGATATCTGAGTGCAAATTCTATTCTCCATAACGCAATCTTTTGATGAAAAACTTTCAAACAAAAATATCAGAAAACGTATCATCTTTTTTAACCAGGTTTTATGTTCAAAATGAAGTGTTTGTACGAAATTTATTAGATATTGATTTGCCTGCTGTATTTGGCTTAGATAATAATGAACAAATCCTTTATATGAAGCTCTGTATGCATTACATTAATAGGGTGCTTGCGTTTGAACTCTAGTTAGTTAATACGCAGTTTGAATATGATGCTATTATACATTTTCAGGAAAGTATGACGTATTGAACAATTACCCTCAGTATGCATAGCTGTGTATATAACTATGCCATGCTGAGTGTAAATGATTCTGTAGATAACATTTGAGTGAACAAACTTGGTAAAATGAAAGTCTTTAAACATTCAATCAATATCCACTTATCTATTAATTAAGGAACATGATTAACACTGTCATATTATCTAATCTTTAATGTACAATGATTTAAGCCACACCGAATCCATCGATAATTGTGATTTTTTCACATCTATGACGGGACAACTTTTCTATGGACTACCGGTATATACAAATAATGTTTGTTATTTATATAAACACGAAATGACAATAAAATAAAGATTTCCAATTTGAATAATGATTGTTTATTGAAATCAACAATATGTACTACAATGCAATATTTATAATCTGTGGCGAATCGTTATTAATGTGTGGCGAATCATTATCACTCTGTGGTGAATCGTTATATGAACCTGTGGCGAATCGTTAGTGGCGAATCGTTATTGTGGCGAATCGTTACATATTCAAAAAAACCCAGTTACAGACAGTGACCAAGTATCTTTCCTTTAAATGGTTTATTTTGTAAACAATGATCTTAATTTGAATTATTCATTGGTGGGTGTGGTTTTTTAAGGACTACCTCAAAGTGCCATGATAGTAGTATATGGTAGTTATTTGATATTAACAATTGTGCCGGGGATTTCCGAGTAGATACGATTGCAAACGGACATGCCCTTCGTTGCTGACCTACTTTCAAAAATGGCTCCCCATTACCTCAGAGGGTATTTTAAGAAATGGCCGAGGTGTTCCGAATGCTTTGAATAACTCACCACAGAAAAAAACCCAGTTACAGACAGTGACCAAGTATCTTTCCTTTAAATGGTTTATTTTGTAAACAATGATCTTAATTTGAATTATTCATTGGTGGGTGTGGTTTTTTAAGGACTACCTCAAAGTGCCATGATAGTAATATATGGTAGTTATTTGATATTAACAATTGTTGTCACCAAATCGAAGATAATTTTAAATTTCTTAACTTGCTGAAATCTGGTAATTTTGTTAATCCCAAAGATGATCAGACAAACGTGACAGCTCACTTCACGTTATTTAACGAAAGCATGCTCACTTCACGTTATTTAACGAAAGCACAGGGTTTAAGCATCTGATAAGTAAAGATATGGTAAATAGTCTTTGGTTTAGTGACAAGGATTGTCAATACCAATTTTTTGACGTTTATAACTCCAAATAGACACATCGCTGAGAGAGTATCTTTAACAGCTTAGTAAGTGGTTTCAGTGGAAACTTTGTTACTTGAGTTCAATCCACACTGTTGCAGCTGGGTTTGGGGGAGGTTAAAACATTTAAAAGACTGCAGAAAAATAAGATGGGCTATGCCTTTTTGTCTTAATTGCTTGAAGGTTTATCAATCAAATATAAATGTTCTCAGTAGTATTTTATGCTTTCTTATGCAAATCACTATGAAAAATTAATTTCTCTGTTTTAAATTGCTCATACCTGATTATACTGATAAAGGTTAGGGTGCTATGTTTGAAACTTAGTGCATTTTTCCAATGTAACAAATGTTAAGTCCTTATAGCAGATTTTTTTTTACATCACAGATAAAAAGCATAGTCTTCTGGAAGATGAAGGGGTCATTCAATACCAGAGTGTATAGTGAAACTAACAGAAACCATGACTTACAGTGAGCAAACAGTGAAGGCAGTATGATGCACCACTTATCCACTTCTATTTACAGTTGGATTGGAGAAACAGATGCAGAGGTATATTGAAATCCATTTAATATTTTGATCGCATGACCTGCAAATATTTGTCCTGTCTGTTATCAAATAATGTAAGTTATTTCAGCTTCAAAGCATGAAAAAAAAGCAAAACTCAAAGAGGCAATATAAACAATTCTTAAAGAAACTGATCACTCATTCTCACAAAGTGGTGACCAATGCTGTCATATTGCATTCATGCAATATAAGGGAGATATACATTCACATATATGTAAAAAAAAATGCTATGGTGGCATTTGAAAGTTGCATGGAAAAATGCCTGTCCTGGTATAATATGTCCTGATTTAGGTATGCATGGACAAAATTAAACCATTTTCTGGCAACAAAATAATGTGTTGATATGAAGACAGGTATCCATTGAATATGTGAATCTCAATTTCTTTTAAACAAAGTAAAATTTTAGATTAACCATCATGACTTATTCATGTTTTCAATCTGCCAATCATTTACAAATCCTACACCAAACAGCCACCTAGGTACAGCCGAAGTATTATTTATTTGTTTCTATATTCATATGGTTAGTTACCTAACTAGTTCCCTAGCTGTAGTATAACTTATATTTCTTTTCTTAACATTTTCAAATGTTAAGCTAACCTAACTGGTTCTCTACTTGGTTGTAGTATAACTTATGTTCCATTACTGTAGTATAACTTATCTTTATCTTTCCTTCATTTTCAGATGGTAAGCTTACCCAATTGGTTCCCTACATAGCTATAGTACAACTTATCTTTATCTTTCTCTTTCTAACATTTCAGATGGTAAGCTTACCCAACTGGTTCCCCAAGCCACTTAGCAAGGCCTCTGGTATGGAGGTAGCCAGACTATCATTCCTGGGACCCTTGTATGCCTGGAGTGTATTTGCTGAGGACAATGTGAGTTTCAATTTTATTTTTTCTTGATGAAAAATGAAAATTAAGTTTAATTGGATTTTCCCCTCCTGATACACTGTGATATGACTGAGACGTTGTTGAGAAAGCGTTGAGCCCATATGAACATATTAAGGGTTCAATGCGAGACTATAGAAATTGCTTCATGTTTATTAAGCACTTTCTATAGTAATGCATTGAACCATTGATGTTCTGCATTGTTATGTAACATCAGAATCACATCCATAATCCTTCACTCTATGATACCTCACTTTGTGGTATCTGTTGCAAAACACCTTTGAAACCATTGAGTCAAAAGTATAAGCTGATTCTAACGATTGCTCTCAAATCATTAAGAATATATTTGTTTCTTGCCTTTTTCGGCTAATGTGATTATTTTAGCATGTAAAGAAAATTAAAAGATTTACTTAAATCAAGAACCTTTATGTTTAAAAAGACTGCAAGTCATGCTTAGATATTCAACAGACACTTTCTATGTGCCTTGCATCGCAAGCTGGAATATAGCATGCTGGAATTATATTCCGTGTTTATTTGATATTTAATGTGGTTGATGAATTATAGATTGTCCATAGTAAAGGGGAAAAGGATAAATTTGATAACATATATAGTTCCATAGAAGTGGTGGTGACTTACAAGTTGTGCTCCAAAATTGAGCTCTGATGTCATTAACAATCAATGATGTTAAACACCTATGCTGTTGGTATTTATATCAGATAATTTCTGTTTCAGACGAAGGTTGTAGAGAAGCATTTTGCATGCCTGTCCCACCAATTAACCCCAGACAATGTCAGTCTGGTGTACCAGTCGCTACAGCATAGAATGCAGTACCACAGGGTAAGCATGTTTTACCCTCAGATCTATATCGGACTTAGCATATAGTATAATGCAAAATGGTTGATACAATGTATGTCCTATCACAACGACTAAGATATGACTTAGGATATGTTCTTTTTTTTTTACCAATTCTCTCATATGGATTCAAATTTAGATACAAATGAAGTATAGAGCCATAACAATGAAAATGAGTGAGAAAAAAATCTTTAAAATATAAACTATTGTGAAAAAAGGAGAAATTTGACTTATGAGGAATTTATCCTTTTGATGTTAATTATCACGATTGTGAGTAAATGTGGGATGTTTTGAATCAAGCTGTTATCACCTAATACAAAGAAGTATTATTACCTAATTCAAAGAAATGATCATCGTTTCTAGTGTGACATGCACTGTCGATCATAAACTCTATTATAAAGAAAACCATAAGCGTAATGTAGAATGAATCATTTACGAGTCATCTAGTTTTCAACTGACACAAGTGACCATAATTTCCATGCTGGACACATTATGCTAATGTCATTAAGTAGTACCTAATTCAGAAAAAAATGGTTGAAAGAATAACACCCAAGACTATCCATAGCAAGAAAAAGAATTCAAGTATTCATTATTTACAAGCCAGTATTTCGAGACAGCTCTTGAAGAAATGATAGATGAAAAAAAAAAACAGCTCATAACTATAACTTGAAAAAAACACACAGATTTTTCTCACCTTTTTTCTCCCCTTAGTGAGAATGTGTGTGAAGCTAACAAAACACATTTGATTATTTCTTATAAAGAAAATTATGTTTGTTTATATATATGTATATGCTTTCAGTTAGACTCTATAATAGTTGATGGTATTTGATGTCATGTCTGTTGCACTTCACCATCTAAATTTGAAAAACAAATTCATAGTACATGTAGATAAAACTCTGTATTCTCTACATATACATGGTATAAAGTTGTGATGAAGCATTGTAGTGACCTTTGTGGTCTAATGGTAAAGGTGGTTGACTTTGTACCAAGGGATCCTATGCTAAAGCCCCTCTGGTTGCTTAGGAGTGTTCTTTGGCAAGACACTTCAGACCACTTTAGAAAAAAGGTATTCATATCTAAATATCATTTTCATCTATACTCTTTTATAGGTGTCCAAAAAACCATCAACAGTAGGAGGACCTTGGCAGTTGAGTGAAATTCAGGGATGATGAAGAAAATACACAGGAGTAGCATTGGAGAACCTTAAGAACTGCCATCTTAAAGTGTTTGGCTTGAAAAGTTAAATAGTTTTATATTAAAGCCATCTGGTTTCTTTATCAGTTTTCCATTTGATAGTTTTGTGTTATGTTAAGGACAGCATGGAACAAGAGAATCGCATTTTTTCCTGGTATCATAGGGTACATGTTTTATGAATTGGCAACAAGCTCTTTGTTTGTTGTTCATAGAAACTGAATGTATAGCTCACAAGGAATATTTATTAAAAGGAAAGCACAAGAAGTAAAAACATTTAAGCTAGCGTTGTTTGAGAGGTGTTGTTTTGGGTCGTCGATTTAGGTTTTGAGTCTGATTTGTTATCCTATACAATGTTTATAAATATCCTAAACATAATTACTTATTTTATGAAGTAGGATTTTTTTCAGAATCAATCTATCATTTTTTAATGTTTTAAAATATGTAATGCTAAGAGAAAGCAAAGGGTGTTTTTTAAATCTTGTAAATGTTAGTCGTATGTCAGATATAACTCTGAAAATACTGCAGAAGGTAAACAAACAATTCACAATGAATACATAGTATTTGCATTGGTGTCTCCTAATATTGAGAAAAAGCTTTCTTTTGAAAACATGACTGGACAATTTGGATAAGAAAGAATCAAGGGAAAAGAAGTTATTAAATTTCATACAAGGTAGTTCACACAAAAAACTTGTCGATACTCAAAAGGATGGAGTCAAAACGATGAAACGCCAACCAGAGTCAATTAAACAACCAGATGTCACAATTAAATAGAGACTGCCTTGAGTTTCCCAATATGACTGATTCTTTTTTAAGTTTAATGAATTTTGATTTGAAATTTTTAGATATTAACTTTGACATGTTACCAAATCATAATATGTAAAAGTTAAAAAAACTAAATTTTGGTCCATAAGACTGATTTCTTCAGTCACTAACATGCATATGTATAAATATGCATAATAAAAACATACATTTTGTAAAACTTATTATTTTCCAGTCACTTAACAAAACACCTTCACACATGTTTGTCTCTGACTAATAAAAAGAGAAAGCTATTGAAAAATAAATGCATTTAAATACTAATAAAACTATGTTGTATTTGTCTCCTATTTGTTTTCCTATTCATACTCAAACGATTTTCTTGTAATAATTATTCTAGCAACCAATATGGATGCATTTGGCAACTGTAGTATATTTTGTAGGGTTCTACGTGGGCTAATGTAAAATTCATAACCTAGATGTCCAAAGTCTGATCCTAACTAGCGTTTTGTTCTTGGGATGTCCTTGAGATATTTGAAAGTTTTTAGTCTATTGCTGATGAAAGCAAGCAGTAAAGCAAATAAAATACTGTTGACATTGCTTTTAACCCTTGCAGGATTATCATCCATTTGAATCATGTCATCCAACTTCAGTGCCTTCAGCACTTTGATTTTAACCATAGGCTTTGGAGCGTTTCCAACATTGGGCAACTTCAGATGATAAATGTTCCTAAACTTTCTCATGACTAATCATGCGTCTACAAATTCAATATCATTAAATAAATTAAAAGAAAGCGTATGAAAATGTGTTTCTTAGTTAAGACAAAATAACCAAAAGGAAAAGAAAATAGGATTGGCCAAGTCTCGATCTCACGCGGAAAGCATATTGTATTGATATTTACTAAAAGTGACAACTAAAAGTGACAGCCACCATGCTGTCACAGCCACGAGTTCGTCTACACTTCCAAAGAAAAAAAATGAGTTTATATTTAAATACAATATAGGGTCTGACTGCTTAGAGTACGTTTTGTTTCACTGTTTTCGTTAGTCGAAACTACTTTCCGTGAGCTGAGATTTCATTGGATAAACTCGATGTATTCAAATTGCCATTTGCGATGATGACGTCAAAGTGTTTTGGTTATTGTTCGTAACAAATGGCGAATTAGTATTAGATAAAGCACAAAATACACTTTTATATATTAATTCTGCTGTTAAATATCATTTCTTTCATTTTTTCTTTCCAACAATCTTCATCTTCCATTGTGAATATTAGGGGGGGGGGGGGGCAAAGTATACTCTGCCCCCGTCGATATGGGGCCGCCCCCTGGCCCCCGGCTCTTACGCCTATGTCGTTGTAGTGGTTAACGTCGTGTATTTGAGATCTGTGATCATAAATTCATTCCCTGGTCGCACATGGTAATGTAAGCAGACACCATTACCTAATAAGATATTTGTTGAAAGCACCGATAAACCATATCGAATCAGCAATATGGCACGAAAGTAAAAATCAAAGCAGCCCAAAGGGTTTAGATCCAGATCCTACCTTTTTAAGGAAGAATATATTACGCTAAATATTAAGAAATTTCTACAATCGTATCTACTCGGCAATCCCCGTAACAAGTCGGTAGATATACTATTATTTTTAGAAATGGCCGAGGTGTTCCGAATGGCTTAACTCTATACAGGTAAAGGCTAAAGAGTTGTCTCTCTTAGATCTCATAATACAACACAGCCATGCATTATTCTTGTGTTGTTAAAACTAGTCCTTCTTAGGTCAGACCTTATTTGGATTGAACGCTGTTTTCAACAGTACTCCTCTTATAAATCGGAGGCCTGTTGTATCGATCTCTTTTGAAATTGCTTCACGTTCAAAGACACAGCAATAAAACACCACTTAATGAAATATGGTTCTACTCCTCTTGCCTCTTCTTGGGTTTTCGTGTATTTACAACGATGGCGTTTAAACACGTATATATTTGGGACTAGGTCGGGTAAGGCATTTGTGGTGTGGTGGTAAGAGTATAGAACTTAAAATGACTCAACCTCTCTCAGTGCAGCTTCAAATAACGTTGACGATATATTTGAATATCCATGAAAGGTTTTCCGATGGATGACTTACAGTTTGCCAAAGAAATAAATAGTTCTATCCAGGTTCAGAAGGCCTTATATGCTTTAAAACTTGGGGCTTCAAACACCGCTTATTGGCCTGGGATCGCAATATTGGTGAAATACATGTTCAAATACACATTGGGTGCGATATAACACCATGAGAGTCGGATCCTTATTCATTTATAAGAGTATTACATCACAACAACATTATTTTAGTTATGTAACGATGCCCGACTCTTAATGATGGAGGAAGACCCCATACTCAACTTCCCATATTGGCTTGTCAAGCGGGGTAACACCATCGGGATTCCGTAAGTCAGTATGGAGACTACCTCTCATGAAAACTCATATCCCTTATATAGATTTGAACCCGCACGGAGAGGAGCCATGTGATTTTAAGTTCTGTATTCTAACCACTAAGCCACGGAGGATCGGATCCTTAACAGTTCATTGACGAGGGTTCGTCTTTTAGCTTTGTTTTGTGGGCTCTAATTCTTAGCCCGACGCAAAGCGCTCTGCATGGCTTAGTGGTTATGTTGGCGGGATTGTTTCTCGGGGATATGGGATTAATCCCCACTTGCGCCGCAGGTTTAGTGAAAATATTTTGTGGCTTCAGGCACCACTCATACGCTTTGCATCACAGTACTGCTACGCCATGTTGGTGGTTTAATTATCTGTCCAACAGTGTGTTTCCAACAAGGGTGTTCGTGGCTATCTTTTCACGACTACACAAGACAGCTTAGTTTTTCTTGACCAGTACTCTTTTCGTCGTTCTATGCTGAATTTTAAGAGTCCTATAGGCAAGCAAGCCATCATTTTTATCCATGACTAAACGCCGTGTCAATATTTCTTTCAGCTATATTGCGGCCTATTAAGTACACACCATGGTGATAAAGGAAGATTAATAGATAAAGTACCTTTGATGAAAAGCAACATAACTTTATTGAATAAACACATGTGTTCCATGATAATAATGACTGTGTTATGTTTTAGTACATTCTCTTGCATGTATTATAAATGTACAGTATACCACAAACCGTTGTATCAGAATGTAATACAGTTTTATCGAAACCAGTTCTCGTGTGATGGTTGGTTTCCAAAAACTTTAAAGTTGAATACAGGTCTTTGGTTCGAAACAGAGTTCCATATGATCGATCTGTCTACTAAAACTAAATACTTTTGCCACGTGCTTGTAAAGAAACAGTAAGCGTCATTGATAACATCAGGTTTAACTGGTTAAATGTCCGCTGTGATATAACTTAATTTTTTATTTTATTTTTAAAAAAGGTGATTTTGCAGCAGAAATCATTATCGTTATGAACAACCTGCTGATTTATTTATTATTTTGCTTTTTGTTTAAACAAGACTTTATATAATGTTTCGATTGCAGTTTTCTATTCATCACAGTTTTTACACAAATAGAGAAATGACCTTTATACGAATCATGTCTATCTTTATTATAATATTTTGTCGTCTGCTGCAGTGATATCATCATACTGTCCAATATTGTTACGTGTTGACGTCGTTTGATATAACGTCACGACCTATTCTTTATATTCCCTTAAAGTAAGCGTTCTGTCAAACGCGTAGGTATCTAAGAATAATGATTATGAAATAATCACTTTGCGTTGTTGTTGATATGTATCATCTAGCTGAAATCCTGTTTAGAATTCCTATCCAATAACAACGAACATACTTATTTGACGATTATACGACACATATTGTCAAATTATATAAGAAGATGTTAAATGTCCTTTCAAAGCGTCTCCTGGTGTATCAGTCGTTAAATCTACGTGTCTAGCTGATATACAGACACTACATAACAACCATCGTCTGCTGCAATGACGTCATTTTACTATCACAGATTTTAGCGTGGTTAAGGCACTCAATATGACGTCATATTGTTTATTTTTCCCAGAAGTAAGCAATCTACTAATACGATTATGAACTAATGACTACATGTTGGTGTCGGTATATATCATCTATCTGAACTACTATTTACAATGTCTATCCTATAGCATCCCAAATACTTATTGAAATACTTTATGACAATACACTTTATATATAATCAACATTTAGATGATATTCAAATGCCTATTCAAAGCATTGCTTGACGAATCCAGTCGTAAAGCCTATGTGTGTAGTTGATGCACAGACACTACATCACAACCATCCTTTTTAACACTGATATACAGCCTGTGTCCATAGGCGTAGGGGCGTTTTCAACATTGGGGGAGCCAACTTCAGATAAGGACCGGTCTAAGAATAAATGTTCCCAAACTTTTTCATGACTATTCATGTATTTACAAATTTAATAACATTATAAGAATTAAAAGAAAGCGTATGAAAATGTGTATCTTTAATAAAAAAAGAATAAAAAAAAAGAAAAAGAAAAACGGATATACCAGGTCTCGATCTCACGCGGAAATCAAATGTATTGATCTAAACAAAAAGTGACAGCGACCAGGCTGTCACAGCTACGGATTCGACTATTCTGGAGAGATAAAAAATTTAATCATTGTGCTTTAGCTAACAATTGAAGACAAAATTGAGTTTGACCCCCTAGAACCACAGGGGTTCGAAGTTATGATAGTCTTACGGCTATGTATAAATGGATTTATACATAGCCATAATACCTTAACTTCGGACCCCTGTGCCTAGAACACTGTTTTCGTCAATCAAAACTTCCCGGGTATTTTTGTCAGCCGAGTTTTCATTGGATAAACCCGATGTGTACAGATTGCCATTTGCGATGATGACGTCAAAAAGATTTTGGTTATTGTTCGTAACAAAAGGCGAAGGGGTTTTGGATAAAGCACAAATATACACATTTATCTTTGTTCTGCTATTGAATTTCGTTTCTTTTATTTTTCTTTTCAAATATCTTCATTTGCCATTGTGAATATTGGGGGGGGGGGGGGGGGCGGGCCCCCTGGCCCCCCAGTTCCTACGCCTATTAATTGCTGACGCACCCTTAGTCCAAAAAGCTGTTACACGAAGATGATCCTTTACCTCTTTCCCAAACAACGCATTTTCGACAGTCCCAAATGGAAAGAGTACGAGCAATTTCTCCTTTTCGCGCAATGTTGGCACAAGTCGTCTGCAACAAAGTGGTCAAATGTCGATATTCTAAAATTTAAAATAATTACAATGTGATAAATAACTTTATTCCAATTTAGATAAAAAAAAAAGGTTTAGTTGTTGTTCTTTTATAGACAATAATCATAAAATACTATGAATATGGATAATAAAAGTATAAATTAAATCGAATATTTTTCATAAATATAGTTTTATACGGATGGGTTATTTACCACGCATAAACACTCACTTACCACAATTAAACAAGTTAAAAGACTATCTTAGCTCACGTCAACTAATTATGAAATGTTTTAACTGACACGGGACTACACAAGACGCTCTAATATAAGGTCCGAGCTTCTTACTATTAGAAAATTATAACATCCAAAGGACAAGTCAGGTCGCTATCAAGCATCCTTATAGAGGGCCTTCGCGGGCCGTCGGTCTGTCAGGCTTTAGCTTCACCACGCTTTGGCCCAACAAAAAGAAAAAGAAAAAGTCTGAGATAGGAGGCATTTACTGATCTCTAAATCAGGCATAATTTCTCAGCTCCCGCATTCATGTCGCAATGAAATACACCATCTGAGTTGATAGAGGAAGAACAACCAAAATTGTCGCATTCATAAAAGAAAAATGAATAGAACGCTGGATGCTCGCTCTTCCCTTTTATAGTGATATAATTACATGCACACCAGACAAATCAGGTGTCTGGAAGGTCGATTTATCCTCTTATATTGATGAAGAAACGTGCACACACAAGTCAGGTCGCTGGAAGGTCTCCCTACCCACTTATAGTGATGTAATAACATGCACACCAGACAAGTCAGGTAGCTGGAAGGTCTCCCCCCTACCCACTTATAGTAATGTTATAACGTGCACAGACAAGTCAGGTCGCTGGAAGGTCTCCCTACCCACTTATAGTGATGTAATAATATGCACACCAGACAAGTCAGGTAGCTGGAAGGTCTCCCTACCCTCTTAAAGTGTTGTTATAACGTGCACAGACAAGTCAGGTCGCTGAAAGGTCCCCCTACCCACTTATAGTGATGTAATAACATGCACACCAGACAAGTCAGGTAGCTGGAAGGTCTCCCTACCCTCTTTAAGTGTTGTTATAACGTGCACAGACAAGTCAGGTCGCTGGAAGGTCCCCCTACCCACTTATAGTGATGTAATAACATGCACACCAGACAAGTCAGGTCGCTGGAAGGTCTCCCTACCCACTTATAGTGATGTAATAACATGCACACCAGACAAGTCAGGTCACTGGAAGGTCTCCCTACCCTCTTAAAGTGTTGTTATAACGTGCACACCAGACAAGTCTAGTCGCTGGAAGGTCTCCCTACCCACTTATAGTGATGTAATAACATGCACACCAGACAAGTGTGGTCGCTTGAAGGTCTCCCTACCCTCTTATATTTATGTTACAACATGCACACCAGACCCGTCAGGTCACTGGAAGGTCTCCCTACCCTCTTAAAGTGTTGTTATAACGTGCACACCAGACAAGTCTGGTCGCTGGAAGGTCTCCCTACCCTCTTATAGTGATGTAATAACATGCACACCAGACAAGTGTGGTCGCTTGAAGGTCTCCCTACCCTCTTATATTTATGTTACAACATGCACACCAGACAAGTCAGGTCACTGGAAGGTCTCCCTACCCTCTTAAAGTGTTGTTATAACGTGCACACCAGACAAGTCAGATCTCTGGAAGGTCACTCTACTCACTTATAACGTGTACACCAGACAAGACAGGTCTCTGGAAGGTCACTCTACTCACTTATAACGTACACATCAGTCAAGTCTGGTCTCTGGAAGGTCACTCTATTCACTTATAACGTGCAAACCAGACAAGTCTGGTCTCTGGAATGTCTCCCTACCCTCTTATAGTGATGTTATAACATGCACACCAGACAAGTGTGGTCGCTTGAAGGTCTCCCTACCCTCTTATATTTATGTAACAACATGCACACCAGACAAGTCAGGTCACTGGAAGGTCTCCCTACCCTCTTAAAGTGTTGTTATAACGTGCACACCAGACAAGTCAGATCTCTGGAAGGTCACTCTACTCACTTATAACGTGTACACCAGACAAGACAGGTCTCTGGAAGGTCACTCTACTCACTTATAACGTAAACATCAGTCAAGTCTGGTCTCTGGAAGGTCACTCTACTCACTTATAACGTGCACACCAGACAAGTCTGGTCTCTGGAATGTCTCCCTACCCTCTTATAGTGATGTTATAACATGCACACCAGACAAGTCTGGTCTCTGGAAGGTTACTCTACTCACTTATAACGTGCACACCAGACAAGTCAGGTCTCTGGAAGGTCACTCTTCCCTCTTATAGTAATCTTATAACATGCACACCAGACAAGTCTGGTCTCTGGAAGGTCACTCTACTCACTTATAACGTGCACACCAGACAAGTCAGGTCTCTGGAAGGTCACTCTTCCCTCTTATAGTAATCTTGTAACATGCACACCAGACAAGTCTGGTCTCTGGAAGGTTACTCTACTCACTTATAACGTGCACACCAGACAAGTCTGGTCTCTGGAAGGTTACTCTACTCACTTATAACGTGCACACCAGACAAGTCTGGTCTCTGGAAGGTCACTCTACTCACTTATAACATGCACACCAGACAAGTCTGCTCTCTGGAAGGTTACTCTACTCACTTATAACGTGCACACCAGACAAGTCTGGTCTCTGGAAGGTCACTCTTCCTTCTTATAGTAATCTTATAACATGCACACCAGACAAGTCTGGTCTCTGGAAGGTTACTCTACTCACTTATAACGTGCACACCAGACAAGTCTGGTCTCTGGAAGGTCACTTTTCCTTCTTATAGTGATGTTATAACATGCACACCAGACAAGTCTGGTCTCTGGAAGGTAACTCTACTCACTTATAACGTACACATCAGTCAAGTCTGGTCTCTGGAAGGTCACTCTACTCACTTATAACGTGCACACCAGACAAGTCTGGTCTCTGGAATGTCTCCCTACCCTCTTATAGTGATGTTATAACATGCACACCAGACAAGTCTGGTCTCTGGAAGGTTACTCTACTCACTTATAACGTGCACACCAGACAAGTCAGGTCTCTGGAAGGTCACTCTTCCCTCTTATAGTAATCTTATAACATGCACACCAGACAAGTCTGGTCTCTGGAAGGTTACTCTACTCACTTATAACGTGCACACCAGACAAGTCAGGTCTCTGGAAGGTCACTCTTCCCTCTTATAGTAATCTTATAACGTGCACACCAGACAAGTCTGGTCTCTGGAAGGTAACTCTACTCACTTATAACGTGCACACCAGACAAGTCAGGTCTCTGGATGGTCACTCTAGCGTTTTATACAAATGAAATATGGTTACTGTATGCTCACCGGACAAGTGCTTGGGTCGACCAGGGCTTACGCGTGAAGTGAATGGTGCATCTTAGGAATTAATGCGAGTTGGGATGAGCTTTCAGTTCCAACCATGGTTTTTTAAACGAACATACATTGTACAATGTACGAGGCACGGCCTGTACTAGTCATAAGGAACCGGTTACAAGAGGCCTTCCAAAGTTGGTTCGTTATGTCTGTTCGGTAATGTCTGTGACCCACGATGGACCGCCATGTCGCTAGAGATGGACCTTAATACTGGACGGCGATCGAAAGACGCCCGTTCACCACCACCAATGCGCTTGCATACAAAGATGTCCATGGACCATGCCTCCTATGCTCTGAGTACATTTGCTCTTCTGAAATTAAATCGTTTTTCCAATGGGCAATGACGGTTATTAATGACGAGTCCATCTTGTGGGCTGTTTAGTAACCTGTCAACTCGTCAAATGACCTACTCGTCAAATGACCAACTCGTCTATTTGAACTTATTTTGTAATCCATGTCATCATTTAGTAAACCCATTTTAAAATTATATTTATTTTTTACAATGGTTTAAAAAATGTCCATTGTGAGTCAACCACGTGTGCACCGGAAGCACGTGTCCATTGTAACGTGTTCTCACTTTAAATGAGCCTCTTATAATAATATAATCACATGCACATCAGACAGGTCAGGTCGCTGGAATGTCGCTCTACCCTCTTATAATAACAAAGTCACATGTACACTAGACAAGTCAGGTCACTGGTAGGTCGCTCTATCCTCTTATAATAATATAATCACATGCACACCGGACAAGTCAGGTCACTGGAAGGTCGCTCTACTTTCTTATAATAATATAATCACGTGTACACCAGGCAAGCCAGGTCTCTGGAATGTCGCTCTACCCTCTTATAGAAAAATAATCACGTGCACACCAGACAAGTTAGGTCAATGGAAGGTCGCTCTACCCTCTTATAATAATATAATCACGTGCACACCAGACAAGTCAGGTCACTGGAAGGTCGCTCTACCGTCTTATAATAATATAACCACGTGCACACCAGACAAGTCAGGTCTCTGGAAGGTCACTCTACCTTCGTATAATAATATAATCACGTGCACACCAGACAAGTCAGGTCACTGGGAGATCGCTCTACCTTCGTATAATAATATAATCACGTGCACACCAGACAAGTCAGGTCAATGGGAGGTCGCTCTACCCTCTTATAATATAATCACGTGCACACCAGACAAGTCAGGTCACTGGGAGGTTGCTCTACCTTCGTATAATAATATAATCACGTGCACACCAGACAAGTCAGGTCACAGAAATGTCGCTCTACCCTCTTATAATAATATAATCACGTGTACACCAGACAAATCAGGTCACTCGGAGGTCGCTATCCACTTATAATAATATAATCACGTGCACACCAGACAAGTAAGGTTGCTGGAATGTCGCTCTATCCTCTTATAATAATATAATCACATGCACACCGGACAAGTCAGGTCACTGGAAGGTCGCTCTACCTTCTTATAATAATATAATCACGTGTACACCAGGCAAGCCAGGTCTCTGGAATGTCGCTCTACCCTCTTATAAAAAAATAATCACGTGCACACCAGACAAGTTAGGTCAATGGAAGGTCGCTCTACCCTCTTATAATAATATAATCACGTGCACACCAGACAAGTCAGGTCACTGGAAGGTCGCTCTACCGTCTAATAATAATATAATCACGTGCACACCAGACAAGTCAGGTCTCTGGAAGGTCGCTCTACCTTCTTATAATAATATAATCATGTGCACACCAGACAAGTCAGGTCACGGGAAGGTCGCTCTACCGTCTAATAATAATATAATCACGTGCACACCAGACAAGTCAGGTCTCTGGAAGGTCGCTCTACCTTCGTATAATAATATAATCATGTGCACACCAGACAAGTCAGGTCACGGGAATGTCGCTCTACCCTCTTATAGAAAAATAATCACGTGCACTCCAGACAAGTCAGGTCTCTGGAAGGTCGCTCTATCTTCTTATAATAATATAATCATGTGCACACCAGACAAGTCAGGTCACGGGAAGGTCGCTCTACCGTCTAATAATAATATAATCACGTGCACACCAGACAAGTCAGGTCTCTGGAAGGTCGCTCTACCTTCGTATAATAATATAATCACGTGCACACCAGACAAGTCAGGTCACTGGGAGGTCGCTCTACCCTCTTAAAATACTTTAATCACGTGCACACCAGACAAGTCAGGTCACTGGGAGATCGCTCTACCCTCTTATAATATAATCACGTGCACACCAGACAAGTCAGGTCACTGGGAGGTTGCTCTACTCTCTTATAATAATATAATCACGTGCACACCAGACAAGTCAGGTCACAGAAATGTCGCTCTACCCTCTTATAATAATATAATCATGTGTACACCAGACAAATCAGGTCACTCGGAGGTCGCTATCCACTTATAATAATATAATCACGTGCACACCAGACAAGTAAGGTTGCTGGAATGTCGCTCTACCATCTTATTATGAAATAATCACGTGCACACCAGACAAGTCAGGTCACTGGAAGGTCGCTCTACCCTCTTGCAGTAATATCAAAACATGCACACCAGACAAGTCAGGCAGCTGGAAGATCGCTCTACCCTCTTATAATAATAAAATAACGTGCACACCAGACAAGTCAGGTCACTGGAAGGTCGCTCTACCCTCTTATAATACTATAATCACGTGCACACCAGACAAGTCAGGTCACTGGGAGATCGCTCTACCCTCTTAAAATACTATAATCACGTGCACACCAGACAAGTCAGGTCACTGGGAGATCGCTCTACCCTCTTATAATATAATCACGTGCACACCAGACAAGTCAGGTCACTGGGAGGTTGCTCTACTCTCTTATAATAATATAATCACGTGCACACCAGACAAGTCAGGTCACAGAAATGTCGCTCTACCCTCTTATAATAATATAATCATGTGTAGACCAGACAAATCAGGTCACTCGGAGGTCGCTATCCACTTATAATAATATAATCACGTGCACATCAAAAAAGTAAGGTTGCTGGAATGTCGCTCTACCATCTTATTATGAAATAATCACGTGCACACCAGACAAGTCAGGTCACTGGAAGGTCGCTCTACCCTCTTGCAGTAATATCAAAACATGCACACCAGACAAGTCAGGTCACTGGAAGATCGCTCTACCCTCTTATAATAATAAAATAACGTGCACACCAGACAAGTCAGGTCACTGGGAGGTCGCTTCAGGAAAGAACTGTAACTTATGCAAGGTTTTTTTTTCTTTTAATTTTTCTCACATGTATGACTGCATTTTAAGTTCATAGAATTCAGTCCAACAATTAAAGATGTTAAATATTAATAAATTGAGACAGGTTTACATTATTTTTCTATATTTGCACATAATTAAACAAAGGTGTTGGTAATAGTATTCATATTACTTAAAACAAACGTAAGTTTATCATTTATTTGAATGATTTTTTTTAATCAGATTGAAATGGCAAACATGTTATTCAACCTATAACCCTTTACCAAACACAAAATTTTAAATTTTCCAAAATTTGAAGAGTTTGCAGACAACATTTCAAAATGTGATGAAATTCGAAAATAATCTTCTCTTATTACAGAAAACATTGTGGGACAAGGAAAAATTGCTCCTTAAGGACAATTTCTCCTTGTCCCACAATATTTTCTAGAATCGTCTGCAACAAAGTGGTCAAATGTCGTTATTGTTCGGTAATGGGGTAAATTTCTAAAGTATGAAGAATTTCTAATAAATACATATCATGTTGTTATAAAAGAAGGAACCATAAAAAATGCACAGTTCTTTTTGTTAATGATAGAAACACTTTCCTTAGGCAAACCCAAAAAATCACTATTAACAATATTCTATAAAAAAAAATGTCAAATGCAATAATCTTAAAGCATGCAGAGTAATTCTATTTCGCTTGAATTTTACTAAAGTCATCATAGAATACAAAGGAAACAAGTTTAGTTGAGTGTAGATACACAAGCATATTTTTCATGTTAATTGGCAAAACAGGCTCAACTAATCTTTTTTTATTTTACATATAGATTAGTCTAAAAGTGATAGAGCATGTGATCAATTTTCCCTGGCCTTTAAATCATACTTTGTGTTCGCTATTTAATGTTTGACCCATATGGAATGAATTTACTGATCATGAAAATGTAATATTTTGCATACAATAAATAAACTTATAACAAATCAAACAGCTTCAATAATAGCACAACTTGCAAATTACCCAACCATAATGTGGACATTTTCCTTATACAAAACGTTTAATTTCCAATTCTTTTAAAATAATATTTCTATTTTTTTAAATATATTTATTATATTAATGAATAAGTCTGGATTTATTCAACTCCAACAATAATTTACACAAAAAATCTGTTTTAGTTAAAGAATATAAAGATGGGGGGTTGAAAATGATAAATATCAAAGCTTTCATTGACGCTTTGAAAACAACATGGATAAGAAGACTACTACTTAACAATAGTAAATGGATAGCTTTAGTAAAAATTAGAATTGATGTTGATAAAATGATGCATTGTGGAAAGGATTATATTGATAAGTTAGTTAGAAGCAAAAAGTTATTATAATCATTCTTGGTTTAAGCTGGAATACGCTGTATTGGTGATCTTTATGATGCAAATGGTGGTATTCTTAAATATGACCAACTGAAATCAGAATACAATTAAAAAACAGATTTCATAACATACATTAGAATAGTTACATTGATTGTCTCAGTTTTACTCAATCTTAACATTGATAAACTTGCAAGTAAAAGGCACGAAGACCCTTTGTACCAGCATACTTGAATATTCTCCTAAAAGATACATTGTTTACTTTGAAGAAATGTATAACACAAAGACAAAATAATACATGAAACATTCCAAAAGTATCACGCATCCTGATAATGCAGTGTTAATAACAAACTGTTTACTTGGTTAGCCTTCTGTAAGGTTTCACAAAAAAAACTAGTCCAGATGAAGACTACATTTTGCTTCTTCGAGCCATTTCTTGTATTGGTCTATGACATTCGAAGGTTCAAGCCTAACAATACAATCTGTATAATACAATATTCTTCCTTTTCCTTGACACAAACGCTTAAAAAGTACTCCAGGGTACTATCTAATATCAGTAGGTCCTCTGAAATTTTATTCCTTAACGACTCATAGTCATCAAAATCCTTCTCTGACATCGATAGAAATTCACCCCAACCAGATGACTGAATTAAAACTTCTTGTTCTTTTCTTTTTTTAATCTCAATGAAAAACATCACACGTGGATGGTTAAAAAAGACAGGGGTTGTTCCAGGTTGGTCCTGCCACCCTCTTGCCAAAGTTTCGTCCATAGGATCTAAGTTTTCTATTTCAATGTCTTGTCGCAGCTTTTCTCCAACTTCTGCGAGTGCAGGGCATGCTTTTCTTTTAATTTTCACCTGTAAAATGTTAAAACAAAGACATAGTATGAACAGTATACATTAATAAGCTGCTGAGATCATCTATGTGTGCTTACATGCAAAACCTAAACCAGAATCTCGCAAAGTCAAATAATTAATGGCAATTACTTGCATAAAATCAAACTGGAGTTATATAACTTGGTTAATTAAGTAGTTTGGATGTTTGAGTACAAGTGAAATTTGTCTCCTGGAATGTATAGATATATTTTCTTAAATACACAACCTGTGCTAAATTCCAATAAGTTGCTATCTAATTTCATTATTTCAGTAGGCTAGAGAGTTGAGAATGCATATGTAACATTTTAATGTTATACATAAGGTATTTACTGAGATAATAAATAAAAGGTGCAAAACCTTATCCATGGTGTACTGATGGGTGAGTAGTACAGCTGTACTAATTCTGCCTAAAAATACATTTTAAAGAAATCTTTTGATTCAATAGGTAGATATTTAAGATTCTCAGCAATATCCTTTGTTTGTTTATTAGAAAGCAATATGCTATCACAAACACTAACAGGCACTACTACACATTACCTGACATTGTAATTAGGTAAAATCATGAAAGCTGTAGCAACTTTTGCACTATGACAATTGCTAATGTGTTACAAATCAATACCCTTTTTGGAGTATTTACTCAATTTGATTTTTGAAATGACTTTTTGTTTTCAAGAAAATGGGAAACAAAAAAACAAACAGTACTGGTTGTGCAGTGGTTAGCACACTCACTTATAACCAAGACGAAATTTTTAACTAAAAACAAATGAAATCATGAAAACCAAGAACTAAGGAAAGAAACCGCTACCTTTCTAGTGAAATGGCCTGTCTGTGAGCCAACAAACTGTACCAGAATGCAATATTGCTGCACTGTGTCTGGGCTAAATTCAGCCTTCAGCTTTCTACTCACTTGAAGTCGCTTCCATTCACTTGGTGGACCTTCAATCTAGGTCAAAGAGTATCATTATTAATATAAAAGGAGCTGATCTGAAAACTGACAAGTTTCTTCATTTAGGGATCGGTACCTAAATCAACATTTTATTTTTAAATGATTCAATTAAGAGGAGATAAGATGAATTTTTGGAATGTTTTTAATTTTTCTATATTACCCACTATTTTGAGATTGTTTTTATTAAGAGAACAACTTTGAAGATTTACACTCTCATAATACAAAAATACAGTAAAATACAAGAATCTACATAGTCTAAGTTGAATAATATAAAGATACATGAGAAGATACTACTTTAATCTTATTCAATGGCAATATTAATATGATTTTTTAAAGGTTAAGCCAATAAAAACAAGTTTGATACCGCTTAAAGTGTTACATTTTGTAACTAGAGCTGTCATAAGACAGGGCACTCAACTTATCTACTTTGACTTGGAAGTGAATACAATCATGATGTTATATGTGCCGGTCAAAATTAATATATTAAAAAGTGAATGAGAATCGTAATGTGACAAATCTGGGTTTTTAATGATTAGCAGGACAGATTCAGTTTTAAGTGCTTTCGTCAATATTTTGTAACAGTGACCTTGACACAAAGGGTCAGAAAAACACTCCCAACAGTTAACAGTGCTAATCTGTTGCAAATACATCAAACATAAAGAAGCTGGTCATATCCGAATCCAGAAATATAAAATTGCTTTTTTCCAATTAAAAATATTAAATGAATAAGGTCATTTTAACAGCAAAACTAAATATAATAGAAACCTTGTACACAGGGAACTTAATGATTCGTCTCAGCTTGACCTTTGCCTGGCAATCTTTTATCAGTGTTGGCTGAACATGTCTTCTAGAAGGTTTCCCAAAAAGTGTGGTCTCCTTCCGTCAAGTTATCCTACAGTAATCATTTCCAAATACAAAGAAATCAATGAAACATATAAATGTTAATGAAACAGTTAAAAAGATTGTCAACCTTGCTAAATTCCATTTATTATGCATATTTCACTTATCCACTAAAACATCGAGAGTTAAACAAACTAATTGGTGATTTAATATTTCTAAAGCTTTTTAATTAAAATTGGTCACTTTAAAGGATCATCAAGAACAAAAAGTTGCTGTTCATTGGCTTTTTTCTATTTTATTCAAAAAGAATATAAATGTTTTTAGTGAATAACTTTTCATAAAACTAAGCCTTAATAAAGATTTTAGCAACCTGAAAATGTTTTTTGTCTATGTTAGCAAAACATAACCTATCAAAATCCATATGTCATTACTATTGTTTATGTAAACAACAAAATCGTTTTTATCTTTAAAGCACTAGCTGTTCATTATATTATGTTTGCTTTAAAGTAACAATTGTTATTGAACTTGAAGTGCTGCAATGCAGTGGCAACACATACACCAACAAATATACTGACACCGAAACAAAAATGTCTTTCCTTGATAGTGAGAGATAATTATGTAAAATAGAATATTTACTTCTTTTGTCTCGACTCTGATTGATCCATGCCGGCATTCCCTTATGTCTGAGCTCAGAATAGTGAACGGCATCCCCTCATATGTCACTGGCACAGAGCTCCTACCATTATCTTCAAACAACAGTCTTCTATTGCTTTGTATGTTCTCAAGTCCTAAAAGAGATAGTTGCAAGAAATATGTTTAAGAATTAAGCACAATATTACTACATGCATATGATATATAGCATGCCAACAGTTTGTTCTGTTTATTTTACTGATTAAGAAAAAGATATTTCAGACAACTGGTCTTAAATCCTAATTTATCCTGTCACTAGCAAACAAATTGATCCGAAAACAAGGTGCTATGTTAACTTTATCTTATTAGGTTAGTAGACCATGTAATGTTTATCTACAGTCAGGCGATCATGTGACAGCGAAATAAGGACTACTTTTTTATATACATGTTGTATACCTGAACTACATAAATAGAAAACATGACCTACTCTTTATAATGATACATGAGTTTGTTATAACTATGTTTCAACGCTTGTCACTTAGAATACATGCTTGTAAACAAGCTGTTACATCATCACCAAATAAATGGCTTTGGCATTCTAAAACGTACATTAATGCCTTTTTAAGAGGTAGGTGTGTCTATTCTTTGCTTGTTTTCTGCAGTTCTAGACTTAAAAAAAAAAAAAAAAACACCATTCCACCCGAATCAAAATTATTCACCGATAGAGCAAGTCTCAGCTTCGAAATCGCTAAATTGGCCGAGATTTCGCAACTCTCCCTCACCAACACAGCTCAACGAGGACATCCTGGAGATTGTAAACACAGCAAAAATTTCAATTTAATTCGAAATTCTGGCACTTTTTGTTATGATACATGGATTAACAAACCAATAACGATATATTCAATATATATATATGGGTATATATATATATATATATGGGTTTTACATCACATCAACATTATTTCAGTTATGTAGCGATGCCCGACTCTTCATGATGGAGGAAGACCCCATTCTCAACTGCCCACAAGGGCTGGTCAAGGCGGGTAGAACCATCGGCATTCCGTAAGTCAGTCGGGAGACTGCCTCTCATGAAAATTCATATCCCTCTCAGGATTTAAACCCACGCGGAGAGGGGCCATGTGATTTTAAGTTCTAAACTCTAACCACTAGTCCACGGAGGCCCCTGATATATTCAAAGCAACAGAGTGGTCAGAATTTGCTTGACATCAAGTTTTTATGGCAACACTATGGAAAATCTTAACTGGTGCTGTCAGTGAGTGGTCGGTAGTGACAGTGAGGTGTGGATTGAAATGCGCATCTTGCACATAACACCTCTGTCTTTAAGAAAAATTGCCTCATTGTATAATATTGGTATTTCCTTGATTTGTAATGGTCTATAAAAGTATATTATATTCTTATCAGTGAAATATTGGGATTTCTCAGTGTAATAACTTTGAAAAATTTCATTACCTATATCGCACTGTAGTGTGATATCGCTCTGGAGTATGATAAAGATTTCTTGACGGAACTATTTTTTTAAGCATATACATGTTCTTAATTTGTAGTATAAGGGATAAATAAAATTTAACCTAACTTCCCTTACCTTTTAGAATATACAATGTATGAATAAATTCCTATTTCGTCCAATAATAATAATCTTCAACCCAAAGTACTATTCAGCAGCCATAACTCCATTTCCTTGATCCATACTCCTTTGTGTAAATTCTTTGAAGAGGTCCTCCCTTACGTTGATGTGTTGAATATGCAGAAAGTTACCTCTCCCCCAGTAAAAGATATTTGAATCATTCTAGCACTAAGACGTCTAGAACAAATACCTTTCAACAGAAGATAAACTACAAACTGCTTTTTAAAATACCTTTTCCATCAAATTTCTTTCTCTGGCAACAATTTCTATCCTGTCTGTCCTTTTGACTATGACTGCAAGTCCTTTGAATGAAGGTTATCCAAATACCTGTTTTTTTGTAAGAATGTTGTCTTTTTGTTCATCTTTATTTAGATCTCAACAATGGACACAGTCACAAACAATGAATAATTATGACATTTATCAAAGACCTGATAAATTATTAGGTCTTTGCATTTACCAACTGATGTATCAGGTGTTCTCATAAAAAAACATTTAACATTAGTTATGTGACTGACTTAATGTAATAATGAATGACATGCACGTCACAAAATATAGCAAAGATAAGTTCCAATGATAACTTACATTAATAACAGGCCTTCCAGCAGCCATTCACAAAAAAGGAGGAAAAATGAGGTTTTCTGACAGAAAAGTAGGAAATAGTAGGAATATATTTTCAAAAAAAAGTAGTAAAAGTTGTATTATCTTCATTTGAATTGTCAATTAATCATGGCAAATAACTTATCTGAGGAGGCATTCTAAATCCAAAACCCTACCATTCCTTGTGCTATGTGGACTATTCCTGTATACCAGGATGAAGACACTGGGCTCCTTTCATCAGATTGCTCTGAAGTGGTAGGTGTTTCTGTAGATATTCAGCAACTGTCTGGTATTAAGACATAATGCTTAACAACTCCTTTTTTGCACAACAATGTTCTAGGGTAGAAAAAGTTTTCTTTGTGTCATTTCCAATCTCCATTTCTGCAACATCAGATCACAACTCGGCTTTCCGGACACCAACTGCCTGTCCTTACAATTTCCAACAGTGTCACACTTCAGGAAACGTAGCATGATCGTATTCAGCAGATCTACTGATTCAGAGTACAGCACATGTATAAGTGACTCTTGCTTCTGGAAGAATTCCAGGAAAGATTCAAACAATGGCCCTGTGTTTGTCAAGAATTGGATCTCAGCAAGTGTTTCTTTGCCCTTAAGCTTACTACAAATATGTTGATACCTGGAGGTCCTTCAAAGGCTAGACTCAATATGATTCTCCTTGCTCATAGCGGGGAGGTCAGTTATGAAATATTTGTAGACAGCTTTCCAGTTGTGTAGTATTCTCTGAAGAGCAGGGACGAGTGCAAGCCACCGACACTGAACATGTCGCAAAAACATTCCATCATCCAAACCTAATTCTGCCAAGGTTTCCTGGAAGTCCTCCCGCTGACATGTGTGTGACTTGAACCACTGAAAAATGTGCACTGCCAGTTCTTCAGCATCTTCACCACACCCATAGATTCCTTTCTTGAAGGTGTTGTGGACAACATGATGTGTACGAGGAATAAATGGCACCAACTCTGCAAACCCTTACTCCATCTTAGAGTCATTGATCATTAATAGTTGTTTTTTAAGTGCCGGTAAAGCGTCATCGCTGAAATAAATAACGAAAAAAATATCGCGTGTTGTCGCAGATTTCTCCGGGTTGACTGGTTTCTCTTGGAAGTTGTTTCCCTTGTGTATATATAGTGTTAATACAGGTAAATCGGAACTACACTTATTTCAGTGAGCTGTGGAATACACCTCGGATATAAGTGTAGGGTTACAATTTTTCTGGTAAATCGGCATCCGGCAATTAACACATTTACTAAGCGTGCACGTTAAGTAGTTCAATGTGTATGGAAGTGTTAGACATCATTTTTAATCATTTTTTATCAGTAACTCATACCAAACTGCGAAATTGTTGTTGTGACATGTATAGTTTTTTCCTCAATCAATTCTAACGACTTTTAAGATTTCATATTTAAGATCTATTTTTAAAAACGAAAGTAAAGTGACGTCATTCTCGCGGGAATCAATATGGCGTCATCCCTATTATTTCAGAGGTGTTTTCATTGGATAAACCCGATGTGTTCAGATTGATTCATACAGGTATTATGACATATACCCCTGTGATTCTACCAATCTCAATGTCACTACCCACCACTTACCAACAACACCATTAAAATTGACGATAGTGTTGCCATTAAAGACATGATCCTATAGATTGTATAATGATAAGAATGCCGATATATGACTTAGTCCACTCCAGTATTATATAGGGTTGCTTACAAATTATGTTGATTTTGATCGCGAAAACATGTTACTAATTTTAATATGTTCCATGTCTTACTCTACAACAATACATTTTATACGGGCGAAAGACCGTGCCGAAGGCACGGTCTGAAGACCGCCTATATGTTACACGTATGTACGAAACGAAAGAAGGTACCTACAAAACCAAGGATTTCCGAATTACTCAGAACCCTATAGGACTTTTTTCGGCCATGTTGGTTGCAACCGTTTTTCTGCCCCATATGGCGCCATCTTGTCCGAAAAATTATTTTTATTCAGCTCTTTTACTAGCAATGATGTGGAAAAATCAAAGTTAACAAGCAAAAAATAGAAGGATTTTCCTCCGAATATTTTTTACAACATCTTAAACAATAAACAGTTTTGTAAAATTTAGACCGCATTTCAACATTTTCTGTTTATTTGGTGAAGGTGGCGTCTCTCATCCTAAAACCCGTCAATTCTTCACATGTTGACATGGTGATTACACCAAGAACTGTAACGTGCACTTTCCGTTTTTGTGTATCACGTGACAAGATATTTTCTATACAAATCATCATCGTTCCGATCACCGCTTCAAATCTTAAATCGAATGAAATAATCGCCTTGTTGAACGAACATCGAAAACGATGATGTCAGGTAAGATAACTTTTTGTACACTTTCATTTTCGTATAAAAAACGCATATTTTAACAGTATATTTTGTCTAAAGCGAGATAGATAAATCGAAGAGAGTCTGGACCGTCATCCTATGTTTACAAACAAGATGGACACTACGAGCACTATCTTACTCCGAATATTGATTTTATGTCACCGCATCTATCTATGTGTCGAGGTAGTATTTAGTACACTTTCCAGTGTTAAAAGCTACGGGCAATATGGACATACATTTTAGAGACGAAAAAAGGTTTGTTTACATTGAGATCATTTCAAGGCTGAGTAATCTTGATCCGTATTGGATTCTTCTTTTTGGATTGACGACGTGCCTGTTTTTTCTTTATTCACACGTTCTTTGCTCTTTGATTCTTGAATCTACCTATCCTGATGACTTCCAAAACGTATGTCTTTTCACCGATTATTAATGGAGACATAGTCGGGGAACATAGTAATGACTTTTAAGTTAATTTCATTTGTCTGCTTTCCAGAATCAGCCATAGTTCAGACTGTGTGAAGGTCAAATGTGAACCGGCAACCAAAGAAATGAATGTTGTGGTACTGCATAAAGAAAGATTCTTTGTTTTATAAGCACATGTAAGTACAACTTATCTTTTTCATAAGTAATTATGATATGAATAATACCTTGCAAATACAGATAAGACAAACAAGGAAATTTTGGTTTGAAGATCTTTTTACTTTAGAAAGAAGGTTTTACCTGAACTACAGGTGTTTTATACTGTTTTCAACACTATGTCAAACATAAATTTTATGACTTAGTTTGTGTGCATATCAATACATCCTCTTAGCATGGTTTTTCTAGAGAAAAATTACACTGCAATATTTTCCAATTAGATTACTTTATCTTCCTTCCATTCTTAATTTGATGAGAAATCTTAATAAACAATGATGTAAAAGGATGCATAATGACAATTGAATTTCAAACAAGTGGCTGGAATAGATTTGTTTTTCCATTAATGCACATGGCTCAGTCTTGAGCTTAATGGTACATGTCTGTATAACCTACCAGTATAAGGCTAGGAAATCTTTCTTGCCAAGAAACACTACACAGCAATTTAGGTGAATGCCATTGAGGATCAAACCAAGGTCCACGCCGCTAACCATTATGCCACTGTGTGGCCAAACCATGTATATTTAGACCTTGCCATGACATGAACCAAATCTACTTACCTTTTCAAGTGAGATTCATATAATGATTACCACTAAATGAACAAAGACATCATAAGTAATTCTATAACAAGATTTTGGCAAATGTGTTGCCAATTAAAAGATTCAAAACAAAGTTTGGTAATACAAAAAAGACTCTACAGTACTTTTGAAATGATATCTTTTCAACATTCATGTTTTATGTACATCAAAACACTTCTGTTATGTACAAGGTACAGTGACAAAGAAAGAACCATTTTAACATGGATTTTGTTTTAAACTTATGTTTCTTCCATTATCTCTTTTAAACAGAAATATCTGTGCCTGACAGAGGAGGAACTGTACATGATGTGCTGACATGAAAGATTACCTTGACAAAAAGAAAACAGATGAAGACCTGTATGAAAACTGTCTCTGCATTTTTTTCTGTAAACGTTTAAATCTAAAACATGACTTGTGTGGAATCTATGTTTTGTAGCACAACACAAACAAGACTGACAGAAATGCACATGTATTTCCAATACTGATAGATAGTTGTAGCAAAACTGTCTCAGTTTGTGAGATGAAAGAAACTTTTCCCATAATGTTTAAGAAACTACTGTTAAAAGTCAAATCATTGGACAGTAAGAGTTTTCATTCATTATTTTGTACAATATAAGGCAGCAGATAGCATTTAAAACTGAGATACATATTGCTGGTTCAATTTATTACATATTCTACCACTGATTTGAGGGACCTTTTTACTGCAAAAGGTGCAATATGGTGAATTGTTGTTAAATGAAATACAATAATATCTGCTTAGTTTCAATAGTAGACCAGTTAACCCATTGCCAAACAAAACTGAAATTTAACAACTTTGTTGAAGACGACTCAGGAAAACATTGTGGGATTTTTTCCTTTTCCCACAATGTTTTCTGCCCTATCAAAATATTATTTTTCAATTTCATCACATTTTGAAATGTCGTCTGCAAACGCTTTCAATTTGGGACAGTAAAAAATTCGGTGTTTGGTAAATTGTTAACTCGTGTAAACACATTTGTATGCAAGTGGGGCATAACAAATTTGAGTAAAGCCACCATTATAACCATTATAACATTATTTCTACAGCAAGTACTCCCTTTGTCACAATGATTTCATTCTCTGCAAAAATGCTCTCTTTTTCCTAATTACAAACACTTTAGGTTGCAAATAATTTCTATTTCAAACAATGATGGCTCTACATTTTGAAATCATTTGGACATTTCTAGAAATAAAGCATAAACAATAATAATTTCTGAATACTATTGGGTAAAATATATTGTTATTAACAGATTCATTATTTGAAAGATTTCCTTGCATCACGTTAGCTTCTTATTCTCTGTTAAAGATATGTTAAATTATTTCTACCTTATGAAACGCTTTGCATGTTGCTGGAGTCTTTTAGAAAACACTGACAAAATCATGAAATGAGTCAAATGACTAAATGAGCAGTTATCCTTTTTCTCATCATAGTTTAAATCAAGTGTCATAGTTAAATTATGCAATTTTCTTGTAATCTGCTATTACTTTCATTGATAACAGTCACAAATAAAGCTTGAATGAAGCTTTAAGGATAAATGATGAAATTTTGCCTGTTTACTTTCAATAGAAGATGTAATAGTTATAGGAATTTACAAAGATTCTGTGCTTTGTTCTCAATTTGGACTCCTTTTTGTAAATTGTGAAATATTCCACAAGTATGGATATTACACCCTGAAGATGATGAAACAAAACATTTGGAAAGAATACTTTAATCAATAGTTTGTTAAAAGGAGTAACAGGTTATTGACTCAACATTGCAGCATTTAAGGTTATGTTTAAATGTGGAAAATATGCAAACTTATATAACTTTCCTTATTCAAACAACATAATGTAAATGATGCATTGCATTTTGGAGAAGGTTAAACCAAATAAAGGCTAACACTATGGCTGATCATTTGAATAAGTTTTTGTATAGATCTGTATATATTCCATTGAGAAAAGTGTTTGTAATTACTACTAATTAACCTCAATAAATTTTGTCAATTGTTTAACAATAGAATTATCTTTTGTTTGTTTCAACTAATTATAGAAAGACTTTTGGTGCTTTAGATAATTTCAAAGACTTTTGACAATGATGGATTTCCTTCCTAACACAAATTTTCCCCTCTATTTCATCATTAAATCATATGCTGTGAAAGGTTTTTAAGAATGATTCAGAGAAAGCATATACTTACAACATACAATTTGGTGAAGAGTAAATTCTACATATCAAGGTTTCAGTGCAATACAAAACTGTAAGTGCTTCACATATTGGAAGTACTAACTGAAGTCTTGCATTGAATCCTCATTTTGCATGGAGAGATTTTGGAATTCAAATTATTTAGTTTGGTGGTTTTGATAATGCACAAACAGTGTCTTCTGTTTCATATTGCATTACTGATATGGGTAGGATAGCTAAAACATGAGAGTATCTAGCGAGAACCACCAACCACACATACATGAGTCTTAGATGCTATGTTTGATTATGGTTTAACAACATTTTCAACAGAATGTTTCAGTTGTGTCAGTAGACATATCCCTGTTTGTTCCAATTATTTCCTCGTCAGTTCCTGCGAATAAACCTTCTAAGCCACCGATCACTTACCCCATACAAACATCGTTGCTCTGTGGTTTAGTCAAAATAATTCAACATGAAGAAGCGTTCCACCCCCCACCCCCCACCCCCACCCCCACCCCGAAGTTAGTTTCGGGTAGGACCTGGATCACAGCTAAAATGTGGTTATGGAGTATCCATTGATAGCATCCAACCATACATAAATGTTTAAGTCTTAGATGCTATTGTTGGATTATGGTTGAACACCATTTTCAACAGAGTGTTTCAGTTGTATCAATGGACATTAATCTCTGCTCCTGTTATTTCCCCACCAGAACCTTCCAATATTCCTCCCTAGACATAGTCCGAATGTTCCAGACGTAGATATTTCATTCTTCGCCACAGTTAAAGCTTGGATCATCTGAGTTACCCTAGACACTGACCATTTAACCCATACGAATATCATTGCGCTTTGGTTAGACATTTAAAAAGTCGTGGTGCAATGACTTTCGAAAGAATATCATACAAGCCGAAGTATCAAACGCATAATTATTCAAGCTCAATACCAACTATACTTTTGTCTAATGACAATGTGTACTATTCGTAATGGTTAGCAACTCATATATATCCACAGTGGTAGAATAAAGTAGTTGGTGTCGTAGGTTATATATTAAACACATCTGATTTGTATCTTGACAATGGCTATTTCTTTCAAATTGGAGTGCCTTCAGACAGGACACTGCTTCCTGGCCTAGTACTACTGATACAATACAAAGGGAACATTATGTTATACAAATCCAGAATTAGCACTGTTCATTAACTGAAGGAAAAAATCTCTTTCGCCCGGTTTAGGCTTTGCCTATTTTCATATTAAATTAACATGACACATACTTGTAGTTCCTGTTTACTTGCTCTTTCGCACCACAAAAGACACACCATGTTCAACTTCAAATGCGTGTATGGCCACATTCGCCTCCTCGTCTGAGTTGAACCACATGGTCGCCGCCATCTTGAAGGTTTGGGTTCATAGGGAGGAGCAAATTATTTGATTGACACCAGACTTAAATGGTGTGTGGACTTGAACGGTGTGCAATTGGAAAGTAATCTTCTGATAGAGTAGAAACGTTAAGGAAAAGGGAGAAATTGCATGTCCCGAGCAATTTCTCCTTTTCCCACAATGTTTTCCAGAGTCGGCTGCAACAAACTGGTCAAATGTCATTATTGTTTGATAAAGGGTTAAGACCTCTGACCTTTATTTCACCAGGAATTCGATGAAGAGTGGGCCAAGAGAATTCAACCAGAGAAGTTCCGGTGGCATAATTCCCAATGGTTGGAGATGGTGGAATCGAGACAGCTGGATGAGCTGAACGACGCATACATGTTACCTGACGAGGGATATGATCCATACTTACAAGACACGGATATCTTAGATCAACCGGATCTCTTCTACCCAGGTGAGTTTGTTTGGGACGTACTGGCCTCCATGGCCTAGTGGTTAACTTGTTAGAGTACAGAACTTGAAATCACATAGCCGATTTTCAGCATGAGTTTAAATCCCGGTGACAGCATTTGGATTTTCAGGGTCCTACATGGCCCAATGGTTAAGATCCCTAGCCAAGTACTTGTGGGTACAGGAAAGCCATTACATTAATATAACATTGTTAAAACGGCGTTAAACACAATACCATCAAAGCATTTGGACTTTCATGAGAGGCAATCTCCTGAAGACTTATAGAATGCAGAATGCTGCTGGTTCTATCCTGCTTCCCGGCTTGACCAGTTGAGTATGGGGTCTTTCTCCATCATTTAGAGTTGTTCATCTGAACATATCTGAAGTAATGCTGATGTGATGTAAAACTCCATATTAATTAATTAAATTAAAAATTGATTTTCATGACTTTTATGAACATAATCAAAGAACTCGGTATATTTTTCAGTAATTTGTTTGTACTCATATCCTTTCATGTGCCTTTAATAGAGTATATGTCATGTTATGTTTTCTTGTTCCCATTTTACAGAGGGCTACGACCCTTCAATGGTGATGGACGGACATCTGACGCCCGAATATATCGACGAAAACGGCATGCATGGGTAAGAGTCTGTTTTTGTAATTTATGTCATTAGGAAATCAAAATCAATGGGTCTTGAGTTGATGACTTGCTTTGGCAAATGTTCTCTTGATATTAACACTTATAATGCTGGAACTGACTTCATGCTTATGCAAACAGGTTAGATCAAGGCCAGCCGCCAAGCAAATTGGCGGCTTTTCTGTGATCTAACCTGTTTGCTTCTCTGAGTATCTCCTCATCAAAATAAAGCAGATATTTAAGGCTTTGGAAAGTAGACAACACAAAAATCTATTTTAAGAAAATTACCCAGCATTCTAAGGGTTAAATAAAATCAATGTAGCATGATTGTTTTGGGAAAGCAGATGACTTGGAAAAAATATTGTGCAATGCTGGTTAACCCTTTCCCAAATAGCAAATTTTCGACTGTCCCAATTTGAAAGAGTTTGCAGACGACATTTCTAAATATGATGAAATTGAAAAATAATCTTCTGATAGGGCAGAAATCATTGTGGGAAAAGGAGAAATTGCTCATCATGAGCAATTTCTCCTTTTTCAATAGTCTTTTCCAAAGTCGTCTGCAACAAACATGTCAAATGTCGTTATTGTTTGGGAAAGGGTTAAGAGATTTCAGGCCTTTGACAAGGTTTGCTGATAGCCCCATTATCACTGATATATCTAATAAAAGAAACTTTCCAAGAAATGGAATATTGGTCATTTGAACTCAAGAAGTTTGCAAAACCAAATCAGGTTGTACCAAGTTAATAGTAATTTTTATTTTGATATTATTTTGTACCTTTTCTGAGGATCCACTCTAGGCTGCTTAGCATAGAAGCTTCTTTCATTATATGGCACCTCTGTGACCTTTTGGTGAGATTGTATAACTTGAAATCTCATGGCACATGTCAGCGAGGGTTCAAATCCTGGCGACAGCATTTGGGCCGACTGACTTACGGAATTTCGTTGTTCTATCCAGGTTGACCAGCCCTTTTAAGTTGGGGATTGCGATATAAGTGAGATACTGTCAATGAGTAGAGATAAACAGGCTATATGTAACTATTCTTTTGGGTACCCATAAAAGAGGGTTTTGGTCCAAATCAAGATGATTAAAAATTTAAATATTAAGGTTTTAAAGTTTCTTTGAGTTCCATGCTATCCCATTATCTTTTATTTGATTAGGTATTGTGTAAATTAAATTTTTATCTAATAAAACCTCAAAATGTTTTTGTAATGTAGAACAGCGATACCACAAGAATCCTTGTCTGAAACGCTGTAAGTGTTTAGGTTGTTTTCATGTTTAAGTTCTCATTCTTTGATATATAAGTAATTTTAATGTTTTTTTGTTTTATTTTGTTTGTTTGGGTTTAATGCAATCTCCATAATTTAGTTGACATATTGGAGGTGAAGGTTAATTTTTTAATGAAAATTCCTCAGGTTGAGATGACGTTGTTTTTCTCTTGATCACTCTTTTATTTCTCCTCATTTCTTCATGATATGTACTTGTATGTTAACACTAGAGCTGGGACGGGTAGCAATTTACTACCCGGGTACCCTAGGTGATGTTACCCACGGCTACCCGAGTACCCGAACCCAATATTATTCGCCATTAGATTCAATTCTGATATGCCAAAGAACTTATCGTATTTTCAAACTTTAGAGAGATGATGTCCAGTTACAGTTATCTAAACTCTTCATGTTGGTCTCGGTAGTGTAACGTTTGATAGAATGTGGGCCATGTATATGAATGTGGTTGTTAATGGTAACACAAAATAAGATCATTGGCACTCATTTGACAAGTGGATCAGACTTTACTAAATTATCCCCCAACATAACGTATTGTAAAAGTCTGTCACAAGTACCTTATATACACTCCAATGCTGCTCCTCAGTCATCAAAACCAACATTGCTTTCGGAAAGCCTTCATAATAAATTGCCTCCATCAATATTCCATATTAAAATATGAGAGGTCGCAATTGACGTTACCACTCATACAAGCAACTGTACCACATGTAATTGCGAGTAATGGTTCCAGGCCCTTATGACTTACTGCGATGATCTGAACAAAAAATGTTGATAGTTTTAATAGCTGACGAGCAACCTTCAATTTGGGGAGCATATATGGAGTGCATGTTCCATATTTGTACACATGTTGAAAAATTGTTTGGGGAATAATTGATTGTTTGATAGTTTGGGATTTAGAAACGCCCCATTCACTCGTCAAGAGTACATATTCACACATTTCATGTGGATTTATAACCCAGGTAAAAGTAACGTCAGGTAACGGGTAGTGATTTGGTACCCGGGTAGTCACCTGTACCTGGCACATACCCGGGTACTCGAGTAACCCATCCCAGCCCTAGTTAACACCATTTTTATGATTACCTTTTAGAATTCTCCGATTCAAAAAGTTCCAATCCAATATTTACCAAACTTCATGTTTGTTGACAGTTTATATTTTTCAGATGTTTCGAAAGGTTGAACTTCTTTCCTTCCAGTATTATCAATAGGTGTTTGGCCTCACTTCAAAACAACATTCCCGCTTATTTCAATATTGAGATAAGCATTATTGCAAAGTACCACATCATTCGAATTTGTTTCTCTGAGATGCTTCCAATGATGTGTAGCAATACTATATATATATGTCTCAAGAAACCTCTGGTATTAGAAGATAACTTGCTTGTGGTAGTTCCTTTTGTCAGTCACTGCACATGAATTAACTTTCATAACTTTGGAATATTGCTAAAGTTTACATGGTTATAGATTTAATGTAACTGCATCCACAGGGGTCTATAGTTATCCCGGGATCAATACTATGTAATATATTACAATACATGTTTATTACATAGTATTGATCCAAGGACAACTATAGACCGCTTGAACTGCATCAACATACAAAACACTCAACCATAAATTGAGCTTGAAATGACCTGCTTCCTTATTTAATTCTCATATCAAGTTTTATTTATTATCAGTATTAATTAATTTTCTTCATTTTTTCCCACTTCATATTTTATAGTTTTCTGGTTCAGCTATTGCTGTGACTTTATTACTGTTGCCATTCACACATTCCGTATTTGCATATGTATATACTTAATTTTTTAAAATTATTTCCTTTTTCTAATTCAGCTATGGCTCTGAATACGTCAATGAATACGAACCATACGCACGGCCGGAGTCTCATATGGGCTTTGTAAAGAACGGATATCTCTCAGACGAATACGGACAGCCAACAGATGAATACGGAAACCCCACGGACGAGTACGGTCATCCAATTGACGAGTATGGTCGCCCGATTATGTTGGATGAATATGACCAGTACCCGCCGAGTTACGGGTATCCTGGCCCACAAGACGAATATGAGTACGGGTACCAGCATGGAATGAGATAACCAAGTTCTTGTGAGTACGGGTACCAGCATGGAATGAGATAACCAAGTTCTTGTGAGTACAGGTACCAGCATGGAATGAGATAACCAAGTTCTTGTGAGTACGGGTACCAGCATGGAATGAGATAACCAAGTTCTTGTGAGTACGGGTACCAGCATGGAATGAGATAACCAAGTTCTTGTGAGAACGGGTACCAGCATGGAATGAGATAACCAAGTTCTTGATTATTGCAACATTCATATTTAAAGTGAAGTTGTCTACAATGGAAGGTCTGTAATAGTTTAAGCGTACTTAATAAAAATGTGCCCATTGTAGACCACTTCACTTGAATAAGTTATTTTCACCATTGCATCTGATGTTTTCATCATTTTGGGAGTATATGTACTTACTTAGGTGTAGACATAAGCTTGAAAAAAATCAATTCTTTACCACAGGATAAATTTTACAGTGCTTGATTGAAAGAGTTCACAAATTGAAGATAAATATCAAGACAGTCCTTATTTGAAAGAGTTTACAAATTGAAGATAAATATCAAGACAGTCCTTAATTGAAAGAGTTTACAAATTGACGATAAATATCAAGACAGGCCTTAATTGAAAGAGTTTACAAATTGAAGATAAATATCAAGACAGTCCTTAATTGAAAGAGTTTACAAATTGAAGATAAATATCAAGACAGTCCTTAATTGAAAGAGTTTACAAATTGAAGAAAAATATCAAGACAGTCCTTAATTGAAAGAGTTTACATATTGAAGATAAATATCAAGACAGTCCTTAATTGAAAGAGTTTACAAATTGAAGATAAATATCAAGACAGTCCTTAATTGAAAGAGTTTACAAATTGAAGATAAATATCAAGACAGTCCTTAATTGCAGATTTAATAACAAGACAATATAGTAATTTTCTGCTCTATAGTGGAAGCCCTCTGAAAGTCTTTCACTGAACCCTTGATTAATGAAACAAATAGAGGGTTAAAAGTAAGACTTAAAGGCATATCAAAGGAGAGGAGTACAAATAAATTACTGAAAAAATATATGGAGTTCTTTTATCATGTTCATAAAAGTCATGAGAATTAATTTACGAATGCATTTATACCCTATTAAATAGACTCATTTAAAATAAGTTATTTTTAGCTTGAAATATAGTAGTCTCCAATTCAATCATGTTTATCAACAGCCTGTTTGTTTACATTTTCAAAATAACACATTCTGATTGGTCGGTTCAAAAATCTGTGTATCAACTGTCAAGGTCAAAGGTGAAGAATCAGGAAATCTGAATTATAAAACTTGCTAATCTGGGTTATTTCTGGTTTATTTTCACATTTAAGTTGTGCTGATGGTGTTTTCTGGAGATAACTATTTGAATCGGTCCAAAAATTTACCGAATAATATAGTTTGATACAGCATCAATCTCCTTGAATGGGCCTTTAAGTTAGTTTTTAACTTTATTGAGGGACTCAATGTAGTCTGGTAATGACCCAAATTGATGACACTCATAACTTATGATTAATGAGATGTAAGACTAAAGAAAGTCCTTCACTAACTATTATCTTGGACTGAACCCATGATAAGTGACACAGATAAAGGATATACTATAGACTGTTTTAAGACTTTCACTTACTATTATCTTGCACTGAACCCATGATAAGTGACACAGATAAAGGAAATACTATAAGACTGTTTTAAGACTTTCACTTACTATTATCTTGCACTGAACCCATGATAAGTGACACAGATAAAGGAAATACTATAAGACTTTTAAGACTTTCATTTACTATTATCTTGCACTGAACCCATGATAAGTGACACAGATAAAGGAAATACTATAAGACTTTTAAGACTTTCATTTACTTTGGTCTTGGATTAAGCATTTAATAAATCACATTTGATAATTGCTATGATAATAATCGTCCAGTTGACTCGAAAGGCCGAAAATGTTGCTGGATATATAGGAATTATATGAGCAATTTCTCCTTCTTCAATATCATTTATTGAGCAATTTTAATATGCAAGCTCTTTTAATTTTTGTAATGTCTAAGAAATGATGTTTTGTAACAAGTAGAGAATACTCACATCAATGGCTGGTTTTATGGCCAGATTTTTCACAATACAGTGTACATGTCTCATTGGTTATTATCATTAATATCATTAAATAATTAATCTGAAACTCATTAGTCAATATATCATGATTCTTTTCAATTGCAATCTCATATTATGATATCATTTATTTAATTGGAAATTTAATTTATGTAATCCAAACTTTTGACAAATGTTGTGAAAATGACAGCTGTATTGATTGTATGTCAATAAACTTTTTTTTTCCTTCTTTAGATAGACCCAATTGCAGTATTGTAACTTACTTTTACTATTCCGTCCATTTATTTTTAGTTTATTTACATTGTGTTCTGTAGACTGATTTCATGTTGATTTTATATCTCAATGTTTGGAACCCTTACGATATCTCAGATTCCAGTAGTTTATTTGGACTAATCTGTTTTCTTCACTTGGTATATTGTGAATGGTCTAAATTCATTTGGACAATTTGCTTATCCAAACTTTGCAAGCTATTGTTTAAATTTGATTTAAGACAAAATAAGACCAAATGTTCTACTTCATAGCCTCAGATGTTTAATTTATTTGTTTATTTATTTTGATTATATATTATGCTATAATGTGAATATAATGTAATTAAAAAATGTTGTGAAAGATCAAACCAAATCAATTATGTACTGTAAAGTTAGCTTCCTTAACCCTTAGAATGCTGGATAAATTTCTAAAAACAGATTTTTCTGTCATCTACTTTCCAAAACCTGAAATATCTACTTAATTTTGATGAGGAGAGCTACACAGACTAGCAAACATGTTTGATCACAGGCCAGCCGTCAATTAACTTAGTGGCTGGCCTGGATCTAACCTGTTTTCTTAAGCATGAATTAAGTCGTTTCCAGCACTATAAGGGTTAAATGTCATTTAAAATGATGTGAATAAGTCATGAGCTGTGTTATATACATTGCATATACATGCATTATATATTGAGGGCTCAATGCAAGACTATAGTAAGTGCTTCCCCAACATTGAGCACTTACAATAGTCTTGCACTGAGCCCTTGATGTATATTCAAAAGGGATTGTAGTCAAAATGAGAACTTTCTCACAAGTTCCTTTTTCCCACAATGTTTTGAAGGACCATTTACTGGAGTGTATGACAAGCAGTATGTTGATGATGATGATAATTGTGGGGTAAATGTGACTGTTATTGGTTAGTTTAACTGTCATTTTATTGCATTATTTGAGCATAAAATACAACATGATTGTTCAAGATCATCCAGTTGTTTGTGTGTTTATTTTACCCGGTATGGGGGGATGAGCAAAAATTTCTTTTTTTGTCACCGTTGAATCAAGGGGGAAGGGGCCTCCGTGGCCTAGTGGTTAGAGTACAGAACATGAAATCACATGGTCCCTCTCCGCGTGGGTTCCAATCCTGAGAGGGATATGGATTTTCATGAGAGGCAGTCTCCGGACTGACTTCTGGAATGCTGATGGCTCTACCTACCTTAACCAGCACTTATGGGCAGTTGTGTATGGGGTCTTCCTCAATCATTAAGAGTCAGGCATCGCTACATAACTGAAATAATGTTGATGTGATGTAAAACCGAAAAAAGCTGTTACCTAGGGAAGGAGGATTGAGCACTGGAAGGAAAATCGAAAACAAATAAATAAATAAATACACACGCTTTATTTTGAAGAAACGCCTTCTTAATTAATTCCCCATCCTAGACCTTTACGAACACAACAGGGGTCGTTCTACAACAACAATGAGTCATTGATCGCTACTCAATTCAAATGATATTGACGCGATGTAAAACCATAACTAACCAACAGACAAGACTGAGTTATTATAACTCAGACGACGAGCAAGTATTGAACAGCAACTATCCGCACATGTATACATGCCACAGCAAAGGGCTCTATATATCTTGATATCAGATCGAAAGATAATCAAAGCGCTGATAGCGCTGAAGGACTAAGGTGCGTTTAAAGCAAGATGATTGAGGATACATTTAAAAATTTCTTTGGGCAACATCTTGAGAAAAAAAGCTGTTCCTTTTACCACCATTACTGTAACTATTATTTCTGTGAACAGAGACTGAAAGATAGTCTATTTTTCGAACATCTGGACATTTTACGATTTCCCATAATGATGATATAGAGCAAAACAAAGCGAGTAAATCCGGACTACATTCCTAGTTCCAAGAAGGTATTAGTCCGCACAGTGAAGGCGGATGTTTATTGAGTAATTGGGGTCAGACCGCTGTTTGTGTATCGATAAAGTACCGTCCCTCAAAAAGTGGTAAGTAAATTCAATGGACTTAATTGCGTAGGAGCGTTTTCAACATGGGGGGGGGGGGGAACTTCAGATGAGGAACAGTCGAAGAATAAATGTTCCTAAACTATTTTATGACTTTTCATGCATTTACAAATTCAATAACATAATAAGAATTAAAAGAAAGCGTATGAAAATGTGTATCTTTAACAAACAAAAAAAGAAAAAACGAAAAAAAGAAAAAAAGATATGCCAGGTCGTTTCGTTTATTTCATTTTTCTTTTCAAATATCTTCATTTGCCATTGTGAATATCGGGGGGTTTAAAGTATACTCTGCCCCCCGTCTGGATATTGGGGGGCCCTGTACCCCTCCCCCCAGCTCCTACGCCTATGTAAATCCAGCAAATGAACACTAAGGCAAAAAGGTTTGGGCACAATTTCTACCAACTTAGATTCGGCCAATACCTTGGCAGGTATCTAAATATTGTAATCACCAAGGATGTTTTTTTCATGTACAATGCCTTACTTTAATTTGCGATTCATTAATGTTCAGGTTAATATGGAAAAAAAATCTGTACTTTTTGCCAATTAAGGGATATCAGTTGAAAAATAGTAATTTGGAAAAAGAACAAAAAATGTTGAAAAGGAAATAAGTGAGGTGAATCATGCTACTGGGGCCATGGTTCTACGACATAGTTAATTCAGAAAACACCAATATTTCTAAATATGTACATTAATTAAGCGATAGCTCTAACAACCGTTGTACGAGTTCGGATCTACAAGAATTTAAATTACAGTCTCGAAACCTTGATACGAACTAAAATCACACTACACTACAGCGGTTGTACAGTTTTAATGAAGTTAAGTTTTAACCCCCAAAGTTCCTCACATCTGTGAACGTATAGATTCACTCATAACCAAACAATAACGACATTGACGAGAGTGTTGCAGACGACTCTGGAAAATATGATGGGAAAGGAAGAAATTGCTCTTAACGAGCAGTTTCTCCTTTTCCCACAATGTTTTATGTCCTGTCAGAGGATTATTTCTGAATTTCATCATATTTTGAAATGTCGTCTGCAAACTCTTTTAATTTGGGACAGTCGAAAATTTGGCGTTTGGTAAAGGGTTTAAAGCAGCGCGTCTTCTTACATTTAACAAAACTTGCAGAGGAACTAAAATACTGTCGTTACGATATAAAACCCTTGATTTCTCAAAACAGAGAACCTTTAAGAATTTGACCATTTAACCCAATCCTCCATACTGGAAATTGTAATTTGGTCTAGATTGGAAGCAAACGATATCTGTAATGAATCAAAAGTGCTTTTTTTTCTTTGAAATATTAGACAGAAACCATTGAGACAAAAGAGGAAAATGCTCATTATTGGTCTCTTTTGTTTCTAAAGTTGAAACGATCATTAGCACATCCAGTGTTTTGAAATATAAACTTGGTTTAAATTGTTTTGCTCTCGAGTGCACATTGCTAGCTTCAATTGATTAGCATGTCGACCCGTATCATTCACTGTAATCTGGGTTTAAGGCACTCTTGCCAGATTCTATTATTTCGCAGAGCGGATGTTAAAGATGATGGTTTACAAAATAAATCGTGTCAACGCTTTACTTAATTTACGACATAAATTTGCCACATCCTCACTTAATGGTTATTAAAGAAGACGAGAAGTGTATCAATATTCTAGTTCTCTGTAACTTTATCGATAGGTGATGGCATTTCTTACTTTCCTCAAATTTGTTAACAAGCACCTTTTAGGGTTTTCGTCATTATTACATAAACACATTCTGTGCACTACACATGGACAATACACGCAAATACATACATACATATTCCTTTAGAAATGCGAAATATCGTGCTAAATACATAAGCGCAGATAATAAAAGTACACAAGTTTAGTTCGAATCACTCTATTTGGCTTGCATTTTCTGATTATTTATCATTATTGAATTCATGGACTAAGTTTTTTTCTAAATATATTCCAACTAAGCTTTTGAAGTAAAGTTGCCAATGTAATTTTACAGCAACTCATAAACAAAGACGCATCCCTTCTAAAGGTTTTCAAATACAGTGTGTCTTGTGTTTCAGAGTTTAAACGCATTGTATGACTTTTCTTTGATAGTGTTTAACGTCGTGTCAACACTGGTTCAGTTACAATACGTATCTAGTGTTTTATATGAACCTGTCCCGCATGTCTTCAAGTTTTGCGAATATAACTGAAACGTGTATCGGGTCCCTCTCGGAGTAAAGCCATCATTGGTCACCCATCCAGGTACTAACCGTGATGTACGTTGCTTACCTCCGTGAGAAAGCCAACCACTCTACCGAATCACCCTTAAAAGCCGGCTTTCACAACGAGACTGTAGAAGTAGTATTTATACATAAACCCTATTACTGTCACATAACATAACCAATAATTGAGATGTGAATTATATCCGCTACCCAGGGGATTGGAACCCACGAGTTTCGTGTGCGAAGGCCGACGCTTTATCCATGCGACACGTCGCACAAAGACTTTACCCAGGCATACATTTTAAAGTACGATTCAGAGATCAAAGCTGTTTAGTTTATGTCTAAGGTAACGCTTTACCGAAGTACGCTTTATATCAACACTCTTATTGAACGAAAATGATGTCTTTCATTTTCTTTTTTGTTTTTTGATTTTCGTTTTATTTTATTTATACTTGTTAACCCCACTAAGAACGACTGTATGCGTTTTGTTTTTATCTCTCATTAGGGTTCTATCGATTTATGTAGAAGATTTAATGGTCGTTCTTGTTCACAGATTAGACGAAATTTGGAAGTTAAGAATTAATTTCCTAAAAACTACCAAAAAACATAACTGTTACATGACATGCAATGAAGAATAGTCATTGAAAGTAAAATTAGATAGTTTTTTTTTAATTCTTTAAAGTGTCTATTCAGTGAATTGTCGTGCATTTTAATACAAAAACGTGAAATCGCTTTTGCGATCTACTGCAAATAAACTGTACATACTCAGATGATTTGACGCTTCCTAAATTAATTATGCTTTCAGTTGCTATTTTTGTCAATTGTTTGTCAAACATCAATTCGAAAACTGTATTGTTTCAACGACGTTTTCGTTTGACTTCCAAATCTTATTTTCTATGAACAAGAACCTTTGAGAAACAAATACGACAAGTTACTCATGGTGGGCGATGAACAGAAGTAAACTTTCATACAAATTACTGAGCTATGATTATTTCGTTATGTACAAAAGAGGAATCGCACTGAAAAAAGCAACACACAGAAATACATTTTTGTAATTGTTTTCTATCCTTGTATTGGAATCGTAAAACTTCATTTAGACAAACATATTATTTTATACACGATACTCCATAAGTCACAGAGTATTCAATATATCTTAATCAGTCACCAAGAAAATTTGGCAGTTAAACTAATGACCGACAGCCGCTGCATATAGAACTATGGAAGAAATAGCACTGAAGTTTCGGCCCATTTGCCGGGTTTATTCATTAAACCAGGAAGTTAGGTCGCAGAAACCGAGGCATGAATAGAGCCTAGATTTTCCACGAGTACCTTTACGGATCAACCTTGTTCGGTTGGTGTTGTCCGAGGTTTCCGCATAGGAGGCCCAGCCTTCCCAGGTCCGAGAATTGCGATTTTGTACAAATGGTTTGAAGGTTTGTTTTGTGTTTGCCTTAGTTCTGAACAATTACTCATTCATAAACAGATATCACCTGTGTCAAAACCAAAATCTACATGTTCCTTTTTTCATCAAAAAGATAGTTTTTTAAGTCGTATAATTATGTTTTCCCACTACCCAGAATACCATTGAGGTAAGTCATTGTTTTCTGACTTTTGTTATGGTTCGCACTGTCTTCACCCTGCAATCTTTCACTCAAACCACGGACATCATACCTATGGACCACCAAGCAGACAGGTAAGGCCAGGGTCCCATCAGTGTTTGTGTTAACAGGCCCCTAGGTTCTGAAACACTGATCACACCCGGTCATACCCGGTAGTCTGGCGTTTTTTTTTCGGATTGGTCAATTATTCCATCTGGGAGATACAGATGTAGAAGAGTCCATGTTGGAATTAAAGTTTGGATTGTCTGACTTAATTAGATCACAAGGCTGAGTTTGTAATTATTTCGTCTAAGTTATGACTGGCAAATATCCGACCCGCCTCGGCCAATTAAATTTCAAGCGAAGTATCGATTGTGTTCATATGCTTTGTATGCCTATATACATAGACATGGTCTTCTTGGAAGAATCCATTATTAATGGTCTATTCATTGAGATGTATTGCGTGTACATATTTCAAACCAGTGTGTATGCTAACTTAATAGTTTTCCCCATACAACCTTAGACACCATGTATCCATATAACTCAATGTTTCCGTGACACACTATAAGATTGATTATTTCTGATTTTCTCATGACGATGTCAATATAGATGCAATCAGAATTTGGCGTTATACACTCCAATATCTTCCTGAATAGTAAAGAAAGAACTCCTTGCCAATGGGATTCCCCAATATAGGCCCGGTCTGTTATGATATGTAATTAAACGTATAATTATCGATATATGATGGCGCCAGTTAAAACTCCTCTCCGAATACACTACGCTAATCTTCAAGAGACCAAATCGACCTTTTTTTTAAAACAGTGTGAAAGAATGATACTCACAACATTCAAACGTCGGTTTCCTGCCGAAATCTTGACGCCGAGGGGTATCTACGTTGCTGTGATCATTAACGTCGTGTTTTTGAGGTCGGGTGTCATGGGTTCGATCCCCGGTTGGACATTTTAATGTTTGTTGTAAAGTGTCCTTTGGCGAGGAACATTTCAAAGTCAACAAAGATTAAGAAGACAGAAGATCAACATTTGTTTAAAGTAACGACAAAACGAAAATAACTAGCAAAAACACTTCAAAGTAGATGGAAGGGTTTAGATTCCGATCGGGAAGTTAATGTTTGTAATTTTCATTAGGTATACGTTTAATAATAGGCAAATGGCAATCCTTATTCAATGAATCGTCGCCTTCACACAAGCGTGTGATGAATGCTACAAATCCATTGTTACAAACGCAGAACTTGCAAGAAAAAGTATGTCTATGATAAAATAGTTCTAATCAAGAATGGTTTATCCATGTCTGTTTGCTGCATTTAACAGGGATATTCCTGTAGAATGATATCTGCTCTGTTTGATAAGTAGCCTTTCTTAAAATGACTATTTCAAAGTTTGCGTTTTGTGAGTAATTATTGTTGAAATGGTTAAATGAAAACCACGTCATTGATTGTTCTATTTCTTTATTTAAATGATGAAATTTGAAATGAACATTCGTGCCTAAGTCTAATACTTTTATTATATCTTTGGTATCATTTAATCCGTAGTAGACGTTTTTATTAAAATCGATATATTTAAAGTGAGATAATTTTCCTGTTGACTAGCACAATGCCGATGGTTCTTGAGTGAGTCACTGTAAACAAATATACCTAAAATACCGCTCACTAGATGTAACCTTCCTCCCCGATATAGATCGTAAGCACCATTTTAAGTTCTGATATTATTCGTAGCTCTAAGTATAAGGAGACGGCTTAGTATCAATTCTTTTTCCTTTAGCAAGTAAATAAAAGATGATAGATGTTATGAAATTGCAATTTCCACAGAGTTGCTGGGGATCATTGTTGTTCTTGTGTTATTTCTTTGTGTGTGTGATAGATTTGGGGTTTTCGTTTCAACGATGTTTGTTTAGATCTAAATACATATGAAACCACGCAAGAGTCAGATTCCCAGATTTTGCAATTTCTGGCCAAGTCAGTGTTGTCTGCTGTAGGATATATTCAACAACAGTTATGTTAAACCAATAAGTAGCAAAACTAAAAAAAAACATGAAAGTAGGAAATGGAAATGCAGGTGGTTTTATTGAATGAATGGCATTAAATACCAATTGTTTATTACTAAGGAAACCCATGACGTAAGCTTTTGTCGAACATATCGGTTATGGTAAAATGGACTGTTCCAAACTATTGGCTTAATTTAAAGTTTATCATTCATCATGTCAACCTACGAGTTTTCTTTACAACTAGACATTGTCCATGTGCTGTAAAAACTAGTCCTTATTTTGTTGTTGTACTTTGGATTAAACACCATATTCAACAGTATTCCTCCTTTAAATCGTAGGCCTGTGTTATCGATCATTCTCTTGAGATTTCCTCACAAGCAAAGGCCTAACATTAAAACACCACCAGCTATCATTCTTCTCTTGCGCCAGGATTCTTTGTTTTCTTGTGTGTTTACAGCAAGGGAGTTTAAACACGTACATATTAGGGACATGGTCAAATGGGATTGCCTTGTTAAAGTCGGATGGGGCCTGCGTGGTGTGGTGGTTAGAATATAGAACGTAAAACGAGTTGACGCCCCTGGGTGTGGCTTCAAATTCCGTTGACGATATATTTGAATATTCATGAGAGGTTGCCCAATGGGTGATTTACAGTTTGCCGATGGTTCTATCTAATTTGACAAGCCCTTATATGCTTTTAAACGTTGGGCTTCAAACCTCGCAAATTGACGAGACATACAATATTTGTGAATTTCATGTACCTATTCGGTGTTATAAAACACCATGTTCTTCAACAGTTCATTGACGAGGGTTCGTCTCTTAGCTTTGTCATGTGGGTTCTAACACAGAGCTTGACGCAAAGGGCTATGCATGGCTCAGTGGTTATGGTGGTGGGACTGTTTGTTGGGGATACGGGTTTAATCCCCACTTGTGCCGAATGTTTAGTGAAAGGGATTTATGGCTTTAGGCACCGCTCACGAGCTTGATATCGCAGTACTACTAGGCCATGTTACTGGTTTAATTATCTTGCCAACAATGTATTTCGTGGCTACCTTTTCACGACTACATAGTAGTTCGATAGCTAAGTATTTCTTGACCAGTACTCTTTTCGTTATTCCATGCTGATTTCCTAGACTTTTATAGGCTAACAAGCCATAACTGTTATCTAGGATTACACGCCGTGTCAATATGTCTTACAGTTTTATTTCGGCTTATTTAGTACAAACAATGGTGACAAAGAGAGATTGGAAATTAGATAAAGCACCTTAAAAGAAAAGCAGCGTCTCTTTATTGAATAAACACATGTGTTCCATGATAAAAAATAATGTGTTTCTTTCTATAACATTTTATTGCATTTATATCAAATGTATTTCACAAACGTTTGTATCAATATGTTAACAGTTTTGTCGAAAATAATTCTCGCATGATGGTTGGTTTCTAAAAACTTCAAAGTTAAATACAGGTCTTGCGTTCGAAACAAAGTTCGTTATGATCAATCTGTTTATCATAGCTAACTACTTTTTGTCGTTTGCTTGTGAAGAAACAGCAAGCGTCATTGATAACATCAGCTTAAACTGGTTCTATAATGTCCTATGTGATATAACTTAATTTCTATTTAAAAGGAAAAACACTGTTTTCTTGCTGTTTAATTCATGATCGTAATGAATAATCGCTTATTACTTGATTATTTTGTTTTTTGTTTAATGAAGACATTATATAATGTATCGATTGCAGTTTCTTTTTATCACAGTTTTTACTCAAATAGAGAAATGACCTTCATATGAATCATATCTTTTTGTTATGCTATTTTCGTCTGCTGCAATGACGTCATTTAACTACCACATATTAAGCGTGGTTACGTCACTCAATATGACGTCACGTCATATTGTTTATTTTTCCCAAAAGTAAGCATTCTGCTGATACGCTTAGGAATAAAGTTTTAATAATCATGAACTAATGACTACATGTTGGTGTCGGTATATATCATCTATCTGAACTACTATTTACAATGTCCATCCAATAGCATCCCAAACAATTATTGAAATACTTTATGACAATACACTTTATATATAATCAAAATTTAGATGAATTCAAATGCCTATTCAAAGCATTGCTTGACGGATCCAGTCGTAAAGCCTATGTGTGTAGTTGATACACAGACACTACATACAACTTCCTTTACAACACTGATATACAGTCTGTGTCGTGTTTTACAATACGTCACCATACATGGAGACTCCACTCCATGTGTCTTATCTAGTATAACCTGACTATGGTTACCCTCAGTAGATAGTTGATGGATGTTGTCTGAATAGCTCCCAGCTATATAAACATTATCGTTCCTATCTACTGCCAGACCCATTGGACGGACCAGACTGTCCGCGGTATACACGTGTTGTACGGTACCGTCAAGGGTTAGACTCGTTACAGTGTTATTGGACCAATCCGATACGAAAACGGTTTGTTGGTCTGTACTGATACTAATATACATGGGACTCCATAAACAGAGCATCTCCGGCTTTATTTGTTTTAAATGTTTTCAGTACTTTTCCATTCATATCAAATATTTTAACAGACGGGTCCGGATAACAAAATGAAACAATAAGTGTATTGTTAGAATAGACAACACCTCGACAACACCCACCTATATCCAACTCCTTCAGTACAGACAGGGATTTACCTACTTTCAGAAATACCAATTTACCCTTATCACCGTCTCGACAAGTAACGACAATCTGGTCCCGATTCACACATGTGATATCCCACGGTTTTGTGGGTAGTATTATACAGGATACAAGCGTATTGGTATCTACATCCGCGACCTTAACACTGAAGTTTTCATTATCCACCAAAGCCAGATTCGTCTGGTCTATCATTACTCCTCCTGTGATCCAGCAGGACTCCTTGTCTGTAAAATGTCGAACGTCGATGTTACCAACATAACTCGGTGTAGGTTGGTCGGAAGTTTTGACGGAAACATCAGGACACGTGGATTGACTGTTAGTTTCTTCGCCATCTTTCATTTCTTTAATTTGACCGAGACTGTCGAGCGAATCCAAGAATTTGCGTATTTTCTCGTTAGGTTGGAACTTGTAATTCTTTACTTTATTATCTTTTGACAGTTCGTCAGCCTTTTCCCCGTACATTTTGATAGTAGCCGCTGCCTTTTTACAACAAATCACCAGCTGTCTTTCTTGTTTGTATTTGTTAAGATCCTCCAATTTTGATGATAAACTATGAATGTCGGATAACATCGAATCACATCTTTTATCTATGGTCTCGAGTGTGTTCTTATCGATATCTCTCGCAATCTGGACCTCCCTCATTGCTGCTTTCTCTAGTGAGTCTAACTTGTTGTTTATTTCTGTCCTAAAGTGGTGTAGGTCTGAAATAAAGTTTGCATGTATTGTTGCTACATCCTTCATGTTACTAGTCGCTCTATCTTTGGTTTCCTGTAGAAGTCGGATCAGATTAGCGGACGCTTTCTCTAGGGCTACGTATTCATTGCTTTTGTGGAAACCAATCGCTATGTCGTTAATGTATTGTGTACTGCATTGCTTGTGATCGATAGTAGCACAAACAGAGCAGTAAAACTGACCATCAGAACTGCAGTAGAACTCTATAGGCTTGTTGTTGTGTTTTGGGCACATATTGTCCTTGTCAGACCTGGGTTTCTGTTTGGGCATACTGTCCTGGTCCATTAATAGATGGCCTTTTGTAACTGTTGTCTTAGTATGGGCTTTCCTACAGCCGTGACAGAGGTACTCATTACACACAGTACAGTAGGACACAGCAGGTTCGTCTTCATTATCTCCTTTACATGGATCACACAGCAAGCTTGTTTTACGAGCATCACTCCCAGTTGGTCTTCTTCCGGATACTTCCATGTTCCTGAAAAGAAAATGAAATTCAATACAACTTAGCTCTCTTTTAGGAATTACACCAACAATACGGATTCTTTCTCAACACATCCTCGCCTTCTGAACACATGTTCCATCAACTTTATCTCTATGGTTGTGCAAGGGACTCAAGAACCCCATATTCCAGCCCAGACTGTAAAACTAGCTTTGTGGGAATGTCCTTTTACAAGACATTGCAGAGTTCACGCCTAGTGTAGGTGAATCTAGAAAACCAAAATAAAATTGAAGAGTAGATTGGCACGGTGCAAAATGTATTCAATTGATTTCCTGTACATTAATTTGCTACGATATATCGACTCCCAGTATAAGCTGACCAGATTTCGAAAACACCATTGTACGATGAGAGTTATTTATTTCATTCAAAGGGCTTGAAAGTTGTACCAATATTTGCTTTTTGAATTTCTTTCGTCAATAATTATATATGCAGCTTGCATAAGTACAAAAATATAAACAAAACGTTACACAAGCAAATGAAATATGGTTTTCACACAATCTTTTTTCGAGAAATTTCTCCTTTTCGCACAATGTTTTCTGCCCTATCAGGAGATTGTTTTTCAATTTCATTACGCTTTGAAATGTCGTATGAAAATCTTTCAATAATAGGCGTAGGTGCTGGGGGCTGGCCGGCCCCCCAATATACAGGCAGGGGGGGGGGGCGGGGCAGAGTATAATTTGCCCCCCCATATTCACAATGGCAAATGAAGATATTTGAAAAGAAAAATGAAAGAAACGAAATTAACAACAGAATAAAGATAAATGTGTATTTAAGTGCTTTATCTAATACCAATTCGCCTTTTGTTAAGAACAATAATCAAAATCTTTTTGACGTCATCATCGCAAATGGCATTCTGAACACATCGGGTTTATCCAATGAAAACTCGGCTGACAAAAATACCCGGGAAGTGTTGATTGATGAAAACAGTGTTCTAGGCACAGGGGTCCGAAGTTAAGGTATTACGGCTATGTATTAATCCATTTATACATAGCCGTAAGACTATCATAACTTCGAACCCCTGTGGTTCTAGGGGTCAAACTCAAGTTTGTCTTCAATTGTTAGCTAAAGTTTAAACAATAATTAAACTTTTTATCTGTTCGTAATAGTCGAATCCGTGGCTGTGACAGCCTGGTCGCTGTCACTATTTGTTTAGATCAATACATTTGATTTCCGCGTGAGATGGAGACCTGGTATATCCGTTTTTCTTTTTCTTTTTTTTTATTCTTTTTTTATTAAAGATACACATTTTCATACGCTTTCTTTTAATTCTTATAATGTTTTTAAATTTGTAAATGCATGAATAGTTTGGGAACATTTATTCTTAGACCGGTCCTTATCTGAAATGTTGAAAACGCTCCTACGCCTATGCAATTTGGGACAGTCGAACAATTTGCGTTTGGTAAAGGGTAATGTTAACCGGCTTTACGACTCGATAGGTTGTAAAATGGCCGCCGTGCAGACGCGTTTCGCTATGACGTCAAATACAAACGAAATATACGTGATAAGAGTGTCGGTTCATTTCATGATTTTGGTTCCAAACACTCTTAACCATTTTGTTTGTTTTGCAAGACGGATATAAATGAAAATTTCTAATAACCTTAGATCTTTATGCCTGTCACTACTCTTTCGGGCTGTAGTAAAGATGCTTACAGAGTATAGTGCCCATTTGGGGCCGTTTATAAATATACGAAAATGTAGAATATATATATGTGTGTGTTTTAAGGGTTTATCCTCAATACATCCGTTTTATAACAACCTTCCTTTGTTTCACCACTTCTATGCTAGAGCTCGACAACGTCTTGCCCAAGGCCACTCGCATAAATTGCATTTAAAAATGAACCACAAAAGCTTAATATCTATACATACATGCATTCAAGACAGCTTTAAACACATTTGCATCAAACAATACTTCAAGTATATAACATCATTCAAATGTCAAAGGGGAAATATTTCTATATGCATATGACACAGAAGGTCAAATTGTGTATACATTAAACGAGTCTTTAAGTGCAAAAAATTAAAATAAAATATCTTATGAAAACATATTCATATGAAGACATCAAACGTGTGCACTGCTAAAATAATTTCGGATAAAAAGATAAATAGCTTAATATCCATATAAATAAGCATGTTATATTTCTATTAACAACTTTGCAGCAGACGAAAACTTAGATACAAAAAGGAATCAAATACCAAAGGACAAATATAGATCAATACAGACATTAGCCGTTTTCTCTAAACACGACACTTGAAATACAAAACATATCAAGCAAATATCAAAGTTACTGATGTCTGTTCATACAGACATTCAAAACGTTCTCAATACACATTTCAAGCAGACGACAGTAAAACACAAAACCAGTTTAGTTGAATAAAAGGCCAATAAGCATACATACCTTGTTATAAGTGTATCTTAAATGAGACATTCAGCCATGTGTTCCAATTTCAATTTTCTCCATTTAGTTTCCATTATGTGTATACAAGTTGAAAAAATGTTTGACAAAAGAACCCGAACCCGCATAGTCGAGGGCTCGTCTCCTTCTGCTTTGTTAACCCTAACGACAGATAAATACATCCGGGTTTCTCTCGTTGTGGTTAGTTCGATTGAATTAGCATAAATAGGTCAAGCGACACATACCTAGTTTTAAGTGTACTTTAAAGGTATAAACATCCAGCAATGTGTTTCACATTCCATTCTTTCCATTCAACTTCCATTCTCTCTGTACAAGATGGTAACATGTGTTTAAAGGATCCGGACAAAGGTTTGGTATAACTCCAGTCGTGGGCTCGTCTCTAGCATTGTTACCACTAACGACAGATAGATACTTCCGCTTTAGGCTGGTACCCGTTTTACTCAAGTATCTCTCTACCCGATAAAGTCTAAATGATCCAATGAGAATAAATTATCAGACCAGTGCATTGTAATAAGCTAACCTTACATTTTCGTCTAATAAGATATTCCAAAGACCTAATAAACAATAATGTACCTAATGTTTATTAGGTCTTTGGATATTCATTTCAACAATAGGATAAAATGTTGTAAAAAGGTAGAACATCGTTTACTCACACTTCTGAAATGCAGTGCTGAAATGAAGTGATATGAAGAAATAGTCAATTGGGTATTGATTATTTGTTTCGATTGCCAAAAGTGATATGTCTTCCTTACAGGGTGTTAAATTATAGTTTGTACAGGTATTATCTATACAACAGCTGATAAGAATATTTGGCTTCGAAACAGGTCGTCCCGGGTTCGATCTAAGATAGCCTTAGTAAGACAGACTTAGTTTAAACTTTTGCTTACATCGATTGCGATAGCTGCTTATTATTTCATTATTGGAACGTCCTCCATTAAGAAAACAGTTGAACTATTGCCCAGTCATTTCAACTCAAACCAAAAAGCCCAGTATAATTTGTAGATGGAGTAAGTTTAATTTTTGTAATTAATAAACGTTTTATATATTCACTGGTAGTAGATACATGTCACTAGTAATTAACCTTGTATTGTGGAGTTTCAACCAATTTGCATTAGACGACTTAACAAATGAGCTCATACAGGAAACATTGAGGATTAAACGCCTGACTGATAGACACTTTTCCCATCTGAGGCGACTTCGTATTGCTAGGTTGCGCAAATTACGGGGATGTTTGATTTTATTTGTGGCTTGGAACTGTAAAATCAGATTTACAGTTAAAAGCACTGGGAAATAAAACTTCTTTTTGCATTATTACAAATTGAAGGGAAATATTGGAGAATTTGTAATTCTTAAACGGACACATAACCTTCTTAATCAACGTTTATTGCTATTGGTAAAAAAGTGGATTTTTTTTTGTTATGAAGGAGTCGTATCGATTTAAGTGTAGTATGAAGTCTTGATCGAAATATCAAAGTTGATCACACGGTGTAAGTTGTTCAATACCTCATTGATAAACGTTCTGTATATTACTTCGTTAGTGAATAACTTAGCCATTTACCCTTACATGGACGAATTTCTATGCAGCAGACAATACGAAGTTATCACGGAGAAAATAAGACACAGATGCCCGCATATTGTTCTCCTTGAGATATTGTGTGGGCTTGTGCAAATTGCCGGAATGTTTCCACTCAATTGTACTTTGATTTCGTAAAGAATACTTTTAAACTTAAACTCATTCAATTGTTTGTTTGTTTTAAACGGTGTGTGTGCTTACTACATGTATTTATCGGTCTTATAGTGGCACAAACGATATTCCATTGTGCTATTTTCCCCATTATTTCTAAAATAGTCAACTTAAAACACCTCTTTAATCGTATCTGCCCAAAAGAGTATATAAACGACTGTTAATTTACGTTAAAGGTTGATTGATAAGATATGTCTTCGTGTGCTCTAAATATTGTAATTTGGTATTTTGCTGATTTTATTGAACTCTGTGTCGTACGATACATTTAACTCCACATTGATTGTTTTTCAAAAACATTTTTTATTGAAAGCAAATCGGCCTTCATATTTCATCTTGGAATATATATATTTCTCGAAACAGGTACTTTTCTATCAGGAAACACGTTATATGTGTTTATCTGAGGTAATCGTTAAACTTACAGGGCCATTTTGGATTATGGAATACTTATTTTTCGTTGTTCATACTACAACTTATTGTGCAAAGGGCTTTACAAACGTTCTTGCATCAGACGAGCTTTGAGAAAAGCAGTTAAGTGAAGCATTAACCCTTCATATGTCGGGCACCAGAACACAACTTTATCATCCTCTCCTTTTAATGTATTCTTAACTGTTTCGCATCGATTGCGTTAAGTTTTACGAACATATATTTAACGCTCTCGATTTTGCTTACCGAAGATATAACCAGTACTAAAACCAAATGTGGATGAATGAAAAGTCGCAAGCTCATCCCTGCTCTTCTGGTTCGAACCCATGACCTTAGTTTCACGCATAAAAGGTCCTTCATGTGCATTCTAGTTCCATGCATTGGAAGGCTTTTAGAAATGCGGTTAAGTGAAGTAGTAACACATATGCTATGTACCCGAACGCAATGCTATAAGTGTGTTTATTTTCTTATCTCGTATATTTTAAACTAAGTTTTATCCCTCGCGAGTTTGTTACACGTATATGTAAAAGATAATAGCAAAGTAATTCGATGCATAAAACGCCCTAAATTATAGGCCTTGAGTTCAATGGCTATGTAGTGTAATTTCCATTTATTAACCCTTAGAATGCTGGGTAATTTTCTATAAATAGATTATTTTGTCGTCTGCTTATCAAAACCTTAATATCGGCTTCATATTGATGGAGAAATATTCTCACAGTAGCAAACAGGTTAGATGACAGGCCAATTTATTTTTCTTGTTATTAAACGATAATATTGGTGCACGTTGTTAAATCGCATGGGTTCTTTTTCAATGGTTATACACCATTTCTTTTGTTCGGGTCGTCACAGTCTACAACCCACAATCTTCTACACAAGCTGTAGACATCATACATATGCGCCTGCAACCCGACACGTGAGGTCAGGTTACTATCAGTATATGTGTAATCGCTGGGTTTCTTAAACCCTGTTCACATTTATGTCATGCTATATAGCCACTCTTTCTCGCTTCGGATTGGCGAAATTATTGATTAAGTCTGAGATATCCTGACTGAGATGATTTCACTGTGGAACTACAGTTTGGCATGTCTGACGTAATTTGGTTATACAACGGGGTTTATTATTATTTCGTCTAAGATATAAATTGGTAAATATCCGACGCACCTCGGCCAATCAAATTTCAGAAGAAGTATCGATTATGATCATGGGCTTTGTATGCCTCTATACATAGAAATGGACTTCTTGGAAGAATCCATTATGAATGGTCTATTCATTGAAATGAATTGCGTGTACATGTTTATAACCAGTGTATATGTTAACTTAACAGTTTGCCCCATACAACCTGAGAAATCATTTATCCATATAACAAAACGTTTCAATGACACACTACAAGATCGATTGTTTCTGATTTTTCTTATGACGATGTCAATATAGATGCAATCAAAATTAGGCGCTATGTCCTCCAATATCTTCCTGAATAGTATAGAAAGAACTACTTACCGATGGGATTCCCCAATATAGGCCCGGCCTATTGTGATATCTTATTAAACAATTAGTTATCGATACATGATGGCGCCAGTTAAAACCCTTCTCAGAATACGCTACACCAAACGTCAAGAGACCTAACCGATTTTTTCAAACAGTATGGAAGGAAGATTATCTTAACATACATAGTCAGTTGTTTGACGGAGTCTTGACGCCGAGGGGTATCTTCGTTCATAGGCGTAGGAGCGTTTTCAACATTGGGGGGGGGGGGCGACCTCAGATGAGGACCGGTCTAAGAATAAATGTTCCTTAACTTATTCATGACTATTCATGCATTTACAAATTCAATAACATTTTAAGAATTAAAAGAAAGCGTGTGAAAATGTGTATCTTTAATTTAAAAAAAAAAAGGATATGCCAGGTCTCGATCTCACGCGGAAATCAAATGTATTGATCTAAACAAAAAGTAGCAGCGACCAGGCTGTCACAGCCACGGATTCAACTAATGGTACATTAAAATTATTGTATAAGTTTTAGCTAACCCGATGTGTTCAGATTGCCATTTGCGATGATGACGTCAAAAAGATTTTGGTTATTGTTCGTAACAAAAGGCGAATTGGTATAAGATAAAGCACAAAAAAACATATTTATTTTTATTCTGCGGTTAAATTTTGTTTCTTTCATTTTTCTTTTCAAATATCTTCATTTGCCATTGTGAATATTGGGGGGGGGGGGTTAAAGCATACTCTGGCCCCCCAGTCTGGATATTGGGCGGCCGGGCCACCCCTGGCACCCTGCTCCTACGCCTATGCTCGTTTAAAGACCGCCTTGTGCTGGGAAGTATTTTCTGATCACGGTTTTCTGATTATGAAAATGAAGACCACCCCATTGTTAATATACCTTTTGAAAACCAACCATCGTTTTACACGGCGTTCACAGCGTATGAAGTAAATGAACAATGTATACTCTTACCACTAAATAGGCTACGTTCCTGGTACGTTCGGACTTTCGGGAAAGTCAGGCTAATTTGATTAAGATTATACATAAATGTTGCCAGGATGATTGTATTCGTAGTAATATTATGACAAGGAACACATATGTTTATGTGTGACATGCTTTATTTAGCCTTCATGTCGTCTGCTATATTTGATCATTGAAAGATTACCGTGTTTGTATATAGGAAAGTAGGACATCCAACAGCTATTTATCCTTTCAGATCCCTAGCCATTTTAAATGCGTTCTGCAGCATTTCACTTATGTCCTTTTTTAGCTTCACACAGCCATATATAATGTTGAGATGGTGTTTGTTTGTGTCCGATTGGATTGTGTGAAGTTTGAACTAAAACTTTTCGGGTCGGGAAGAGTTAGTCAAAATAATTCGACGTGAAGATTGAAGATTCGACGGGAGATATGCACAATATCTCAATAATTGCCCGATCGCGTCAAATAAGTTTGACTAGGGGAGAGTTTAGTAGAAATGATGATGATGATGACGGTTATGATGATTATAACAATAAATAATTTTCAATAACAATGGCAATATGGGTCTTCAAACAGTGCGACAAACATTCTGTCGCATTTGTCCTCCATTTAATGAATCGTTCGAAAGTTTGACGTGACAGAAGACATTGCCCGATACAAGATTTTCTCAATATTACCCGATTGCGTCAAATTGATTTGACTAAAAATACATATGCAAAGGGTGATACTTCTGCCATAACCATGAGAAAAATTAGGGTACTATAGGTAATAACGTTACATTAATAATAACAGTAATGACGTTAAAAATGTTCAGTAAAATAAGGAAGAAAGGATATTGAAAAAACTTACGTTTTCACGTTTTAAATAAAAAATTGAATTATTGCTGACTCCGAAAACACAATTTCTTCGCCAAGTTTTGGTCGCTCGATTCACAAAAGTTACAACTGATATGAGAGTGTGCCTAGCAGGAAAGGAAGTTCCGAGATCGAGGCGAGCTTATAACTCTGCCTGGTCACATGACGAGAAACGCCCACTTCCGTTGTATGTCACATGATCCAATTATATATACATAGAGTAACATACTAAAATGGACTATCTCGAAGATATGTCTGTCTGTGAGTGATATCTGTATAGTTTTAACCATAGGCGTAGGAGCGTTTCCAACATTGGGGGGGGGGGGGGGGGCAACTTCAGATGAGGACCGGTTTAAGAATAAATGTTCCTAAACTTTCTCATGACTAATCATGCGTCTACAAATTCAATATCATTAAATAAATTAAAAGAAAGCGTATGAAAATTTGTTTCTTAGTTAAGACAAAGGCCAAGTCTCGATCTCACGCGAAAAGCATATTGTATTGATATTAACTAAAAGTGACAGCCACCAAGCTGTCACAGCAACGAGTTCGTCTACACTTACAAAGAAAAAAATGAGTTTATATTTAAATACAATTTAGGGTCTGACTGCTTAGAGTACATTTTGTTTCACTGTTTTCGTTAGTCGAAACTACTTTCCGTGACCTGAGATTTCATTGGATAAACCCGATGTATTCAAATTGCCATTTGCGATGATGACGTCAAAGTGTTTTGGTTATTGTTCGTAACAAATGGCGAATTAGTATTAGATAAAGCACAAAATACACTTTTATATTAATTCTGCTGTTAAATATCATTTCTTTCATTTTTTCTTTCCAAAAATCTTCATCTTCCATTGTGAATATTGGGGGGGCAAAAGTATACTCTGGCCCCCTGCCCCCCCCGGCTCCTACGCCTATGTCGTTGTAGTGGTTAACGTCGTGTATTTGAGATCTGTGATCATAAATTCATTCCCTGGTCACACATGGTAATGTAAGCAGACACCATTACCTAATAAGATATTTGTTGAAAGCACCGATAAACCATATCGAATCAGCAATATGGCACGAAAGTAAAAATCAAAGCAGTCCAAAGGGTTTAGATCCAGATCCTACCTTTTTAAGGAAGAATATATTACGCTTAATATTAAGAATGAGTTGACCCGAAAACAATCTTAACTGTGGTAAAAACTAACTAAACAAAGATATGAGGGAACAAGTGTATGCGTTGACAAGGGTAAAAATAGAAACCATTAAATCTTTCCAATTTAGATTGGCAAAACGTTCATGTCAGGTGTAATTTGATATAAAAACATGTAATTCTTCCTCTATCGGATTGGTTAACACATCGTTATCAAGTGTCGTTGAATGGTATAATTATAAAGCTTCAACAGGATCCTTTCAAGGAATTATAGACATATAATCTGTGTTTTCACATGTTTTGTGTCCCGTATTGGATCCAATCCAAAAGCGTTAAAACCGACCTATTGTAAGTTTCCCTCAAGTAAGATAATTTCCCGGTGGATCAGCACAACGCCGACGGTTTTTGAAACAGCGAAGAAAATAACTGAAGCACCGTTGGTGAATTTCAAATAACCTCGCCTTTATTTAGGTTGTAAGCACCATTTCAAAATATAAGCAGACGGCGTAGTAGCATTCTTTTCTCTTTAACAAAATAAAAATAAAAAGATGTTATAAAATTGCAATTTTCACGGATACATTTTGGTTTGATGTTGTTTTGCTTTATTTCTTTTGTGTGTGCTAGATTTTGGGTTTATTTGTTTCAACAATGTTTTTTAGATCTAAATACATGTACGTATTGAATCACGCATGAGTCAGATTCCAGGGCTATGCAAATTCCTGCAAATTAATTCGGCGTCGTCTGCTACAGGAAATATTCAACAACAGTTTCGTTGACAAAGGTGATACGTAAAATAAAAAAAGGTACGTGACGTACAAAAAGGATATTTCTATAAAAATCGGCGAATTTGTTTGATGAATAGTATTAGATTCCAGTTGTTTAATACCGACAAGGAAGATTATTTGAGCGGGAAACCCATGACGTAAGCTTTTATCGAAAATGATAATAGTGAAATAGAATTGTTTCAAAATGTCGGCTTAACTGAAAGTGTATCATTCATTATATAAAACGACAATTTCTTTACAGCCTGTTATATTATTTCTCATTGAATGATGATGTAAATTAAGAACGACATAATATGTATGTGTTCTAACTATACGTGTTTATTCTATGACTTCTATTACAAGAGTGAATAGCTACAAAAGAGTAATACATATGAATACTATTAAAGGGATATAACCAATACATGCTTAACTATATATAGGTAAAGGCTAAAGAGTTGTCTCTCTTAGATCTCATGATACAACACAGCCATACATTATTCTTGTGTTGTTAAAACTAGTCCTTCTTAGGTCAGACCTTATTTGGATTGAACGCTGTTTTCAACAGTACTCCTCTTACAAACCGGAGGCCTGTTGTATCGATCTCTTTTGAATTTGCTTCACGTTCAAAGACGCAGCAATAAAACACCACTTCATGAAATATTGTTCTACTCCTCTTGCATCTTCTTGGAGTTCGTGTATTTACAACGATGGCGTTTAAACACGTATATATTTGGGACTAGGTCGGGTAAGGCATTTGTGGTGTGGTGGTAAGAGTAGAGAACTTAAAATGACTCAACCTCTCTCAGTGCAGCTTCAAATTACGTTGACGATATATTTGAATATTCATGAAAGGTTTTCCGATGGATGACTTACAGTTTGCCAATGAAATAAATAGTTCTATCCAGGTTCAGAAGGCCTTATATGCTTTAAAACTTGGGGCTTCAAACACCGCTTATTGGCCTGGGATCGCAATATTGGTGAAATACATGTTCAAATACACATTGGGTGCGATATAACACCATGAGAGTCGGATCCTTATTCATTTATAAGAGTATTACATCACAACAACATTATTTTAGTTATGTAACGATGCCCGACTCTTAATGATGGAGGAAGACCCCATACTCAACTTCCCATATGGGCTTGTCAAGCCGGGTAACACCATCGGGATTCCGTAAGTCAGTATGGAGACTACCTCTCATGAAAACTCATATCCCTTATATAGATTTGAACCCACACGGAGAGGGGCCATGTGATTTTAAGTTCTGTATTCTAACCACTAAGCCACGGAGGATCGGATCTTTAACAGTTCATTGATGAGGGTTCGTCGTTTAGCTTTGTTTTGTGGGCTCTAATTCTCAGCCGGACGCAAAGCGCTCTGCATGGCTTAGTGGTTATGTTGGCGGGATTGTTTCTCGGGGATATGGGATTAATCCCCACTTGCGCCGCAGGTTTAGTGAAAATATTTTGTGGCTTCAGGCACCACTCATACGCTTTGCATCACAGTACTGCTACGCCATGTTGGTGGTTTAATTATCTGTCCAACAGTGTGTTTCCAACAAGGGTGTTCGTGGCTATCTTTTCACGACTACACAAGACAGCTTAGTTTTTATTGACCAGTACTCTTTTCGTCGTTCTATGCTGAATTTTAAGAGTCCTATAGGCAAGCAAGCCATCATTTTTATCCATGACTAAACGCCGTGTCAATATTTCTTTCAGCTATATTGCGGCCTATTAAGTACACACCATGGTGATAAAGGAAGATTAATAGATAAAGTACCTTTGATGAAAAGCAACATAACTTTATTGAATAAACACATGTGTTCCATGATAATAATGACTGTGTTATGTTTTAGTACATTCTCTTGCATGTATTATAAATGTACAGTATACCACAAACCGTTGTATCAGAATGTAATACAGTTTTATCGAAACCAGTTCTCGTGTGATGGTTGGATTCCAAAAACTTTAAAGTTGAATACAGGTCTTTGGTTCGAAACAGAGTTCCATATGATCGATCTGTCTACTAAAACTAAATACTTTTGCCACGTGCTTGTAAAGAAACAGTAAGCGTCATTGATAACATCAGGTTTAACTGGTTAAATGTCCGCTGTGATATAACTTAATTTTTTATTTTATTTTTAAAAAAGGTGATTTTGCAGCAGAAATCATTATCGTTATGAACAACCTGCTGATTTATTTATTATTTTGCTTTTTGTTTAAACAAGACTTTATATAATGTTTCGATTGCAGTTTTCTATTCATCACAGTTTTTACACAAATAGAGAAATGACCTTTATACGAATCGTGTCTATCTTTATTATAATATTTTGTCGTCTGCTGCAGTGATATCATCATACTGTCCAATATTGTTACGTGTTGACGTCGTTTGATATAACGTCACGACCTATTCTTTATATTCCCTTAAAGTAAGCGTTCTGTCAAACGCGTAGGTATCTAAGAATAATGATTATGAAATAATCACTTTGCGTTGTTGTTGATATGTATCATCTAGCTGAAATCCTGTCTAGAATTCCTATCAAATAACAACGAACATACTTATTTGACGATTATACGACACATATTGTCAAATTATATAAGAAGATGTTAAATGTCCTTTCAAAGCGTCTCCTGGTGTATCAGTCGTTAAATCTACGTGTCTAGCTGATATACAGACACTACATAACAACCATCGTCTGCTGCAATGACGTCATTTTACTATCACAGATTTTAGCGTGGTTAAGGCACTCAATATGACGTCATATTGTTTATTTTTCCCAGAAGTAAGCAATCTACTAATACGATTATGAATTAATGACTACATGTTGGTGTCGGTATAAATCATCTATCTGAACTACTATTTACAATTTCTATCCTATAGCATCCCAAATACTTATTGAAATACTTTATGACAATACACTTTATATATAATCAACATTTAGATGATATTCAAATGCTTATTCAAAGCATTGCTTGACGAATCCAGTCGTAAAGCCTATGTGTGTAGTTGATGCACAGACACTACATCACAACCATCCTTTTTAACACTGATATACAGCCTGTGTCCATAGGCGTAGGGGCGTTTTCAACATTGGGGGAGCCAACTTCAGATAAGGACCGGTCTAAGAATAAATGTTCCCAAACATTTTCATGACTATTCATGTATTTACAAATTTAATAACATTATAAGAATTAAAAGAAAGCGTATGAAAATGTGTATCTTTAATAAAAAAAGAATAAAAAAAAGAAAAAGAAAAACGGATATACCAGGTCTCGATCTCACGCGGAAATCAAATGTATTGATCTAAACAAAAAGTGACAGCGACCAGGCTGTCACAGCTACGGATTCGACTATTCTGGAGAGATAAAAAATTTAATCATTGTGCTTTAGCTAACAATTGAAGACAAAATTGAGTTTGACCCCCTAGAACCACAGGGGTTCGAAGTTATGATAGTCTTACGGCTATGTATAAATGGATTTATACATAGCCGTAATACCTTAACTTCGGACCCCTGTGCCTAGAACACTGTTTTCGTCAATCAAAACTTCCCGGGTATTTTTGTCAGCCGAGTTTTCATTGGATAAACCCGATGTGTACAGATTGCCATTTGCGATGATGACGTCAAAAAGATTTTGGTTATTGTTCGTAACAAAAGGCGAAGGGGTTTTGGATAAAGCACAAATATACACATTTATCTTTGTTCTGCTATTGAATTTCGTTTCTTTTATTTTTCTTTTCAAATATCTTCATTTGCCATTGTGAATATTGGGAGGGGGGGCAAATTATACTCAGCCCCCCAGCCTGGATATGGGGGGCGGGCCCCCTGGCCCCCCAGTTCCTACGCCTATTAATTGCTGACGCACCCTTAGTCCAAAAAGCTGTTACACGAAGATGATCCCAAACAACGCATTTTCGACAGTCCCAAATGGAAAGAGTACGAGCAATTTCTCCTTTTCGCGCAATGTTGGCTGAAGTCGTCTGCAACAAAGTGGTCAAATGTCGATATTCTAAAATCTAAAATAATTACAATGTGATAAATAACTTTATTCCAATTTAGATAAAAAAAAGGTTTAGTTGTTGTTCTTTTATAGACAATAATCATAAAATACTATGAATATGGATAATAAAAGTATAAATTAAATCGAATATTTTTCATAAATATAGTTTTATACGGATGGGTTATTTACCACGCATAAACACTCACTTACCACAATTAAACAAGTTAAAAGACCATCTTAGCTCACGTCAACTAATTATGAAATGTTTTAACTGACACGGGACTACACAAGACGCTCTAATATAAGGTCCGAGCTTCTTACTATTAGAAAATTATAACATCCAAAGGACAAGTCAGGTCGCTATCAAGCATCCTTATAGAGGGCCTTCGCGGGCCGTCGGTCTGTCAGGCTTTAGCTTCACCACGCTTTGGCCCAACAAAAAGAAAAAGAAAAAGTCTGAGATAGGAGGCATTTACTGATCTCTAAATCAGGCATAATTTCTCAGCTCCCGCATTCATGTCGCAATGAAATACACCATCTGAGTTGATAGAGGAAGAACAACCAAAATTGTCGCATTCATAAAAGAAAAATGAATAGAACGCTGGATGCTCGCTCTTCCCTTTTATAGTGATATAATTACATGCACACCAGACAAATCAGGTGTCCGGAAGGTCGATTTATCCTCTTATAGTGATGAAGAAACGTGCACACACAAGTCAGGTCGCTGGAAGGTCTCCCTACCCACTTATAGTGATGTAATAACATGCACACCAGACAAGTCAGGTAGCTGGAAGGTCTCCCTACCCACTTGTAGTAATGTTATAACGTGCACAGACAAGTCAGGTCGCTGGAAGGTCTTCCTACCCACTTATAGTGATGTAATAATATGCACACCAGACAAGTCAGGTAGCTGGAAGGTCTCCCTACCCTCTTAAAGTGTTGTTATAACGTGCACAGACAAGTCAGGTCGCTGGAAGGTCCCCCTACCCACTTATAGTGATGTAATAACATGCACACCAGACAAGTCAGGTAGCTGGAAGGTCTCCCTACCCTCTTTAAGTGTTGTTATAACGTGCACAGACAAGTCAGGTCGCTGGAAGGTCCCCCTACCCACTTATAGTGATGTAATAACATGCACACCAGACAAGTCAGGTCGCTGGAAGGTCTCCCTACCCACTTATAGTGATGTAATAACATGCACACCAGACAAGTCAGGTCACTGGAAGGTCTCCCTACCCTCTTAAAGTGTTGTTATAACGTGCACACCAGACAAGTCTAGTCGCTGGAAGGTCTCCCTACCCACTTATAGTGATGTAATAACATGCACACCAGACAAGTGTGGTCGCTTGAAGGTCTCCCTACCCTCTTATATTTATGTTACAACATGCACACCAGACAAGTCAGGTCACTGGAAGGTCTCCCTACCCTCTTAAAGTGTTGCTATAACGTGCACACCAGACAAGTCTGGTCGCTGGAAGGTCTCCCTACCCTCTTATAGTGATGTAATAACATGCACACCAGACAAGTGTGGTCGCTTGAAGGTCTCCCTACCCTCTTATATTTATGTTACAACATGCACACCAGACAAGTCAGGTCACTGGAAGGTCTCCCTACCCTCTTAAAGTGTTGTTATAACGTGCACACCAGACAAGTCAGATCTCTGGAAGGTCACTCTACTCACTTATAACGTGTACACCAGACAAGACAGGTCTCTGGAAGGTCACTCTACTCACTTATAACGTACACATCAGTCAAGTCTGGTCTCTGGAAGGTCACTCTACTCACTTATAACGTGCACACCAGACAAGTCTGGTCTTTGGAATGTCTCCCTACCCTCTTATAGTGATGTTATAACATGCACACCAGACAAGTGTGGTCGCTTGAAGGTCTCCCTACCCTCTTATATTTATGTTACAACATGCACACCAGACAAGTCAGGTCACTGGAAGGTCTCCCTACCCTCTTAAAGTGTTGTTATAACGTGCACACCAGACAAGTCAGATCTCTGGAAGGTCACTCTACTCACTTATAACGTGTACACCAGACAAGACAGGTCTCTGGAAGGTCACTCTACTCACTTATAACGTAAACATCAGTCAAGTCTGGTCTCTGGAAGGTCACTCTACTCACTTATAACGTGCACACCAGACAAGTCTGGTCTCTGGAATGTCTCCCTACCCTCTTATAGTGATCTTGTAACATGCACACCAGACAAGTCTGGTCTCTGGAAGGTTACTCTACTCACTTATAACGTGCACACCAGACAAGTCTGGTCTCTGGAAGGTTACTCTACTCACTTATAACGTGCACACCAGACAAGTCTGGTCTCTGGAAGGTCACTCTACTCACTTATAACATGCACACCAGACAAGTCTGCTCTCTGGAAGGTTACTCTACTCACTTATAACGTGCACACCAGACAAGTCTGGTCTCTGGAAGGTCACTCTTCCTTCTTATAGTAATCTTATAACATGCACACCAGACAAGTCTGGTCTCTGGAAGGTTACTCTACTCACTTATAACGTGCACACCAGACAAGTCTGGTCTCTGGAAGGTCACTTTTCCTTCTTATAGTGATGTTATAACATGCACACCAGACAAGTCTGGTCTCTGGAAGGTAACTCTACTCACTTATAACGTACACATCAGTCAAGTCTGGTCTCTGGAAGGTCACTCTACTCACTTATAACGTGCACACCAGACAAGTCTGGTCTCTGGAATGTCTCCCTACCCTCTTATAGTGATGTTATAACATGCACACCAGACAAGTCTGGTCTCTGGAAGGTTACTCTACTCACTTATAACGTGCACACCAGACAAGTCAGGTCTCTGGAAGGTCACTCTTCCCTCTTATAGTAATCTTGTAACATGCACACCAGACAAGTCTGGTCTCTGGAAGGTTACTCTACTCACTTATAACGTGCACACCAGACAAGTCAGGTCTCTGGAAGGTCACTCTTCCCTCTTATAGTAATCTTATAACGTGCACACCAGACAAGTCTGGTCTCTGGAAGGTAACTCTACTCACTTATAACGTGCACACCAGACAAGTCAGGTCTCTGGATGGTCACTCTAGCGTTTTATACAAATGAAATATGGTTACTGTATGCTCACCGGACAAGTGCTTGGGTCGACCAGGGCTTACCCGTGAAGTTAATGGTGCATCTTAGGAATTAATGCGAGTTGGGATGAGCTTTCAGTTCCAACCATGGTTTTTTAAACGAATATACATTGTACAATGTACGAGGCACGGCCTGTACTAGTCATAAGGAACCGGTTACAAGAGGCCTTCCAAAGTTGGTTCGTTATGTCTGTTCGGTAATGTCTGTGACCCACGATGGACCGCCATGTCGCTAGAGATGGACCTTAATACTGGACGGCGATCGAAAGACGCCCGTTCACCACCACCAATGCGCTTGCATACAAAGATGTCCATGGACCATGCCTCCTATGCTCTGAGTACATTTGCTCTTCTGAAATTAAATCGTTTTTCCAATGGGCAATGACGGTTATTAATGACGAGTCCATCTTGTGGGCTGTTTAGTAACCTGTCAACTCGTCAAATGACCTACTCGTCAAATGACCAACTCGTCTATTTGAACTTATTTTGTAATCCATGTCATCATTTAGTAAACCCATTTTAAAATTATATTTATTTTTTACAATGGTTTAAAAAATGTCCATTGTGAGTCAACCACGTGTGCACCGGAAGCACGTGTCCATTGTAACGTGTTCTCACTTTAAATGAGCCTCTTATAATAATATAATCACATGCACACCAGACAGGTCAGGTCGCTGGAATGTCGCTCTATCCTCTTATAATAATATAATCACATGCACACCAGACAAGTCAGGTCGCTGGAATGTCGCTCTACCCTCTTATAATAATATAATCACATGCACACCAGACAAGTCAGGTCGCTGGAATGTCGCTCTACCCTCTTATAATAACATAATCACATGCACACCAGACAAGTCAGGTCGCTGGAATGTCGCTCTATCTTCTTATAATAACAAAGTCACATGTACACTAGACAAGTCAGGTCAATGGAAGGTCGCTCTATCCTCTTATAATAATATAATCACATGCACACCAGACAAGTCAGGTCAATGGAAGGTCGCTCTACCCTCTTATAATAATATAATCACATGCACACCAGACAAGTCAGGTCGCTGGAATGTCGCTCTACCCTCTTATAATAACAAAGTCACATGTACACTAGACAAGTCAGGTCACTGGTAGGTCGCTCTACCCTCTTATAATAATATAATCACATGCACACCAGACAAGTCAGGTCGCTGGAATGTCGCTCTACCCTCTTATAATAACAAAGTCACATGTACACTAGACAAGTCAGGTCACTGGTAGGTCGCTCTATCCTCTTATAATAATATAATCACATGCACACCAGACAAGTCAGGTCAATGGAAGGTCGCTCTACCCTCTTATAATAACAAAGTCACATGTACACTAGACAAGTCAGGTCACTGGTAGGTCGCTCTATCCTCTTATAATAATATAATCACATGCACACCAGACAAGTCAGGTCGCTGGAATGTCGCTCTATCTTCTTATAATAACAAAGTCACATGTACACTAGACAAGTCAGGTCAATGGAAGGTCGCTCTATCCTCTTATAATAATATAATCACATGTACACCAGACAAGTCAGGTCAATGGAAGGTCGCTCTATCCTCTTATAATAATATAATCACATGCACACCAGACAAGTCAGGTCAATGGAAGGTCGCTCTACCCTCTTATGATAATATAATCACATGCACACCAGACAAGTCAGGTCAATGGAAGGTCGCTCTACCCTCTTATAATAACAAAGTCACATGTACACTAGACAAGTCAGGTCACTGGTAGGTCGCTCTATCCTCTTATAATAATATAATCACATGCACACCGGACAAGTCAGGTCACTGGAAGGTCGCTCTACTTTCTTATAATAATATAATCACGTGTACACCAGGCAAGCCAGGTCTCTGGAATGTCGCTCTACCCTCTTATAAAAAAAATAATCACGTGCACACCAGACAAGTTAGGTCAATGGAAGGTCGCTCTACCCTCTTATAATAATATAATCACGTGCACACCAGACAAGTCAGGTCACTGGAAGGTCGCTCTACCTTCTTATAATAATATAATCACGTGCACACCAGACAAGTCAGGTCACTGGGAGGTCGCTCTACCCTCTTATAATATAATCACGTGCACACCAGACAAGTCAGGTCACTGGGAGGTTGCTCTACTCTCTTATAATAATATAATCACGTGCACACCAGACAAGTCAGGTCACAGAAATGTCGCTCTACCCTCTTATAATAATATAATCACGTGTACACCAGACAAATCAGGTCACTCGGAGGTCGCTATCCACTTATAATAATATAATCACGTGCACACCAGACAAGTAAGGTTGCTGGAATGTCGCTCTACCATCTTATAATAATATAATCACATGCACACCGGACAAGTCAGGTTACTGGAAGGTCGCTCTACCTTCTTATAATAATATAATCACGTGTACACCAGGCAAGCCAGGTCTCTGGAATGTCGCTCTACCCTCTTATAAAAAAATAATCACGTGCACACCAGACAAGTTAGGTCAATGGAAGGTCGCTCTACCCTCTTATAATAATATAATCACGTGCACACCAGACAAGTCAGGTCACTGGAAGGTCGCTCTACCTTCTTATAATAATATAATCACGTGCACACCAGACAAGTCAGGTCACTGGAAGGTCGCTCTACCTTCTTATAATAATATAATCACGTGCACACCAGACAAGTCAGGTCTCTGGAAGGTCGCTCTACCTTCGTATAATAATATAATCACGTGCACACCAGACAAGTCAGGTCACTGGGAGGTCGCTCTACCCTCTTAAAATACTATAATCACGTGCACACCAGACAAGTCAGGTCACTTGGAGATCGCTCTACCCTCTTATAATATAATCACGTGCACACCAGACAAGTCAGGTCACTGGGAGGTTGCTCTACTCTCTTATAATAATATAATCACGTGCACACCAGACAAGTCAGGTCACTGGGAGGTTGCTCTACTCTCTTATAATAATATAATCACGTGCACACCAGACAAGTCAGGTCACAGAAATGTCGCTCTACCCTCTTATAATAATATAATCATGTGTAGACCAGACAAATCAGGTCACTCGGAGGTCGCTATCCACTTATAATAATATAATCACGTGCACACCAGACAAGTAAGGTTGCTGGAATGTCGCTCTACCATCTTATTATGAAATAATCACGTGCACACCAGACAAGTCAGGTCACTGGAAGGTCGCTCTACCCTCTTGCAGTAATATCAAAACATGCACACCAGACAAGTCAGGCAGCTGGAAGATCGCTCTACCCTCTTATAATAATAAAATAACGTGCACACCAGACAAGTCAGGTCACTGGGAGGTCGCTCTCCTCTTTTTGTAATGTTATGACATGCACACCAGACAAGTCAGGTCACTGGGAGGTCGCTCTCCTCTTTTTGTAATGTTATGACATGCACATCAGACAAGTCAGGTCACTGGGAGGTCGCTCTCCTCTTTTTGTAATGTTATGACATGCACATCAGACAAGTTAGGTTGCTGGGAGGTCGCTCTCCTCTTATAGTAATGTTATGACATGCACATCAGACAAGTCAGGTCACTGGGAGGTCGCTTCAGGAAAGAACTGTAACTTATGCAAGGTTTTTTTTTTCTTTTAATTTTTCTCACATGTATGACTGCATTTTAAGTTCATAGAATTCAGTCCAACAATTAAAGATGTTAAATATTAATAAATTGAGACAGGTTTACATTATTTTTCTATATTTGCACATAATTAAACAAAGGTGTTGGTAATAGTATTCATATTACTTAAAACAAACGTAAGTTTATCATTTATTTGAATGATTTTTTTTAATCAGATTGAAATGGCAAACATGTTATTCAACCTATAACCCTTTACCAAACACAAAATTTTAAATTTTCCAAAATTTGAAGAGTTTGCAGACAACATTTCAAAATGTGATGAAATTCGAAAATAATCTTCTCTTATTACAGAAAACATTGTGGGACAAGGAAAAATTGCTCCTTAAGGACAATTTCTCCTTGTCCCACAATATTTTCTAGAATCGTCTGCAACAAAGTGGTCAAATGTCGTTATTGTTCGGTAATGGGGTAAATTTCTAAAGTATGAAGAATTTCTAATAAATACATATCATGTTGTTATAAAAGAAGGAACCATAAAAAATGCACAGTTCTTTTTGTTAATGATAGAAACACTTTCCTTAGGCAAACCCAAAAAATCACTATTAACAATATTCTATAAAAAAAAATGTCAAATGCAATAATCTTAAAGCATGCAGAGTAATTCTATTTCGCTTGAATTTTACTAAAGTCATCATAGAATACAAAGGAAACAAGTTTAGTTGAGTGTAGATACACAAGCATATTTTTCATGTTAATTGGCAAAACAGGCTCAACTAATCTTTTTTTATTTTACATATAGATTAGTCTAAAAGTGATAGAGCATGTGATCAATTTTCCCTGGCCTTTAAATCATACTTTGTGTTCGCTATTTAATGTTTGACCCATATGGAATGAATTTACTGATCATGAAAATGTAATATTTTGCATACAATAAATAAACTTATAACAAATCAAACAGCTTCAATAATAGCACAACTTGCAAATTACCCAACCATAATGTGGACATTTTCCTTATACAAAACGTTTAATTTCCAATTCTTTTAAAATAATATTTCTATTTTTTTAAGTATATTTATCATATTAATGAATAAGTCTGGATTTATTCAACTCCAACAATAATTTACACAAAAAATCTGTTTTAGTTAAAGAATATAAAGATGGGGGGTTGAAAATGATAAATATCAAAGCTTTCATTGACGCTTTGAAAACAACATGGATAAGAAGACTACTACTTAACAATAGTAAATGGATAGCTTTAGTAAAAATTAGAATTGATGTTGATAAAATGATGCATTGTGGAAAGGATTATATTGATAAGTTAGTAAATGTATTTCAAAACAAATTTTGGAAAGATACTTTAAAAGAATTTTCTAATCTAATATATAAACACCATGTTGATCCTGATGAATTTCTTAACTATTCATTATTCCACAACCACAACAATGTTAGAGAAGCAAAAAGTTATTATAATCATTCTTGGTTTAAGCTGGAATACGCTGTATTGGTGATCTTTATGATGCAAATGGTGGTATTCTTAAATATGACCAACTGAAATCAGAATACAATTAAAAAACAGATTTCATAACATACATTAGAAAAGTTACATTGATTGTCTCAGTTTTACTCAATCTTAACATTGATAAACTTGCAAGTAAAAGGCACGAAGACCCTTTGTACCAGCATACTTGAATATTCTCCTAAAAGATACATTGTTTACTTTGAAGAAATGTATAACACAAAGACAAAATAATACATGAAACATTCCAAAAGTATCACGCATCCTGATAATGCAGTGTTAATAACAAACTGTTTACTTGGTTAGCCTTCTGTAAGGTTTCACAAAAAAAACTAGTCCAGATGAAGACTACATTTTGCTTCTTCGAGCCATTTCTTGTATTGGTCTATGACATTCGAAGGTTCAAGCCTAACAATACAATCTGTATAATACAATATTCTTCCTTTTCCTTGACACAAACGCTTAAAAAGTACTCCAGGGTACTATCTAATATCAGTAGGTCCTCTGAAATTTTATTCCTTAACGACTCATAGTCATCAAAATCCTTCTCTGACATCGATAGAAATTCACCCCAACCAGATAACTGAATTAAAACTTCTGTTCTTTTCTTTTTTTAATCTCAATGAAAAACATCACATGTGGATGGTTAAAAAAGACAGGGTTTGTTCCAGGTTGGTCCTGCCACCCTCTTGCCAAAGTTTCGTCCATAGGATCTAAGTTTTCTATTTCAATGTCTTGTCGCAGCTTTTCTCCAACTTCTGCGAGTGCAGGGCATGCTTTTCTTTTAATTTTCACCTGTAAAATGTTAAAACAAAGACATAGTATGAACAGTATACATTAATAAGCTGCTGAGATCATCTATGTGTGCTTACATGCAAAACCTAAACCAGAATCTCGCAAAGTCAAATAATTAATCGCAATTACTTGCATAAAATCAAACTGGAGTTATATAACTTGGTTAATTAAGTAGTTTGGATGTTTGAGTACAAGTGAAATTTGTCTCCTGGAATGTATAGATATATTTGCTTAAATACACAACCTGTGCTAAATTCCAATAAGTTGCTATCTAATTTCATTATTTCAGTAGGCTAGAGAGTTGAGAATGCATATGTAACATTTCAATGTTATACATAAGGTATTTACTGAGATAATAAATAAAAGGTGCAAAACCTTATCCATGGTGTACTGATGGGTGAGTAGTACAGCTGTACTAATTCTGCCTAAAAATACATTTTAAAGAAATCTTTTGATTCAATAGGTAGATATTTAAGATTCTCAGCAATATCCTTTGTTTGTTTATTAGAAAGCAATATGCTATCACAAACACTAACAGGCACTACTACACATTACCTGACATTGTAATTAGGTAAAATCATGAAAGCTGTAGCAACTTTTGCACTATGACAATTGCTAATGTGTTACAAATCAATACCCTTTTTGGAGTATTTACTCAATTTGATTTTTGAAATGACTTTTTGTTTTCAAGAAAATGGGAAACAAAAAAACAAACAGTACTGGTTGTGCAGTGGTTAGCACACTCACTTATAACCAAGACGAAATTTTTAACTAAAAACAAATGAAATCATGAAAACCAAGAACTAAGGAAAGAAACCGCTACCTTTCTAGTGAAATGGCCTGTCTGTGAGCCAACAAACTGTACCAGAATGCAATATTGCTGCACTGTGTCTGGGCTAAATTCAGCCTTCAGCTTTCTACTCACTTGAAGTCGCTTCCATTCACTTGGTGGACCTTCAATCTAGGTCAAAGAGTATCATTATTAATATAAAAGGAGCTGATCTGAAAACTGACAAGTTTCTTCATTTAGGGATCGGTACCTAAATCAACATTTTATTTTTAAATGATTCAATTAAGAGGAGATAAGATGAATTTTTGGAATGTTTTTAATTTTTCTATATTACCCACTATTTTGAGATTGTTTTTATTAAGAGAACAACTTTGAAGATTTACACTCTCATAATACAAAAATACAGTAAAATACAAGAATCTACATAGTCTAAGTTGAATAATATAAAGATACATGAGAAGATACTACTTTAATCTTATTCAATGGCAATATTAATATGATTTTTTAAAGGTTAAGCCAATAAAAACAAGTTTGATACCGCTTAAAGTGTTACATTTTGTAACTAGAGCTGTCATAAGACAGGGCACTCAACTTATCTACTTTGACTTGGAAGTGAATACAATCATGATGTTATATGTGCCGGTCAAAATTAATATATTAAAAAGTGAATGAGAATCGTAATGTGACAAATCTGGGTTTTTAATGATTAGCAGGACAGATTCAGTTTTAAGTGCTTTCGTCAATATTTTGTAACAGTGACCTTGACACAAAGGGTCAGAAAAACACTCCCAACAGTTAACAGTGCTAATCTGTTGCAAATACATCAAACATAAAGAAGCTGGTCATATCCGAATCCAGAAATATAAAATTGCTTTTTTCCAATTAAAAATATTAAATGAATAAGGTCATTTTAACAGCAAAACTAAATATAATAGAAACCTTGTACACAGGGAACTTAATGATTCGTCTCAGCTTGACCTTTGCCTGGCAATCTTTTATCAGTGTTGGCTGAACATGTCTTCTAGAAGGTTTCCCAAAAAGTGTGGTCTCCTTCCGTCAAGTTATCCTACAGTAATCATTTCCAAATACAAAGAAATCAATGAAACATATAAATGTTAATGAAACAGTTAAAAAGATTGTCAACCTTGCTAAATTCCATTTATTATGCATATTTCACTTATCCACTAAAACATCGAGAGTTAAACAAACTAATTGGTGATTTAATATTTCTAAAGCTTTTTAATTAAAATTGGTCACTTTAAAGGATCATCAAGAACAAAAAGTTGCTGTTCATTGGCTTTTTTCTATTTTATTCAAAAAGAATATAAATGTTTTTAGTGAATAACTTTTCATAAAACTAAGCCTTAATAAAGATTTTAGCAACCTGAAAATGTTTTTTGTCTATGTTAGCAAAACATAACCTATCAAAATCCATATGTCATTACTATTGTTTATGTAAACAACAAAATCGTTTTTATCTTTAAAGCACTAGCTGTTCATTATATTATGTTTGCTTTAAAGTAACAATTGTTATTGAACTTGAAGTGCTGCAATGCAGTGGCAACACATACACCAACAAATATACTGACACCGAAACAAAAATGTCTTTCCTTGATAGTGAGAGATAATTATGTAAAATAGAATATTTACTTCTTTTGTCTCGACTCTGATTGATCCATGCCGGCATTCCCTTATGTCTGAGCTCAGAATAGTGAACGGCATCCCCTCATATGTCACTGGCACAGAGCTCCTACCATTATCTTCAAACAACAGTCTTCTATTGCTTTGTATGTTCTCAAGTCCTAAAAGAGATAGTTGCAAGAAATATGTTTAAGAATTAAGCACAATATTACTACATGCATATGATATATAGCATGCCAACAGTTTGTTCTGTTTATTTTACTGATTAAGAAAAAGATATTTCAGACAACTGGTCTTAAATCCTAATTTATCCTGTCACTAGCAAACAAATTGATCCGAAAACAAGGTGCTATGTAAACTTTATCTTATTAGGTTAGTAGACCATGTAATGTTTATCTACAGTCAGGCGATCATGTGACAGCGAAATAAAGACTACTTTTTTATATACATGTTGTATACCTGAACTACATAAATAAAAAAACATGACCTACTCTTTATAATGATACATGAGTTTGTTATAATTATGTTTCAACGCTTGTCACTTAGAATACATGTTTGTAAACAAGCTGTTACATCATCACCAAATAAATGGCTTTGACATTCTAAAATTCAATTATTGACACCATGCAGTCTGCTGAACCTGGCGGTTAAACTGACCTGCTATGATGTAAGAAAGCTAATTGAAGATGAAGAAAACAAGAACACAATGAGAAAAAAACAACCTTACAGATGTCCAATAATTTGATTACTTTTTACTCAATAAAGGTTAGGAAATAGCAATAAATCAGGTTAAGCCATATATGTTGAATATGTGGCAAACTACATCTTATCAGTTGTGACGGAGAACGTACATTAATGCCTTTTTAAGAGGTAGGTGTGTCTATTCTTTGCTTGCTTTCTGCAGTTATAGACTTAAATTAAATAAAACAAAAACACCATTCCACCCGAATCAAAATTATTCACCGATAGAGCAAGTCTCAGCTTCGAAATCGCTAAATTGGCCGAGATTTCTCAACTCTCCCTCACCAACACAGCTCAACGAGGACATCCTGCAGATTGTAAACACAGCAAAAATTTCAATTTAATTCGAAATTCTGGCACTTTTTGTTATGATACATGGATTAACAAACCAATAACGATATATTCAATATATATATATGGGTATATATATATATATGGGTTTTACATCACATCAACATTATTTCAGTTATGTAGCGATGCCCGACTCTTCATGATGGAGGAAGACCCCATTCTCAACTGCCCACAAGGGCTGGTCAAGGCGGGTAGAACCATCGGCATTCCGTAAGTCAGTCGGGAGACTGCCTTTCATGAAAATTCATATCCCTCTCAGGACTTAAACCCACGCGGAGAGGGGCCATGTGATTTTAAGTTCTGTACTCTAACCACTAGCCCAGGAAGCCCCTGATATATTCAAAGCAACAGAGTGGTCAGAATTTGCTTGACATCAAGTTTTTATGGCAACACTATGGAAAATCTTAACTGGTGCTGTCAGTGAGTGGTCGGTAGTGACAGTGAGGTGTGGATTGAAATGCGCATCTTGCACATAACACCTCTGTCTTTAAGAAAAATTGCCTCATTGTATAATATTGGTATTTCCTTGATTTGTAATGGTCTATAAAAGTATATTATATTCTTATCAGTGAAATATTGGGATTTCTCAGTGTAATAACTTTGAAAAATTTCATTACCTATATCGCACTGTAGTGTGATATCACTCTGGAGTATGATAAAGATTTCTTGACGGAACTATTTTTTTAAGCATATACATGTTCTTAATTTGTAGTAAAAGGGATAAATAAAATTTAACCTAACTTCCCTTACCTTTTAAAATATACAATGTATGAATAAATTCCTATTTCGTCCAATAATAATAATCTTCAACCCAAAGTACTATTCAGCAGCAATAACTCCATTTCCTTGATCCACACTCCTTTGTGTAAATTCTTTGAAGAGGTCCTCCCTTACGTTGATGTGTTGAATATGCAGAAAGCTACCTCTCCTCCAGTAAAAGATATTTGAATCATTCTAGCACTAAGACGTCTAGAACAAATACCTTTCAACAGAAGATAAACTACAAACTGCTTTTTAAAATACCTTTTCCATCAAGTTTCTTTCTCTGTCAACAATTTCTATCCTGTCTGTCCTTTTGACTATGACTGCAAGTCCTTTGAATGAAGGTTATCAAAATACCTGTTTTTTATAAGAATGTGGTCTTTTTGTTCATCTTTATTTAGATCTCAACAATGAACACAGTCACAAACAATGAATAATTATGACATTTATCAAAGACCTGATAAACTATTAGGTCTTTGCATTTACCAACTGATGTATCAGGTGTTCTCATAAAAAACATTTAACATTAGTTATGTGACTGACTTAATGTAATAATGAATGACATGCACGTCACAAAATATAGCAAAGATAAGTTCCAATGATAACTTACATTAATAACAGGCCTTCCAGCAGCCATTCACAAAAAAGGAGGAAAAAGGAGGTTTTCTGACAGAAACGTAGGAAATAGTAGGAATATATTTTCCAAAAAAAGTAGTAAAAGTTGTATTATCTTCATTTGAATTGTCAATTAATCATGGCAAATAACTTATCTGAGGAGGCATTCTAAATCCAAAACCCTACCACTCCTTGTGCCATGTGGACTATTCCTGTATACCAGGATGAAGACACTGGGCTCCTTTCATCAGATTGCTCTGAAGTGGTAGGTGTTTCTGTAGATATTCAGCAACTGTCTGGTATTAAGACCTAATGCTTAACAACTCCTTTTTGCACAACAATGTTCTAGGGTAGAAAAAGTCTTCTTTGTGTCATTTCCAATCTCCATTTCTGCAACATCAGATCACAACTCGGCTTTCCGGACACCAACTGCCTGTCCTTACAATTTCCAACAGTGTCACACTTCAGGAAACGTAGCATGATCGTATTCAGCAGATCTACTGATTCAGAGTACAGCACATGTATAAGTGACTCTTGCTTCTGGAAGAATTCCAGGAATGATTCAAACAAGGGCCCTGTGTTTGTCAAGAATTGGATCTCAGCAAGTGTTTCTTTGCCCTTAAGCTTACTACAAATATGTTGATACCTGGAGGTCTTTCAAAGGCTAGACTCAATATGATTCTCCTTGCTCATAGCGGGGAGGTCAGTTATGAAATATTTGTAGACAGCTTTCCAGTTGTGTAGTATTCTCTGAAGAGCAGGGACGAGTGCAAGCCACCGACACTGAACATGTCGCAAAAACTTTCCATCATCCAAACCTATTTCTGCCAAGGTTTCCTGGAAGTCCTCCCGCTGACATGTGTGTGACTTGAACCACTGAAAAATGTGCACTGCCAGTTCTTCAGCATCTTCACCACACCCATAGATTCCTTTCTTGAAGGTGTTGTGGACAACATGATGTGTACTAGAAATAAATGGCACCAACTCTGCAAACCCTTACTCCATCTTATAGTCATTGATCATTAATAGTTGTTTTTTAAGTGCCGTAAAGTATCCTCGCTGAAATAAATAACGAATAAAATATTGCGTGTTGTCGCAGATTTCTCCGGGTTGACTGGCTTCTCTTGGAAGTTGTTTCCCTTGTGTATATATAGTGTTAATACAGGTCAATCGGAACTACACTTATTTCCGTGAGCTGTGAAATACACCTCGGATATAAGTGTAGGGTTACAATTTTTCTGGTAAATCGGCATCCGGCAATTAACACATTTACTAAGCGTGCACGTTAAGTAGTTCAATGTGTATGGAAGTGTTAGACATCCTTTTTAATCATTTTTTATCAGTAACTCATACCAAATGGCGAAATTGTTGTTGTGACATGTATAGTTTTTTCCTCAATCAATTCTAACGACTTTTAAGATTTCACATTTAAGATCTATTTTTAAAAACGAGAGTAAAGTGACGTCATTCTCGCGGGAAACAATATGGCGTCATCCCTATTATTTCAGAGGTGTTTTCTTTGGATAAACCCGATGTGTTCAGTTTGCATCTCCAACCATTTAGAATTATGCCACCGGAACTTCTCTAGTTGGATTTATCAGAATGTCCAACACTTCCATACACATTGAACTACTTAACGTGCACGCTTAGAAAATGTGTTAATTGGCGGATGCCGATTTACCCGAAAAATTGTAACCCTACACTTATATCCGAGGTGTATTTCACAGCTCACGGAAATACCCGAGTAGTTGGAGATGGTGGAATCGAGACAGCTGGATGAGCTTAACGACGCGGACATGTTACCTGACGAGGGATATGATCCATACTTACAGGACACGGATATCTTAGATCGACCGGATCTCTTCTACTCAGGTGAGCTTGTATGGAGCGTAGGGGCCTCCATGGCCTAGTGGTTAGAGTATAGTACTTGAAATCACATGGCCCCTCTCCGCTCGGGTTCAAATCCCGTTGACAACATTTGGATTTTCAGGGTCCTGTATGGCCCAATGGTTAAGTTGACAGACTTGGAACTCGGGCGTCCCCGCTTCAAGGCCCTCTGCCACCAATGGTTTCATGAGATTGAACTTTGGCAGATCACTTCAGAGCCCTAGCCTAGTACTGATGAATCCAGGAAAGCCGTTACATAACTGAAACAGTGTTAAACACCAAACAAACAAAGCATTTGGATTTTCATTAGAGGCAGTTTAATTCATTTATTTTATATATATTGTGAAATAAGCTCTTACAACTTAGATAATTCACTCTCAATTCTGCTTCCTGGATACTACACCAGTACTCATGCCGATTCGTGGGTTAGTCCCGGAAAAATTTCACTTGCCGAACAGGGATTCGAACTCGCGGCCCTCAGTACAAGAGGCCGCGCTCTACCTCTGCACCATTGTCGCCCCTATATATCAACAACAGTGCCTTTAAATTTAGAAATATATCCAATACAGATAAGATGTCAACCTAACTTTATTCATTTTTCTTATGTTTCACCACTTGTATGTAAAGTCGTGTAAAATTGAATGGCTATAAAGGTTTTGTTGATTATAGTGTCACCCCATATTGAAAGGGCCAGCCAGTTTGGCTTATGAGACTCTTTTCACTGATTATACCAAGTACCTCCCAACTTCTATCACTATGCCAGGCGCCAAGTTGGTGACCATTAAATTGAATTAGCTCGCGGCTCACAAACCGGTCATTTCGGAGTTCCACGAGAAACATTCTATGGACAAACGCCTCCCATGGGGCTCGAACCTTTGATCTCCCCGTCCATTGGTGGACGCCTTAACCACTGGGCCAGGGTGACGGTATTTGTGTATAAAATTGTGTGTAAAGTTGTATGGCTATCAATATGTAAAGTGTAAAGCCAATAGAATCTATGTTGTGTTTTCTTGTTCCCGTTTTACAGAGGGCTACGACCCTTCAATGGTGATGGACGGACATCTGACTCCCGAATATATCGACGAAAACGGCATGCATGGGTAAGAGTCGGTTTTTCGTAATTTATGTCATTTGGAAATCAAAATCAATGGGTCCTGAGTTGATGACCTAGCTTTGGCAAATGTTCTCTTGACATTAACACTTAAAATGCTGGAACTGACTTCATGCTTATGCAAACGAGTTAGATCAAGGCCAGCTGCCAAGTAAATTGGCGGCTGGCCTGTGATCTAACCTGTTTGCCTCTCTGGGTAGCTCCTCATCAAAATTAAGCAGATTTGTAAGGCTTTGGAAAGGAGATGACGCAAAAATCTATTTTTTAGAAAATTGAAATGTTGCATGATTGTTTTGGGAAAGCAGTTGACTTGGAAAACATATCGTGTAATGCTGGTTAAAAAGCGCCAGGCCTAATTAAAAAACATTCAAAGGTATTAAACTTTCCAAGAAAGGGAATATTGGTCATTTGAACTGAAGAAACTTGCAAAACCAAATCAGGTTGTACCAAGTTAATAGTAATTTTTATTTTGATATTATTTTGTACCTTTTATGAGGATCCACTGTAGGCTGCTTTTGGTGAGAGTGTATAACTTGAAATATCATGGCCCATGTCAGCGTGGGTTCAAATCCTAGCGACAGCATTTGGGCCGACTGACTTACGGAATTTCGTTGGTCTATCCAGGTTGACCAGCCTTTTTAAGCTTCGGATTGCCATATAAGTGAAATACTGTCAATGAGTAGAGATAAACAGGCTATATATAACTATTCTCTTAAGTACCCATAAAAGAGGGTTTTGGTCCAAACCAAGATGATTAAAAATTAAAATATCAAGGCTTTAAAATTCTTTGAGTTCCATGCTATCCCATTATCTTTTATTTGATTAGGTATTGTGTAAATTGAATTTTTATCTGATAAAACCTCAAAATGTTTTTGTAATGTAGAACAGCGATACCACAAGAATCCTTGTCTGAAACGCTGTAAGTATTTAGGTTGTTTTCATGTTTAAGTTCTCATTCTTTGATATATAAGTAATTTTATTGTTTTTTTGTTTTATTTTGTTTGTTTAATGCAATCTCCATAATGTAGTTGACATATTGAAATTTAATATTGGAGGTGAAGGTTAATTTTTTAATGAAAATTCCTCAGGTTGAGACGACGTAGTTTTTCTCTTGATCACTCTTTTATTTCTCCTCATTTCTTCATGATATGTACTTGTATGTTAACACTAGAGCTGGGACGGGTAGCAATTTACTACCCGGGTACCCGAGGTAATGTTACCCGCGGCTACCCGAGTACCCGAACACAATAGTATTCTCCATTAGATTCAAATCTGATATGCCAAAGAACTTATCGTATTTTCAATTTTGATATGCCAAAGAACTTATCGTATTTTCAATTTTGATATGCCAAAGAACTTATCGTATTTTCAAACTTTAGAGAGATGATGTCCAGTTACAGTTATCTCAACTCTTCATGTTGGTCTCGGTAGTGTAACGCTTGATAGAATGTGGGCCATGTATATGAATGTGGTTGTTAATGGTAACACAAAATAAGATCATTGGCACTCATTTGACAAGTGGATCAGACTTTACTAAATTATCCCCCAACATAACGTATTGTAAAGTCTTTCACAAGTATCATATATACTCTCCAATGCTGCTCCTCAGTCATCAAAACCAACATTGCTTTCGGAAAGCCTTCATAATAAATTGCCTCCATCAATATTCCATATTAAAATATGAGAGGTCGCAATTGACGTTACCACTCATACAAGCAACTGTACCACACATAATTGCGAGTAATGGTTCCAGGCCCTTATGACTTACTGCGATGATCTGAACAAAAATGTTGATAATTTCAATAGCTGACGAGCGGCCTTCAATTTGGAGAGTATATATGAAGTGCATGTTCCATATTTGTACACATGTTGAGAAATTGTTTGGGGAATAATTGATTGTTAGTTTGGGATTTAGAAACGCCCCATTCACTCGTCAATGAGTGCATATTCACACATTCCAAGTGGATTTATAACCCAGGTAAAAGTAACGTCAGGTAACGGGTAGTGATTTGGTACCCTGGTAGTCACCTGTACCCGGCACATACCCGGGTACTCGAGTAACCCATCCCAGCCCTAGTTAACACCATTTTTATGATTACCTGATTCATGATTTTTCTGATTCAAAAAGTTCCAATCCAATATTTACCAAACTTCATGTTTGTTGACAGTTTATATTTTTCGGATGTTTCGAAAGGTTAGACTTCTTTCCTTCCACGATTATCATTAGGTGTTTGGCCTCACTTCAAAACAACATTCCCGCTTATTTCAATATTGAGATAAGCATTATTGCAAAGTACCACATCATTCGAATTTGTTTCTCTGAGATGCTTCCAATGATGTGTAGCAATACTATATATATATGTCTCAAGAAACCTCTGGTATTAGAAGATAACTTGCTTGTGGTAGTTCCTTTTGTCGTTTACTGCACAATGAATTAACTTTCATAACTTTGGAATATTGCTAAAGTTTACGTGGTTATAGATTTAATGTAACTGCATCCACAGGGGTCTATAGTTATCCCTGGATCAACACTATGTAATATATTACAATACATGTTTATTACATAGTATTGATCCAAGGACAACTATAGACCGCTTGAACTGCATCAACATACAAAACACTCAACCATAAATTGAGCTTGAAATGACCTGCTTCCTTATTTAATTCTCATATCAAGTTTTATTTATTATCAGTATTAATTAATTTTCTTTATTTTTTCCCACTTCATATTTTATAGTTTTCTGGTTCAGCTATTGCTGTGACTTTATTACTGTTGCCATTCACACATTCCGTATTTGCATATGTATATACTTAATTTTTTAAAATTATTTCCTTTTTCTAATTCAGCTATGGCTCTGAATACGTCAATGAATACGAACCATACGCACGGCCAGAGTCTCATATGGGCTTTGTAAAGAACGGATATCTCTCAGACGAATACGGACAGCCAACAGATGAATACGGAAACCCCACGGACGAGTACGGTCATCCAATTGACGAGTATGGTCGCCCGATTATGTTGGATGAATATGACCAGTACCCGCCGAGTTACGGGTATCCTGGCCCACAAGACGAATATGAGTACGGGTACCAGCATGGAATGAGATAACCAAGTTCTTGTGAGTACGGGTACCAGCATGGAATGAGATAACCAAGTTCTTGTGAGTACGGGTACCAGCATGGAATGAGATAACCAAGTTCTTGTGAGAACGGGTACCAGCATGGAATGAGATAACCAAGTTCTTGATTATTGCAACATTCATATTTAAAGTGAAGTTGTCTACAATGGAAGGTCTGTAATAGTTTAAGCGTACTTAATAAAAATGTGCCCATTGTAGACCACTTCACTTGAATAAGTTATTTTCACCATTGCATCTGATGTTTTCATCATTTTGGGAGTATATGTACTTACTTAGGTGTAGACATAAGCTTGAAAAAAATCAATTCTTTACCACAGGATAAATTTTACAGTGCTTGATTGAAAGAGTTCACAAATTGAAGATAAATATCAAGACAGTCCTTATTTGAAAGAGTTTACAAATTGAAGATAAATATCAAGACAGTCCTTAATTGAAAGAGTTTACAAATTGACGATAAATATCAAGACAGGCCTTAATTGAAAGAGTTTACAAATTGAAGATAAATATCAAGACAGTCCTTAATTGAAAGAGTTTACAAATTGAAGATAAATATCAAGACAGTCCTTAATTGAAAGAGTTTACAAATTGAAGAAAAATATCAAGACAGTCCTTAATTGAAAGAGTTTACATATTGAAGATAAATATCAAGACAGTCCTTAATTGAAAGAGTTTACAAATTGAAGATAAATATCAAGACAGTCCTTAATTGAAAGAGTTTACAAATTGAAGATAAATATCAAGACAGTCCTTAATTGCAGATTTAATAACAAGACAATATAGTAATTTTCTGCTCTATAGTGGAAGCCCTCTGAAAGTCTTTCACTGAACCCTTGATTAATGAAACAAATAGAGGGTTAAAAGTAAGACTTAAAGGCATATCAAAGGAGAGGAGTACAAATAAATTACTGAAAAAATATATGGAGTTCTTTTATCATGTTCATAAAAATCATGAGAATTAATTTACGAATGCATTTAGACCCTATTAAATAGACTCATTTAAAATAAGTTATTTTGTGCTTGAAATATAGTAGTCTCCAATTCAATCATGTTTATCAACAGCCTGTTTGTTTACATTTTCAAAATAACACATTCTGATTGGTCGGTTAAAAAATCTGTGTATCAACTGTCAAGGTCAAAGGTGAAGAATCAGGAAATCTGAATTATAAAACTTGCTAATCTGGGTTATTTCTGGTTTATTTTCACATTTAAGTTGTGCTGATGGTGTTTTCTGGAGATAACTATTTGAATCGGTCCAAAAATTTACCGAATAATATAGTTTGATACAGCATCAATCTCCTTGAATGGGCCTTTAAGTTAGTTTTTAACTTTATTGAGGGACTCAATGTAGTCTGGTAATGACCCAAATTGATGACACTCATAACTTATGATTAATGAGATGTAAGACTAAAGAAAGTCCTTCACTAACTATTATCTTGCACTGAACCCATGATAAGTGACACAGATAAAGGATATACTATAGACTGTTTTAAGACTTTCATTTACTATTAGCTTGCACTGAACCCATGATAAGTGACACAGATAAAGGATATACTATAAGACTGTTTTAAGACTTTCATTTACTATTATCTTGCACTGAACCCATGATAAGTGACACAGATAAAGGATATACTATAGACTGTTTTAAGACTTTCACTTACTATTATCTTGCACTGAACCCATGATAAGTGACACAGATAAAGGATATACTATAGACTGTTTTAAGACTCACTTACTATTATCTTGCACTGAACCCATGATAAGTGACACAGATAAAGGATATACTATAAGACTGTTTTAAGACTTCACTTACTATTATCTTGCACTGAACCCATGATAAGTGACACAGATAAAGGATATACTATAAGACTGTTTTAAGACTTTCACTTACTATTATCTTGCACTGAACCCATGATAAGTGACACAGATAAAGGATATACTATAAGACTGTTTTAAGACTTTCACTTACTATTATCTTGCACTGAACCCATGATAAGTGACACAGATAAAGGATATACTATAAGACTGTTTTAAGACTTTCACTTACTATTATCTTGCACTGAACCCATGATAAGTGACACAGATAAAGGATATACTATAGACTGTTTTAAGACTTTCACTTACTATTATCTTGCACTGAACCCATGATAAGTGACACAGATAAAGGATATACTATAAGACTGTTTTAAGACTTTCACTTACTATTATCTTGCACTGAACCCATGATAAGTGACACAGATAAAGGATATACTATAAGACTGTTTTAAGACTTTCCCTTACTATTATCTTGCACTGAACCCATGATAAGTGACACAGATAAAGGAAATACTATAAGACTGTTTTAAGACTTTCACTTACTATTATCTTGCACTGAACCCATGATAAGTGACACAGATAAAGGAAATACTATAAGACTTTTAAGACTTTCATTTACTATTATCTTGCACTGAACCCATGATAAGTGACACAGATAAAGGAAATACTATAAGACTTTTAAGACTTTCATTTACTTTGGTCTTGGATTAAGCATTTAATAAATCACAATTGATAATTGCTATGATAATAATCGTCCAGTTGACTCGAAAGGCCGAAAATGTTGCTGGATCTATAGGAATTATATGAGCAATTTCTCCTTCTTCAATATCATTTATTGAGCAATTTTAATATGCAAGCTCTTTTAATTTTTGTAATGTCTAAGAAATGATGTTTTGTAATAAGTAGAGAATACTAACATCAATGGCTGGTTTTATGGCCAGATTTTTCACAATACAGTGTACATGTCTCATTGGTTATTATCATTAATATCATTAAATAATTAATCTGAAACTCATTAGTCAATATATCATGATTCTTTTCAATTGCAATCTCATATTATGATATCATTTATTTAATTGGAAATTTAATTTATGAAATCCAAACTTTTGACAAATGTTGTGAAAATGACAGCTGTATTGATTGTATGTCAATAAACTTTTTTTTCCTTCTTTAGATAGACCCAATTGCAGTATTGTAACTTACTTTTACTATTCCGTCCATTTATTTTTAGTTTATTTACATTGTGTTCTGTAGACTGATTTCATGTTGATTTTATATCTCAATGTTTGGAACCCTTACAATATCTCAGATTCCAGTAGTTTATTTGGACTAATCTGGTTTTTTTTTTCACTTGGTATATTGTGAATGGTCTAAATTCATTTGGACAATTTGCTTATCAAACTTTGCAAGCTATTGTTTAAATTTGATTTAAGACAAAATAAGACCAAATGTTCTACTTCATAGCCTCAGATGTTTAATTTATTTGTTTATTTATTTTGATTATATATTATGCTATAATGTGAATATAATGTAATTAAAAAATGTTGTGAAAAATCAAACCAAATCAATTATTATGTACTGTAAAGTTAGCTTCCTTAACCCTTAGAATGCTGGATAAATTTCTAAAAACAGATTTTTCTGTCATCTACTTTCCCAAACCTGAAATATCTACTTAATTTTGATGAGGAAAGCTACACAGACTAGCAAACATGTTTGATCACAGGCCAGCCGTCAATTAACTTAGTGGCTGGCCTGGATCTAACCTGTTTTCTTAAGCATGAATTAAGTCGTTTCCAGCACTATAAGGGTTAAATGTCATTTAAAATGATGTGAATAAGTCATGAGCTGTGTTATATACATTGTATATACATGCATTATATATTGAGGGCTCAATGCAAGACTATAGTAAGTGCTTCCCAAACATTGAGCACTTACTATAGTCTTGCACTGAGCCCTTGATGTATATTCAAAAGGGATTGTGGTCAAAATGAGAACTTTCTCACAAGTTCCTTTTTCCTACAATGTTTTGAAGGACCATTTACTGGAGTGTATGACAAGCAGTATGTTGATGATGATGATGATAGTGGGGTAAATGTGACTGTTATTGGTTAGTTTAACTGTCATTTTATTGCATTAATTGAGCATAAAATACAACATGATTGTTCAAGATCATCCAGTTGTTTGTGTGTTTATTTTACCCGTTATGGGGGGGATGAGCAAAAATTTCTTTTTTTGTCACCGTTGAATCAAGGGGGCATGGGCCTCCGTGGCCTAGTGGTTAGAGTACAGAACATGAAATCACATGGTCCCTCTCCGCGTGGGTTCCAATCCTGAGAGGGATATGGATTTTCATGAGAGGCAGTCTCCAAACTGACTTCTGGAATGCTGATGGCTCTACCCACCTTGACCAGCCCTTATGGGCAGTTGTGTATGGGGTCTTCCTCAATCATTAAGAGTCAGGCATCGCTACATAACTGAAATAATGTTGATGTGATGTAAAACCCATAAAAAAATCAAGGGGGCAACACTATATGGCTGACATTTTGTTTGAACTTCAAACAAAGCTGTAGACGAAACAATGGAAGTCAATATATAGTTGACTCAAACCAGGATTTTCCTATGACCCCCTTGATTTTTATGCCAATTTAGGGAACTTTGACCCCTTATAAATGGAGCTGTTACTGAAAAATAGTTATTTTAAGGGTTATATCATAGAATAGGGGGTCATTTAAGTACTTAATAAGTTGGGGGCCAACCTGTTCAAATGGATTCAGTATGCATTTTTTATTAACAAAAGAGCCCACGAAACACTGTATTAAAAACGACCCATTTTTTAAGTTTAAACATGTTTATTCCTTTAAAATTTACAGTGGAATGCTTTTTATAACTATAACCAACTCTTGTGGAAAGTCAAATTAAAAAAAAAATTGGGGTGTTATGTAACATCATTAATCAGTGTCTTATATTAGTGAAATGAGTTTTAAGTGTAAAAGGGAGATAACCCAAACTTGAGGTATAAGTTATTTCTATATGGATTATCTCTCTTTGACCATTACCTTGCTTTGGAAAAAAGCTGTTACCTAGGGAAGGAGGATTGAGCACTGGAAGGAAAATCGAAAACAAATAAATAAATAAATACACACGCTTTATTTTGAAGAAACGTCTTCTTAATTAATTCCCCATCCTAGACCTTTACGAACACAACAGGGGTCGTTCTACAACAACAATGATTCATGGATCGCTACCCAATTCAAATGATATTGACGCGATGTATAACCATAACTAACCAACAGACAAGACTGAGTTATTATAACTCAGACGACGAGCAAGTATTGAACAGCAACTATCCGCACATACATGCCACAGCAAAGGGCTCTATATATCTTGATATCAGATCGAAAGATAATCAAAGCGCTGATAGCGCTGAAGGACTAAGGTGCGTTTAAAGCAAGATGATTGAGGATACATTTAAAAATTTCTTTGGGCAACGTCTTGAGAAAAAAAAGCTGTTCCTTTTACCACCATTACTGTAACTATTATTTCTGTGAACATAGACTGAAAGATAGTCTATTTTTCGAACATCTAGACATTTTACGATTTCCCATAATAATGATAGAGCAAAACAAAGTGAGTAAATCCGGACTACATTCCTAGTTCCAAGAAGGTATTAGTCCGCACAGTGAAGGCGGATGTTTATTGAGTAATTGGGGTCAGACCGCTGTTTGTGTATCGATAAAGTACCGTCCCTCAAAAAGTGGTAAGTAAATTCAATGAACTTAATTGCGTAGGAGCGTTTTCAACATGGGGGCCATCTTGACGCCGAGGGGTATCTACGTTGCTGTGATCATTAACGTCGTGTTTTTGAGGTCGGGTGTCATGGGTTCGATCCCCGGTTGGACATTTTAATGTTTGTTGTAAAGTGTCCTTTGGCGAGGAACATTTCAAAGTCAACAAAGATTAAGAAGACAGAAGATCAACATTTGTTTAAAGTAACGACAAAACGAAAATAACTAGCAAAAACACTTCAAAGTAGATGGAAGGGTTTAGATTCCGATCGGGAAGTTAATGTTCGTAATTTTCATTAGGTATACGTTTAATAATAGGCAAATGGCAATCCTTATTCAATGAATCGTCGCCTTCACACAAGCGTGTGATGAATGCTACAAATCCAGTGTTACAAACGCAGAACTTGCAAGAAAAAGTATGTCTATGATAAAATAGTTCTAATCAAGAATGGTTTATCCATGTCTGTTTGCTGCATTTAACAGGGATATTCCTGTAGAATGATATCTGCTCTGTTTGATAAGTAGCCTTTCTTAAAATGACTATTTCAAAGTTTGCGTTTTGTGAGTAATTATTGTTGAAATGGTTAAATGAAAACCACGTCATTGATTGTTCTATTTCTTTATTTAAATGATGAAATTTGAAATGAACATTCGTGCCTAAGTCTAATACTTTTATTATATTCTTTGGTATCATTTAATCCGTAGTAGACGTTTTTATTAAAATCGATATATTTAAAGTGAGATAATTTTCCTGTTGACTAGCACAATGCCGATGGTTCTTGAGTGAGTCACTGTAAACAAATATACCTAAAATACCGCTCACTAGATGTAACCTTCCTCCCCGATATAGATCGTAAGCACCATTTTAAGTTCTGATATTATTCGTAGCTCTAAGTATAAGGAGACGGCTTAGTATCAATTCTTTTTCCTTTAGCAAGTAAATAAAAGATGATAGATGTTATGAAATTGCAATTTCCACAGAGTTGCTGGGGATCATTGTTGTTCTTGTGTTATTTCTTTGTGTGTGTGATAGATTTGGGGTTTTCGTTTCAACGATGTTTGTTTAGATCTAAATACATATGAAACCACGCAAGAGTCAGATTCCCAGATTTTGCAATTTCTGGCCAAGTCAGTGTTGTCTGCTGTAGGATATATTCAACAACAGTTATGTTAAACCAATAAGTAGCAAAACTAAAAAAAAACATGAAAGTAGGAAATGGAAATGCAGGTGGTTTTATTGAATGAATGGCATTAAATACCAATTGTTTATTACTAAGGAAACCCATGACGTAAGCTTTTGTCGAACATATCGGTTATGGTAAAATGGACTGTTCCAAACTATTGGCTTAATTTAAAGTTTATCCTTCATCATGTCAACCGACGAGTTTTCTTTACAACTAGACATTGTCCATGTGCTGTAAAAACTAGTCCTTATTTTGTTGTTGTACTTTGGATTAAACACCATATTCAACAGTATTCCTCCTTTAAATCGTAGGCCTGTGTTATCGATCATTCTCTTGAGATTTCCTCACAAGCAAAGGCCTAACATTAAAACACCACCAGCTATCATTCTTCTCTTGCGCCAGGATTCTTTGTTTTCTTGTGTGTTTACAGCAAGGGAGTTTAAACACGTAAATATGAGGGACATGGTCAAATGGAATTGCCTTGTTAAAGTCGGATGGGGCCTGCGTGGTGTGGTGGTTAGAATATAGAACGTAAAACGAGTTGACGCCCCTGGGTGTGGCTTCAAATTCCGTTGACAATATATTTGAATATTCATGAGAGGTTGCCCAATGGGTGATTTACAGTTTGCCGATGGTTCTATCTAATTTGACAAGCCCTTATATGCTTTTAAACGTTGGGCTCCAAACCTCGCAAATTGACGAGACATACAATATTTGTGAATTTCATGTACCTATTCGGTGTTATAAAACACCATGTTCTTCAACAGTTCATTGACGAGGGTTCGTCTCTTAGCTTTGTCATGTGGGTTCTAACACAGAGCTTGACGCAAAGGGCTATGCATGGCTCAGTGGTTATGGTGGTGGGACTGTTTGTTGGGGATACGGGTTTAATCCCCACTTGTGCCGAATGTTTAGTGAAAGGGATTTATGGCTTTAGGCACCGCTCACGAGCTTGATATCGCAGTACTACTAGGCCATGTTACTGGTTTAATTATCTTGCCAACAATGTATTTCGTGGCTACCTTTTCACGACTACATAGTAGTTCGATAGCTAAGTATTTCTTGACCAGTACTCTTTTCGTTATTCCATGCTGATTTCCTAGACTTTTATAGGCTAACAAGCCATAACTGTTATCTAGGATTACACGCCGTGTCAATATGTCTTACAGTTTTATTTCGGCTTATTTAGTACAAACAATGGTGACAAAGAGAGATTGGAAATTAGATAAAGCACCTTAAAAGAAAAGCAGCGTCTCTTTATTGAATAAACACATGTGTTCCATGATAAAAAATAATGAGTTTCTTTCTATAACATTTTATTGCATTTATATCAAATGTATTTCACAAACGTTTGTATCAATATGTTAACAGTTTTGTCGTTAAGTTAAATACAGGTCTTGCGTTCGAAACAAAGTTCGTTATGATCAATCTGTTTATCATAGCTAACTACTTTTTGTCGTTTGCTTGTGAAGAAACAGTAAGCGTCATTGATAACATCAGCTTAAACTGGTTTAATGTCCTATGTGATATAACTTAATTTCTATTTAAAAGGAAAAACACTGTGTTCTTGCTGTTTAATTCATGATCGTAATGAATAATCGCTTATTACTTGATTATTTTGTTTTTTGTTTAATGAAGACATTATATAATGTATCGATTGCAGTTTCTTTTTATCACAATTTTTACTCAAATAGAGAAATGACCTTCATATGAATCATATCTTTTTGTTATGCTATTTTCGTCTGCTGCAATGACGTCATTTAACTACCACATATTAAGCGTGGTTATGTCACTCAATATGACGTCACGTCATATTGTTTATTTTCCCCAAAAGTAAGCATTCTGCTGATACGCTTAGGAATAAAGTTTTAATAATCATGAACTAATGACTACATGTTGGTGTCGGTATAAATCATCTATCTGAACTACTATTTACAATGTCTATCCTATAGCATCCCAAATACTTATTGAAATACTTTATGACAATACACTTTATATATAATCAAAATTTAGATGATATTCAAATGCCTATTCAAATCATTGCTTGACGGATCCAGTCGTAAAACCTATGTGTGTAGTTGATACACAGACACTCCATACATACTATCCTTTACAACACTGATATACAGTCTGTGTCGTGTTTTACAATAAATCACCATCCATGGACACTCCACTCCGTGTGTCTCATCTAGTATAACCTGACTATGGTTACCCTCAGTAGATAGTTGATGGATGTTGTGTGACCCGCGCCCAGGTATATAAACATTATCGTTCCTATCTACAGCCAGACCACGTGGACGGGCCAGACTGACCGCGGTGTACACGTGTTGTACTGTACCGTCAAGGGTTAGACTCGTTACAGTGTTATTGGACCAATCCGATACGAAAACGGTTTGTTGGTCTGTACTGATACTAATATAATCGGGACTTATAAACAGAGCATCTCCGGCTTTATTTGTTTTAAATGTTTTCAGTACTTTTCCATTCATATCAAATATTTTAACAGACGGGTCCGGATAACAAAATGAAACAATAAGTGTATTGTTAGAATAGACAACACCTCGACAACACAGACCTACCTTCAACATTTTCAGTACAGACAGGGATTTACCTACTTTCAGAAATACCAACTTACCCTTATTACCGGCATTACAAGTAACGACAATCTGGTCCCGATTCACACATGTTATATCCCACGGTTGTGTGGGTAGTTTTATACAGGATACAAGAGTGTTGGTATCTACATCCGCGACCTTAACACTGAAGTTATTATAATCGACCATAGCCAGCTTCGTCTGGTCTATCATTACTCCTCCTGTAATCCAGCAGGGCTCCTTGTCTGTAGAATGTCGAACGTCGATGTTACCAACATAACTCGGTGTAGGTTGGTCGGAAGTTTTGACGGAAACATCAGGACACGTGGATTGACTGTTAGTTTCTTCGCCATCTTTTATTTCTTTAATTTGACCGAGACTGTCGAGCGAATCCAAGAATTTGCGTATTTTCTCGTTAGGTTGGAACTTGTAATTCTTTACTTTATTATCTTTTGACAGTTCGTCAGCCTTTTCCCCGTACATTTTGATGGTAGCCGCTGCCCTTTTACAACAAATCACCAGCTGCCTTTCTTGTTTGTATTTGTTAAGATCCTCCAATTTTGATGATAAACTATGAATGTCGGATAACATCGAATCACATCTTTTATCTATGGTCTCGAGTGTGTTCTTATCGATATCTCTCGCAATCTGGACCTCCCTCATTGCTGCTTTCTCTAGTGAGTCTAACTTGTTGTTTATTTCTGTCCTAAAGTGGTGTAGGTCTGAAATAAAGTTTGCATGTATTGTTGCTACATCCTTCATGTTACTAGTCGCTCTATCTTTGGTTTCCTGTAGAAGTCGGATCAGATTAGCGGACGCTTTCTCTAGGGCTACGTATTCATTGCTTTTGTGGAAACCAATCGCTATGTCGTTAATGTATTGTGTACTGCATTGCTTGTGATCGATAGTAGCACAAACAGAGCAGTAAAACTGACCATCAGAACTGCAGTAGAACTCTATAGGCTTGTTGTTGTGTTTTGGGCACATATTGTCCTTGTCAGACCTGGGTTTCTGTTTGGGCATACTGTCCTGGTCCATTAATAGATGGCCTTTTGTAACTGTTGTCTTAGTATGGGCTTTCCTACAGCCGTGACAGAGGTACTCATTACACACAGTACAGTAGGACACAGCAGGTTCGTCTTCATTATCTCCTTTACATGGATCACACAGCAAGCTTGTTTTACGAGCATCACTCCCAGTTGGTCTTCTTCCGGATACTTCCATGTTCCTGAAAAGAAAATGAAATTCAATACAACTTAGCTCTCTTTTAGGAATTACACCAACAATACGGATTCTTTCTCAACACATCCTCGCCTTCTGAACACATGTTCCATCAACTTTATCTCTATGGTTGTGCAAGGGACTCAAGAACCCCATAGTCCAGCCCAAACTGTACCACTGGCTTTGTGGGAATGTCCTTTTACAAGACATTGCAGAGTTCACGCCTAGTGTAGGTGAATCTAGAAAACCAAGATAAAATTGAAGACTAGTTGGCACGGGGCAAAAATGTATTCAATTGATTTCCTTTACATTAATTTGCTACGATATTTCGACTCCCAGTATAAGGGAACCAGATTTCGAAAACACCATTGTACGATGAGAGTTATTTATTTCATTCGAAGGGCTTGAAAGTTGTACCAATTTTTGCTTTTTGAATTTCTTTCGTCAATAATTATATATGCAGCTTGCATAAGTACAAAAATATAAACAAAACGTTACACAAGCAAATGAAATATGGTTTTCACACCATCTTTTTTCGAGCAATTTCTCCTTTTCGCACAATGTTTTCTGCCCTATCAGGAGATTGTTTTTCAATTTCATTGCACTTTGAAATGTCGTATGCAAACTACTTTTTCAATAATAGGCGTAGGAGCTGGGGACTGGCCGGTCCCCCAATATCAAGGCGGGGGGTGGGGGGGCGGGGCAGAGTATAATTTGCCCCCCCATATTCACAATGGCAAATGAAGATATTTGAAAAGAAATATGAAAGAAACGAAATTTAACAACAGAATAAAGATAAATGTGTATTTTAGTGCTTTATCTAATACCAATTCGCCTTTTGTTAAGAACAATAATCAAAATCTTTTTGACGTCATCATCGCAAATGGCATTCTGAACACATCGGGTTTATCCAATGAAAACTCGGCTGACAAAAATACCCGGGAAGTGTTGATTAACGAAAACAGTGTTCTAGGCACAGGGGTCCGAAGTTAAGGTATTACGGCTATGTATTAATCCATTTATACATAGCCGTAAGACTATCATAACTTCGAACCCCTGTGGTTCTAGGGGGTCAAACTCAAGTTTGTCTTCAATTGTTAGCTAAAGTTTAAACAATAATTAAACTTTTTATCTATTCGTAATAGTCGAATCCGTGGCTGTGACAGCCTGGTCGCTGTCACTATTTGTTTAGATCAATACATTTGATTTCCGCGTGAGATGGAGACCTGGTATATCCGTTTTTCTTTTTCTTTTTTTTTATTCTTTTTTTATTAAAGATACACATTTTCATACGCTTTCTTTTAATTCTTATGTTTTTAAATTTGTAAATGCATGAATAGTCATGAAAAAGTTTGGGAGGTTGTGTTGAAAACGCTCCTACGCCTATGCAATTTGGGACAGTCGAACAATTTGCGTTTGGTAAAGGGAACCGGCTTTACGACTCGATAGGTTGTAAAATGGCCGCCGTGCAGACGCGTTTCGCTATGACGTCAAATACAAACGAAATATACGTGATAAGAGTGTCGGTTCATTTCATGATTTTGGTTCCAAACACTCTTAACCATTTTGTTTGTTTTGCAAGACGGATATAAATGAAAATTTCTAATAACCTTAGATCTTTATGCCTGTCTCTACTCTTTCGGGCTGTAGTAAAGATGCTTACAGAGTATAGTGCCCATTTGGGGCCGTTTATAAATATACGAAAATGTAGAATATATATATGTGTGTGTTTTAAGGGTTTATCCTCAATACATCCGTTTTATAACAACCTTCCTTTGTTTCACCACTTCTATGCTAGAGCTCGACAACGTCTTGCCCAAGGCCACTCGCATAAATTGCATTTAAAAATGAACCACAAAAGCTTAATATCTATACATACATGCATTCAAGACAGCTTTAAACACATTTGCATCAAACAATACTTCAAGTATATAGCATCATTCAAATGTCAAAGGGGAAATATTTCTATATGCATATGACACAGAAGGTCAAATTGTGTATACATTAAACGAGTCTTTAAGTGCAAAAAATTAAAATAAAATATCTTATGAAAACATATTCATATGAAGGCATCAAACGTGTGCACTGCTAAAATAATTTCGGATAAAAAGATAAATAGCTTGATATCCATATAAATAAGCATGTTATATTTCTATTAACAACTTTGCAGCAGACGAAAACTTAGATACAAAAAGGAATCAAATACCAAAGGACAAATATAGATCAATACAGGCATTAGCCGTTTTCTCTAAACACGACACTTGAAATACAAAACATATCAAGCAAATATCAAAGTTACTGATGTCTGTTCATACAGACATTCAAAACGTTCTCAATACACATTTCAAGCAGACGACAGTAAAACACAAAACCAGTTTAGTTGAATAAAAGGCCAATAAGCATACATACCTTGTTATAAGTGTATCTTAAATGAGACATTCAGCCATGTGTTCCAATTTCAATTTTCTCCATTTAGTTTCCATTATGTGTATACAAGTTGAAAAAATGTTTGACAAAAGAACCCGAACCCGCATAGTCGAGGGCTCGTCTCCTTCTGCTTTGTTAACCCTAACGACAGATAAATACATCCGGGTTTCTCTCGTTGTGGTTAGTTCGATTGAATTAGCATAAATAGGTCAAGCGACACATACCTAGTTTTAAGTGTACTTTAAAGGTATAAACATCCAGCAATGTGTTTCACATTCCATTCTTTCCATTCAATTTCCATTCTCTCTGTACAAGATGGTAACATGTGTTTAAAGGATCCGGACAAAGGTTTGGTATAACTCCAGTCGTGGGCTCGTCTCTAGCATTGTTACCACTAACGACAGATAGATACTTCCGCTTTAGGCTGGTACCCGTTTTACTCAAGTATCTCTCTACCCGATGAAGTCTAAATGATCCAATGAGAATAAATTATCAGACCAGTGCATTGTAATAAGCTAACCTTACATTTTCGTCTAATAAGATATTCATTTCAACAATAGGATAAAATGTTGTAAAAAGGTAGAACATCGTTTACTCACACTTCTGAAATGCAGTGCTGAAATGAAGTGATATGAAGAAATAGTCAATTGGGTATTGATTATTTGTTTCGATTGCCAAAAGTGATATGTCTTCCTTACAGGGTGTTAAATTATAGTTTGTACAGGTATTATCTATACAACAGCTGATAAGAATATTTGGCTTCGAAACAGGTCGTCCCGGGTTCGATCTAAGATAGCCTTAGTAAGACAGACTTAGTTTAAACTTTTGCTTACATCGATTGCGATAGCTGCTTATTATTTCATTATTGGAACGTCCTCCATTAAGAAAACAGTTGAACTATTGCCCAGTCATTTCAACTCAAACCAAAAAGCCCAGTATAATTTGCAGATGGAGTAAGTTTAATTTTTGTAATTAATAAACGTTTTATATATTCACTGGTAGTAGATACATGTTACTAGTAATTAACCTTGTATTGTGGAGTTTCAACCAATTTGCATTAGACGACTTAACAAATGAGCTCATACAGGAAACATTGAGGATTAAACGCCTGACTGATAGACACTTTTCCCATCTGAGGCGACTTCGTATTGCTAGGTTGCGCAAATTACGGGGATGTTTGATTTTATTTGTGGCTTGGAACTGTAAAATCAGATTTACAGTTAAAAGCACTGGGAAATAAAACTTCTTTTTGCATTATTACAAATTGAAGGGAAATATTGGAGAATTTGTAATTCTTAAACGGACACATAACCTTCTTAATCAACGTTTATTGCTATTGGTAAAAAAGTGGATTTTTTTTTGTTATGAAGGAGTCGTATCGATTTAAGTGTAGTATGAAGTCTTGATCGAAATATCAAAGTTGATCACACGGTGTAAGTTGTTCAATACCTCATTGATAAACGTTCTGTATATTACTTCATTAGTGAATAACTTAGCCATTTACCCTTACATGGACGAATTTCTATGCAGCAGACAATACGAAGTTATCACGGAGAAAATAAGACACAGATGCCCGCATATTGTTCTCCTTGAGATATTGTGTGGGCTTGTGCAAATTGCCGGAATGTTTCCACTCAATTGTACTTTGATTTCGTAAAGAATACTTTTAAACTTAAACTCATTCAATTGTTTGTTTGTTTTAAACGGTGTGTGTGCTTACTACATGTATTTATCGGTCTTATAGTGGCACAAACGATATTCCATTGTGCTATTTTCCCCATTATTTCTAAAATAGTCAACTTAAAACACCTCTTTAATCGTATCTGCCCAAAAGAGTATATAAACGACTGTTAATTTACGTTAAAGGTTGATTGATAAGATATGTCTTCGTGTGCTCTAAATATTGTAATTTGGTATTTTGCTGATTTTATTGAACTCTGTGTCGTACGATACATTTAACTCCACATTGATTGTTTTTCAAAAACATTTTTTATTGAAAGCAAATCGGCCTTCCTATTTCATCTTGGAAATATATATTTCTCGAAACAGGTACTTTTCTATCAGGAAACACGTTATACGTGTTTATCTGAGGTAATCGTTAAACTTACAGGGCCATTTTGGATTATGGAATACTTATTTTCCGTTGTTCATACTACAACTTATTGTGCAAAGGGCTTTACAAACGTTCTTGCATCAGACGAGCTTTGAGAAAAGCAGTTAAGTGAAGCATTAACCCTTCATATGTCGGGCACCAGAACACAACTTTATCATCCTCTCCTTTTAATGTATTCTTAACTGTTTCGCATCGATTGCGTTAAGTTTTACGAACATATATTTAACGCTCTCGATTTTGCTTACCGAAGATATAACCAGTACTAAAACCAAATGTGGATGAATGAAAAGTCGCAAGCTCAACCCTGCTCATCTGGTTCGAACCCATGACCTTAGTTTCCCGCATAAAAGGTCCTTCATCCTTCATGTGCATTCTAGTTCCATGCATTGGAAGGCTTTTAGAAATGCGGTTAAGTGAAGTAGTAACATATTAACATATGCTATGTACCCGAACGCAATGCTATTAGTGTGTTTATTTTCTAATTTCGTATATTTTAAACTAAGGTTTATCCCTCGCGAGTTTGTTACACGTATATGTAAAAGATAATAGCAAAGTAATTCGATGCATAAAACGCCCCAAATTATAGGCCTTGAGTTCAATGGCTATGCAGTGTAATTTCCATTTATTAACCCTTAGAATGCTGGGTAATTTTCTATAAATAGATTATTTTGTCGTCTGCTTATCAAAACCTTAATATCGGCTTCATATTGATGGAGAAATATTCTCACAGTAGCAAACAGGTTAGATGACAGGCCAATTTACTTTTCTTGTTATTAAACGATAATATTGGTGCACGTTGTTAAATCGCATGGGTTCTTTTTCAATGGTTATACACCATTTCTTTTGTTCGGGTCGTCACAGTCTACAACCCACAACCTTCCACACAAGCTGTAGACATCATACATATGCGCCTGCAACCCGACACGTGAGGTCAGGTTACTATCAGTGTATGTGTAATCGCTGGGTGTCTTAAACCCTGTTCACATTTATGTCATGCTATATAGCCACTCTTTCTCGCTTCGGATTGGCGAAATTATTTCAAGATTAAGTCTGAGATATCCTGGCTTAGATGATTTCACTGTGGAACTACAGTTTGGCATGTCTGACGTAATTTGGTTATACAACGGGGTTTATTATTATTTCGTCTAAGATATAAATTGGTAAATATCCGACGCACCTCGGCCAATCAAATTTCAGAAGAAGTATCGATTATGATCATGGGCTTTGTATGCCTACATACATAGAAATGGACTTCTTGGAAGAATCCATTATTAATGGTCTATTCATTGAAATGTATTGCGTGTACATATTTAAAACCAGTGTATATGTTAACTTAACAGTTTTCCCCATACAACCTGAGAAATCATTTATCCATATAACAAAACGTTTCAATGACACACTACAAGATCGATTGTTTCTGATTTTTCTTATGACGATGTCAATATAGAAAGAACTACTTGCCAATGGGATTCCCCAAATATAGGCCCGGCCTATTTTGATATCTTATTAAACAATTAGTTATCGATGCATGATGGTGCCAGTTAAAACCCTTCTCAGAATACGCTACACCAAACGTCAAGAGACCAAACTGATTTATTTTTAAACAGTATGGAAGGAAGATAATCTTAACAAACATAGTCAGTTGTTTGACGGAGTCTTGACGCCGAGGGGTATCTTCGTTGTAGTGGTTAACGTCGTGTATTTGAGATCTGTGATCATGAGTTCGTTCCCTGGTCGCACATGGTAACGTAAGCAGACACCATTACCTAATAAGATATTTGTTGAAAGCACCGATAAACCAAATCGAATCAGCAATATGGCACGAAAGTAAAAGTCAAAGCAGTCCAAAGGGTTTAGATCCAGATCTTACCTTTTTAAGGAAGAATCTATTACGCTAAATATTAAGAATGGGTTGACCCGAAAACAATCTTAACTGTGGTAAAAACTAGCTAAACAAAGATATGAGGGAACAAGTGTATGCGTTGACAAGGGTAAAAATAGAAACCATGAAATATTTCCAATTTAGATTGGCTAAACGTTCATGTCAGGTGTAATTTGATATAAAAACATGTAATTTCTTCCTCTATCGGAATGGTTAACACATCGTTGTCAAGTGTCGTTGAATGGTATAATTATAAAGCTTCAATAGGATCCTTTCAAGGAATTATAGACATATAATCTGTGTTTTCACATGCTTTGTGTCCCATATTGTATTGGATCCAATCCAAAAGCGTTAAAACCGATCTATTGTAAGTTTCCCTCAAGTAAGATAATTTCCCGGTGGATCAGCACAACGCCGACGGTTTTTGAAACAGCGAAAAAAATAACTGAAGCACCGTTAGGTGAATTTCAAATAACCTCGCCTTTATTTAGGTTGTAAGCACCATTTTAAAATATAAGTAGACGGCGTAGTATCATTCTTTTCTCTTTAACAAAATAAAAATAAAAAGATGTTATAAAATTGCAATTCTCAAGGATATATTTTTGATTTAATGTTGTTTTGCTTTATTTCTTTTGTGTGTGCTAGATTTTGGGTTTATTTCGTTCAACAATGTTTTTTAGATCTAAATACATATACGTATTGAATCACGCATGAGTCAGATTCCAAGGCTATGCAAATTCCTGCAGATTAATTCGGCGTCGTCTGCTACAGGAAATATTCAACAACAGTTTCGTTGACAAAGGTAATACGTAAAATAAAAAAAGGTACGTGACGTACAAAATGGATATTTCTATAAAAATCGGCGAATTTGTTTGATGAATAGTATTAGATTCCAGTTGTTAAATACCGACAAGGAAGATTATTTGAGCGGGAAACCCATGACGTAAGCTTTTTCGAAAATGGTAATAGTGAAATAGGACTGTTTCAAAATGTGCATCATTCATTATTTAAAACGATAATTTCTTTACATCCTGTTATATTATTTCTCATTGGATGATAATATAAATTAAGAACGACAAAATATGTATGCGTTCTAACTATACGTGTTTATTCTATGACTTCTATTACAAGGGTGAATATCTACAAAAGAGTAATACATATGAATACTATCAAATAAAGGGATATAACCAATACATGCTTAACTATAGGCCTTTTCAGAAACGTAGTTTGTCTCCCTTTGTAAAATCGGGCCACATTCGGAATACCTCCACTTCCGGGTAGTATTTTCGAAAGAACAATGTGGGCAAAGGAAAAAAAAACGATCGCTATCGATCGGATTTTTGAAATTTATAAGCTTCATGTACCAAAATTAAAGATTTACATACAAAAACATCAACAGAATGATTTGTTGTTGGCTGTTGCCAAGCCTCGTTATAAAAGGAAATTAGATTAAATTGAATTAAATGAGACCCGAATAGCGCACCGCAGTTCAGTTAGAACATGACATTCCGTGGGGAAAAAAGGCAAATAAGTATATGTTTTTGTCTGAATTAAATGCTTTGACAGATCAAAAATGTGTTAATCGGCTGGTTGATGGAAGGAAAGAATGAATGGAACACATATTTCTAGAATGTTATAACAAATTTGCACTAAATTCGATTTACGGATTTTAAATAAGATAGAACAAACATCAGCACTTTTGTCAATAATGTGTAGAGGTAATGTTTCTCCAATAAGTATATATTCTCTTTTCTTAAAATTGAAATTTGTCGTATAAATAAAGTACCTAAAATAGTGAATTAGTTGTTATATGAGGTTCTCTGTCAGCCTACCTTTGATGATATATTGTATCCAAATATTAAGGGCTATGAAAACAGTCCTTGTCCATTTTTCCACCTGTTGAAACTACATTCAAATAACGATCACTGAATAACGAGGGACACAGGATTGTGGAGATCTTTTATATGTTTAAAGGACCTCAGATTGCAGATGGTTAATTACACTATCTCTCGATCGGCTAGACAATAAAGGGTGTGACATGAACATATGGTGCAAACGTGGCAGATTGGTGTTAATTTGCATCAAGACTCTTAATCCTTGTGATAGCCAAAGTTTGTTAATTGACCCTTTAAATGTAATTAAGAAGGAAAACTGGCAACAATCCATTGAATTGAAAAGAGATGACATATGTGTAGATTATCATTTTAATGATATATAATTACAAAACAAACTCAATCAAAAACACAATCGTTCTTGTTAAACAACAATTATAAGAGACATTTAATCAAAAGATTACTACGCAATTAATTATAGTTCAAAGTAAGAGAAACAATATTTTCTAGCAAATCTTTGAACTATTTATCAATATAATTACAAGGCAAAAAGTCGTCAACAAAGTGAGTGAAACGTTCCAAATAAACCCTTATTGCCGAATCTGACTCTTAAGTCTGTTCAAAAGTTTACTTCAAAGACCAGGGGTGGTCCAAAGGTTGTTTTTTTCGTTCTTTAAAAGAAGCCTCATTTTACATAATGTAATTCTGTATTACATCGCATGAACCATAAAGTCATAACTATTTGGGGTAAAACAGAACAAACTAAACATACATGTCGGCAAATCAAGACATATGGGTTCAACAAATTTGTAACGTAAGACGTAGGCAAATGAATTTTCTACATAAGGACTTCCCATTTAGTCTACATCCCATTAAGGTTTCAATTCCCACGTTGTCTACAGATTTAATTTCCAAAAGATCTACAGTTTAAAGAAATATTTTCATTTCATTTTTTATTGATTAAAATATCTTCAAAAGATTTAGATAATTCTGGATCTGCATAATTTGTTAGAAGCATATTACGAGAAATAGTGTAGACCAACATAAGAAAAATCTCAGTTTAGTTTTAGAGTCATAAACGATTTTTGCATTTTTTTGCCTTTTCTTATCTGGATCTACACTTTATACATATTTTTCTTTCCCACCAACCCTCCATAGAAAAAGTGATTATAGGTTGGATTGATTTTCTACTCAATTAGTGTCAAAAACAACCCAATTTTCACATGTAGGTGAGATGGAACTTCTGTCTGAAATGGTGTGAAAATTGGTAAATTAGACTGTAGACAAAATGGGAATAAGCCTTGTACATAACAAAACGACCTGACACTCAGTAACATAGGGAATTAACATTATAAAGGGTTGATGCGTATTTGGCCGAATAAAGAGGCTATATAAAAGATCGTATATTTATTTCCTACGTTATGCAGTTGACCAATAAAAGAAGCAATAAAACCCTCGACGTGAAAGATATGTATCTTTTGAAGCTTGCCGAAATAAACAGGCGCGCATCACATCATGTTTCGTTGACACATAGTTGTGTGTTTTATGGCTTCGAGGCATGCCATTGGTTGCCATATAATGACGGAATCATATTTTGATTGACTTTGCAAAGTCAGATTAGGATAAATCGTTCTGCTTGAAGGGTCTTGGAAACAGTAATTCTAAGTAGAGTGAATGGTATGGACATGTTTTAAATCGGAGGAATCTAACGTTGACTCGGTAGGTGTAATTATTGTTGAAGCCCGATCATTAAACATGAATAAAATCAATTCAATAATTTCTTATAAATTAACTTTTATTTGTCACTCTTATTGGACGTAATTTGATGGAATGTCCCATAAATAAGTAGAACATTTATTAAGTAGGTTTGATCAGCTTGCATCATATCATCTGTTCATTGTGTTTGCATTTACATGGTACAATATCATTCGAAAATGTAAGATTGCAAAATGGATTTTAAATAATGTTATCATAAGTTAAGGCAATAATCAAACAGATCTACATCATCGTATTCTATACTTTAATTAATGTTTTAGCAGAGGATCGACTCCTCTCACTGAAAATGAATCGCAACGTTGTACCCGCGTTGGTATACAGTGTTTTATCTCGGGAAACGGGGTAAATTGTCCGCTAGAGAGTAAACACAAAGTAAGAATATACTTTGATTTTTCCCCTCCTCAACAATCTTTCCAATGTAGTTTTTACAAACGCGACTTTCGACGGCATTGTTAAAATACCCGCAGCAGTTTATCTATGTTTCTCAATGTCAGCTGTTATTATTTAATACCCGGAAGTCTTAAACCGGAAGCTACCGAAAATTTCGTATCTCCAATTAAGAGTATTCAAGAAAAGATAACAACAGTTTCTGAAAAGGCCTATATATAGGTAAAGGCTAAAGAGTTGTCTCTCTTAGATCTCATAATACAACACAGCCATACAGTATTCTTGTGTTGTTAAAACTAGTCCTTCTTAGGTCAGACCTTATTTGGATTGAACGCTGTTTTCAACAGTACTCCTCTTAAAAATCGGAGGCCTGTTGTATTGATCTCTTTTGAAATTGCTTCACGGGCAAAGACGCAGCAATAAAACACCACTTAATGAAATATGGTTCTACTCCTCTTGCCTCTTCTTGGAGTTCGTGTATTTACAACGATGGCGTTTAAACACCAGGGTCTTCCCCAGGATTTTTTTCAGGCGCTGGGGAGGATGGGGGAGGGTCAAGGGAGGGGGTCATCCCCCTCCCTTTTCGATTTTTTTTTTATATATGTGTACCAAAATGGTGAGTTTTAAGGTATGTTGTGAAAATAAAAGACAAAAGAAAGTGTCCCATAATATATTTAAATCAACACATTTGCTAGACAAAAAAAATGAGTGATAGTCTACAAAATTAAATTTTCAAAACTCCATATACAGTACTTCAATGTGCATTTCTATTTTGAATACTCTACTTCTCATTGGTTTTGCTTTGAACCATTCATCCTGAACTTTTTTAAATTGGAAATTCTGTAAGTCTAGAGGACATGCATGTTGAATCCCTTTAACAGTCTGAAATGAAAATGTGAACCTCTATTATTATTATCTTTCAGACACATCTTGAATCAGAAGTATATAGAAGTGTTGAGCAACATCCCATTTAAACAAAATATGTCCAATTGGTGTCACAGCCTCCCCCTCACATTTAATAGATTTATTCAAGGACATGTATCCATCTGGTCAATATGGAGTACCAATGTGATTCTCATAGCAAAGAGTGTATGGGCTCTCGAGAACCATTGTCCCCATTCAGCATAGATCTTTGTTGACATATAAATTAAATCACAAACATGATTTATTATTTATCGTATTCTTCATGTCAGAGTACTGTGAAGGTTGCAAGAAGACTACATCAAAATGAATAGTGTTTTCATAGGAGCAAAGCAAAACAAAATTATGAAAAACTAGATCAATCATAGAAGCATCCAACTATTTTACAAAATTAAGAATGTTTCCATGAAAAGCTAGATGTTTTCCTTCGTTAAGTTTATAACAAACTTTTTTTCTGACATCCTGTGTTACTTCATGTCAGTTGTTAATTCTAAAGAACCATAACACCATACTACATGTATATTATTTAAGTATTGAGTATTGCAGCCAGTTTTTATCCTTTATCGAATATCATCTGATGGCTTGCAAGTGAAAATTCTCCATCAGTACTATTATTACAGCCTTACTTAAACAGAAATGTTCTTTTTAAACAACTCACACAAATCCATAAGTGGCATGCAACTAATGGTTTGAGTGAGTTTTCTTCATCAACCAGTGAAGATTCCTGAAGGCAGCCATACGGCTTGGAGGATCAAGCTTATTTGAACTTTGATACAGGATTCCTATGTCTGGAGGCTGGTCAAAGTCTTTTTGCTTCTTTGTGCTTGCGTCTTTTCATGTCAGGTAACATAGTCATGACTAGCCAAATACATAGCAATCTGCATGTCTACCCGAAATGCCTTTTACAATGGGGCATCACTAGGAATTTGTTAAATTATTTCTCACTAGTCTATTCATTAAAAAAAGACAAGTTCATAGATAATCATGGTGTCACAAATTATTATTTTGTATGCAACATTTGACTCTCTGTCAACAGTATTTTATGTATTGTATACGGGTTTCCTGGGATTCACAGTACGAGACTAGGGCTCTGTCATGTCTTGCCTGAAGGATCAAACCAAAACTCCAAGTTACAATTCCTTCACCTTAACCACTTGGAGGTTTGTTCATTGTTTAACAAAGTGAACATGACTATAGCTGCAGTGTCAATACCTGTAGACATTTTTGCATACAAGAGGCACTTAACACATAGTCCTCATATTATAAAATTGTTCGTAAGAAATTCCAGAAATGAGGAGCTTGCTCAGGTTCACTTGGTGTATTTGTCACATTGAGCTCAACAAGTATTTTGACGTTTGAAAAATTACGTTATGCCTGAGCCCACCAGATGATCATTTCATCTCAGCAGTTTATGTATACAGATACTACAAAACCGGTTTTGGGCATATTTATAGTGAAACTAAGTTGCCGAGGAACTGAATTTTATAACTTACCCGGTCAAAATAATTCGATGTGAAGAAAGATATTGCCGGATGCAAAACTTTCTCAATATTTCCCGATCACGTCATATTAGTTTGTCTAATAACTTACCATGACAAACCAAGGAAATCGGCGATGTGGAGATGGATGTCTGAATCAGGTGTTTTTACATAAAACTCCCGTCTATAGTATCATAGAAAGTGACAGAAGCCATGTCAATTAAGTAAAGTCTATTTCTCACTCCAAGTGCGATCTTTTAACACGCATCATAGATCTTTCCTTTTAGGACAAAGCACGTGCCATAACGCCAATACACACGCTCATGTCTGTACCTATGACGACGTCGCATAAACCGAGTGTGTAAACGCCTATCGACTTTTTTATCAGCTGTAAGTTACTACTTTATAGACTGGCGGTTTATCTAGAATATACTGCCATTGACGTTGACTCCATTTGGGGTCAATTTAAAGCGCTGCGGACACATTTAGAGCGCCGCGGGAGTCAGCTAAGGCGCCGCGGGAGTGCTTATTTTGAAAGTCAAGCGCAGCGGAGCCGCGGCGCTTTACGGGGCTGGGGAAGACCCTGAACACGTATATATTTGGGACAAGGTCGGGTAAGGCATTTGTGGTGTGGTGGTAAGAGTGTAGAACTTAAAATGACTCAACCTCTCTTAGTGCAGCTTCAACTAACGTTGACGATATATTTGAATATTCATGAAAGGTTTTCCCATGGATGACTTACAGTTTGCCAATGGTTCTATCCAGGTTCAGAAGGCCTTATATGCTTTTACACTTGGGGCTTCAAACACCGCTTATTGGCCTGGGATCGCAATATTGGTGAAATACATGAACAAATACACATTGGGTGCGATATAATAACATGAGAGTCGGATCCTTATTAATTTATAAGAGTATTACATCACAACAACATTGGGTGCGATATAACAACTCGTTACGAGCAATTTCTCCTTTTCCCGCAATGTTGGCTGAAGTCGTCTGCAACAAAGTGGTCAAATGTCGTTATTGTTTGGGAAAGGGTTACCAAGCTATCAAATAAGCCAGTAGCCTAGCCCTAGCATGCTGGATGCTTTTCTAAAAATATATTTTTGTGTCGTCTGCTTTCCAAAATTTTAGATATCTGCTTGATGAGAAAAGATGAGTCAGAGAAGCAAACAGGTAAGATCACAGGCCAACCGCCAATTTAATTGGCGGCTGGCCTGTGATCTTATCTGTTTGCATAAAGCATGAAGTCGGTTCCAGGACTATAAGGGTTAATGACTCGCTGTTTTTTCCTATATAGACATGTACAAGCACTTGCATTTAAATGTGTCAGTTTATTATTCTTTACTGTTGATTTATTGAATATGCTTCAGATGATTACCAACTATTTGTTGTTGTGGACTCGTCCAAATTCAAAGTATAATTTATCCAGGAAGCCAATCAAACGTCTATCAAGTTTTAAGATTTAAAACCCAAAAATCTAATGTGTTTATTTTTATATGAAATTTTGAGTCATTTTTTTTAACAGAATTGATCTACATAATTTTGATAAAAGAAAATATATTTTTTATAAAAACAATGAATGCAAACGACAATGAGAAACAAGGTATATATCCCCTATCAGTTATCTGCTTAACCCATTACAAAACAATTACGACATTTGACCAGTTTGTTGCATACGACTCGAGAAAACATGGTGAGAACAGGAGAAGTTACTCTTTGCGAGCAATGTTTTCTGCTCAATCAGAAGATTGTTTTCCAATTTCATCACACTTTGGAATGTCGTCTGTAAATTCTCTAAATTTGGGACAGTCGAAAATTTGGCGTTTGGTAAAGGGTTAAACGTCGTCTTGCTATCGGATAAACTTTGTCGCCTGAAAGGAGTACGTATCAAATCAGGGACCGGCCGGCTGTGTGCACTTTCTTCCGGGCATGTGAAGTTGTTAATACAAGTAAAACACGCACTTTTTTCTTATTCTGTTTTATTTCATTTCTTTATCGTCTCATATTTATGTATTAGAACATTTAGAAATTAGCATCAATTTCATTCCGTTAACCATACGTGGTCGTGGGTTTATCCATCACTTCCGTCGTCGTGTCAAGATGCGCACGCACGCAGCTGTCAAACATGGCTGACAGCACGAAAAAAGAGAAAATAGCTGCTGCGAGAAAGAAAGTATGGGGTTTCTCTTCTCTTATCACTGTTTTGTTGTGAATAAATAGACAGACGGGTCGACAAACACATTTTGAATAGTGCATTCGATTCCAATTTAAGATTGACAAAGTATTTTTGGGTTTATTTAGAAAAATATTTGAACCGGTGTTGCAAAGTTCATAAGTTGTAAGCATTGGAATGCTTATTTTGCATAAGATGGTGGGAGAGTAGCTAATATATATAGGTGCTACCTATTTTTCAGACTCGTAGTTTCTGTAAAGCCGTCGAGATATGTTTTAAACAAAGAATTTGGTGCTATGACCTGGCTTGCTTAAGGAAATTATCACTCCTTAGTTAATATGTTACAATGGCAAATTAATGAATAGAGTTGTCTACAGATACTGGTAGTCCTGCAATTACTTTATTTCGGATTAATACATTAACAATAGTCTGGATGTTTACGGAGCTGTTATACCGTGCATATATTGATTGACAATTATGATCAATTTACTTCTCCCATAAAGAAATTTTTGAATGGTCTTTTTAGCCTGAGGTCTTTGGTCGTGATTATACCCAACACCTAGTGTGGGGTATACATGCGGACCAGGACCCAAGGCATTTGTGATATTTCTATAGCTATATAAGTTGACCGTGTCTTCCAGTCTTTCCGAAATATGAAAAAAACTGCCTGTCCACCGGACAGGCAGTCTTGAAATTGTTGTCTGTCCGAAACCAAAAGTGCCTGTCCGAATTTTTTTGTCATAGAAATGCTTGTTTTAGTACACGTTAGTGAAGCGTGATATTTAGCAGTCTGTATCACTGTATTTCTAAAATTTTGACCTTGTGTAGAGGCACTGTCATTGGTCTGTATGCCAGTCCATGGTATTATCCTAAGAAAACACAGTTTACTACCAAATAGTAGCAAGTTCGCTGAAAATTAATAATTCACCTAGTCTGAGCTTGGTGAAACTCTAGAACAAAAGTAAATCTAAATAGCTGACGCTGAAAAATAATAAACATTCATGTTTTCAAACATTTATTCTCTCAAGTAGAGCATCAACATTTCTGTATTAGCCATCTCGCTTTGAAAATCAAAACAATCATCATCATCAAAGTCATTGCCTATGTCACACAGTTTGTCTACTGCTACATCAAACGAAAAAGTTGAGGACATTTGAACATCAACAATATCAACCACTCGCGACCCTTCAGCCACTGCTGCTGAAACGACCTCTCCCTTTTAGCCTCATAATATTTTAATTTCTCTTTTTTTGCCTCTGTAGAAAGTTTAAGTCTCTTAGCTGGTTTCGCACCTTCAACATACTTCAAAAACGACATTTCCAGCTGTGTTTATATGATTGAAAGGTAAAGGTCGTCAACGCTTGTTAGGAAATAATTCATTGGCTGTAATAATAACTAATGAAGCGGATAAGCCAATCAAATCGACGATAACAACGCGCGTTGCAAGGGAGATCACTCTAACTTATTCAAACATTAAAGACCGAAAAATACTCAAAATTACCGACAGTAACGTCGTCGTTTGGTGGTATTTCGCATTTTTGTAATCTTTTCATATTTAAGTACTACCAAAAAAAATGCCGGACGCACGGACCGTCAGAATGCGATTTTACGGCGGTCCGAAATGAAATTTGCCGGTCGGGACCGGCGGACCGGCACTTTTTGGAAAGTCTGGTCTTCAAACCCTGGCGACTTGATTAAGTCACCAGTGGCCAGTTACATACAAACAAGACAGGAGCTGTGGTTTTTATATTTCAAATAGAATTTGACTTCATTCCGATTTACTCTTAAATAATGATTATTTTCATTTTGCAGAATCGTCCAAAGAATTATGTAGTAATGGGAATTGGAGAAGTCATTTCAACGATATTTCAGTTACTGCACCGACTTTTTTAGTAATAGTGAGGAAGGGAAATTCAAATGTAAAATCCGGAAAAACTCTCCAAATCAAGTGTATATATCGTTCATGAGGTCAGGTATGCATCAGGTTTTGCATTGGGAGCATTGTCCCGTTATGAAAAAGGTTTTTATTGAAAGAATTCAACACGATGATATGCGTATAGTAACTGGTCTTACAAGGTTCGTTACTCCCCAAAATATGTTAGGAACTGAAAGAGGTTGGTCATCACTTGCTGATAGATGGAAATACCGAAAACCAGTTTTGCCATACAAAATTCAAAATTGACAAGCACTAAATCATGTATCACAAATATTCCCCTCAATTGCAGAGAACAGAACACATAATCAGTTACGAAATGCTAATGACATTTATTCATTGACCGACGAGCTTAACTAGTTGCTATCTGTTTTATCCCATCTTTTGCCACTTGACCTACAAAATGAAATCAAAATGATCCCATCTCTTTCATGTTTTATTTGCAATTCTTCGCTCAATAACCAACATACTATATAATAGGTGAGCGGATATTCTTGGTTGCATGCTCGACTAGAAATAACGTAAGTAATTTCCATGCAGACAATATTTCTGATAACATTAATTGTGAATTTTGACTCTATGAAGTGGATGCAGAAAATCTGTCTTTATACAAACCAAATATCATACTCAAAGGTTGTCAATATTTCGCCTCTATCGGCGTCCCTATCCCTTTCAACCTTCTCAACTTAAATATGCTATTAATTGGGAACCAATATCTATGTTACAAATCAAACTATTAAAATCTTCCTAGCTGTCTGACCTTTTAACAAGGGATCACAAATTATTATCCTTGAATACAATATTGTTGATTTTTTTTAGTGAAAATATCCTGCTTTGTCAAGCTTTCTAACCCACTAAACAAGTTGACAGACTATCTATATAGCGTTTCAATGTGTAATTTGTTCTTTCCTTTCTTTCTATTTTTTTATGTCTTTTTCCCCAAATTCATGGAATCAATGCATTGTCATTTGAAATTAAAAGAACATTTTTGTTACATTACTAGATCTAAAATGAGTGTTAATCAATTAATTTTACTTTGTTTAAGTAACAAACCGCTAAAAACTGGCATTAAAATAACCTATCAATCAATCTAAAGAAAATCTGAAGTCATAGGGTACCTCTAAGGTTACGGAAATGTCCAATTAGTTACGATTACATTAAACATTTCCGTGAATCCAATCTCCTAGGCGCTTTTTGTGTTATAACATGCGTCTACATTTTTATACTCCATCACATCCGGGTCACTGTAATGTGTTCCTGCAAATCTCACACCAACTCTCGCTAAAATATGAGTGCAAAAATGCCGATTTCTTTTGAAAACATTTCTGTTGTTTGGTTTCTAATCCAACATCGAAAGAACTTATTAAAATAAAGAAGACTGATATTGAGTAAAGCAAAAAATAAACCTCAAAGCGTTTCGGCTTTGGGTGACGTAGCTCGCGTGCTGGTGACGTTCATGTGAACGCACACACGATTTCGCGCTTCATTGAGTTGCAAAGGATTCAACCTGACGCTTTTTTAGTTGAAAGCAAGCGTCTGCTTATCTTTTTCGATCACACTCAAAATGGCGGACTCGAAAAATAAAAAAATGCCAGGGCCCTGGAGTGGGACATTCTGCTCAGGTTGTACAGTATAGGATTAAAATCTATTTTTTTCTATTTTCTTATTTTTCGCGATCACGCGTGTTACCTATGAACGAAAAAAACATTTAATGTTTTTTTCGTATTAGATACTTCCGTTTGTAAACGCTGCTTCCCACCAATGGAAAGATTCATGTTGAACGTTTTGAATGCTTCAAATTGCCAACTCAAGAATTTTAGAGACCTCAAAAAGAGACAATATCAAGCATTTCTACTTAGTTCCTGTGATTGCTCATTGGAATTAGCTTACAGAGGACATAGTTAATGCGCCATTCATCAACACACTTTAGTAATGTCTTGACAAGTTTATGAAAGGCCATCAATATGCAATTTTACTGGAAAACAAATCATGGGCAACAACTCTTGAGGTCATAAAAGATCCCTGATCTTGCAACTCTTCGCTTGATATGTATGAAAGAGAGGACAGGTGCATCTAATGTTTGGCTCGAACCCACAACCATCTTAACACTAGTGCAATGCTCTACCAAATATAGCTTACTTGGTGACTGTTCTGGCCCCTACACATAACACTTGTTAGTGTAGTTCAAACTACTTTTATTTATTTAACAAGTTATAAGTTCTTTCAATTCATTCTTTAATCTAGCTCTTTGATTAACAACCAGTAGTATTGCAAAATTTGGATTAATGAAGTCACAAGATTGATGGCACTACAAGCATGCCCTGAAACCATTACCCATTGTCACAAGTCAACTTTTATTTGAAAGCAATGCCTTACCAACATGATGGGACAGAGATAGACTGTCTAAGTTTGATTCAGGGACCAGTGCAAGGCTTTTTTCCCCCTTGAATTGGGAAAACTCCCAAGCCTGTTGAATTTTGGAAGTGTTATCCCTAAAATTCCTGATTTGGGAAGCCAAAAAGCTGGTATGACTTTGAATTTTTGGGAAAACTGCATGATTTTAAAGAAATTTCCAATTGGGAAGGTGTGATGACTTTGAACTTTTGGGAAAACTGCATGATTTTAAAAAAATTTCCAATTGGGAAGGTGCCTTTTATAGGCCCCTGTTATATGACATTGAAAATGCCATGCAATTGATTCGGCTACATAACTGAACCGAATACATGTTGAAAGTGCAATTAACCCATGACAAAAACACTGCCTAGTCATTTATGAGTACCCATATTTTTTCAGTTAAAGCAGTTCCAGAAGACAGGCAAAGGACCCAAATCTCGTGACTCCACCGTCAGTCCTAAAGCAAAGATTCAAAAAAGTGATATAAGAAACAGTAGAGATAGTGTGGGGAACGATATTGAGTTAGAGAGAACAGACAACAGTATAAGTGATTATAGTTACTCGGACAATACACTCAATTCCACATCCGAAATAGCAGATCTATCAGTTGGAAGTGCTAACTCACATAGTGCCCTAGGTGACAATCATACGGACATTGCGGATAAGAAAGATATATCTGATAAAACTCAACAACCGACGAATTTGAATTCACAGTCTAGAACAGGACAGGTACTTATTAGTGCTTTTATTTTCATTTGTCCATTTCTCTGTGTGAAATTTGATTTGTAGTTTCTGTTTTCAGTCATTCATGCATACTGGTTTAACACATTACCAAACAGTAACGACATTTGACCCGTTTGTTGCAAACGACTCTGGAAAACATTCTTAACAAGCAATTTCTCCTTTTCCCACAATGTATTCTGCCCTATCAGAAGATTATTTTTCAATTTAATCACTTTTTGAAAGTCGTCTGCAACCACTTTCAATTTGTGACAGTTGAAAATTTGGCGTTTGGTAAAGGGTTAATACTTCTGCTATAAAAGATATGAGAATCCCCTGTGGCAAAAGAAGAAAGTCTAATGATGAGCAAAAAGTCATAATTTGTTTCTTCTAGAAAAAAAATGTATCGCAACTAGAGATTTCTGTCTTACAGAAGTTTTTCTCATTCTGTCATTGCATTGCAATAGCACTGAAAAATTGTTTATACAATATGAAATTCCAACAAAAGAAATCCTACTGTCATTCACCAGGTGTCTGTCATATTAATTGTGGTCACATAAATCAACATTTACTGCATTTTTTGTATATAAAACTGAAAAGATTACTTTCCAAAAGAAGAGAAAATGATTTTTTTCTTTTCAATGTTCTATATTGATTCTTACTTATGGTTATAATTCATGTTTAGTCCAAGGTAAAAGTTCTGTTCAGTACTAAAAAGCATAATCAAGAAGTTGAGCGCATGGATAGGCAGTGGTCAACAGAGGCTGCCATTTCTTTTGAAAGCCACTCATCCTGCAGGGTGATAACCAACAGTAACATCGTTTTCTGGTGGTATTTCGCAATTTTGTAATGGTTTTCATATTTAAAGTCTACAAAAAATTCCAGAAAAAAAGAACGTCAGAATGCGATTATATGGCAGTGTGAAATGAAATTTGCCAGTTGGGTTGAGGACTGGCTTACTGGCACTTTTGGGAAAAACTGATTAAGAATTTGACTATTGGCAAGATACCTCTTATTTTGATCTCTGGCTTTCTAAGATAATGCAGAAGTTTTACACAAGTGATCATTCAAACAAGTTCTCTTCTATTTTACAGACTCCTTCCCCTTACCAGCAAGACACCAGATTTCAGTAAGTAATTTAGCCTCAGGTAAAGGGAGAGATATTAATCCTCATATGAAATAACAACGAAAATTTAGTTTTAACTTATCTTTATTTACATTGATTATGATACAAATTCTTGAAAATTAATAACTTTTGCCCTTATGGATTAATGAAAAGTGGATGATTTGATCCCAGGCTTCTACTTGTGGGATTCAAACTTGTGAAGCCACAGTGTCCCAAGGATGACATTCTACCCTGGATCGCTGTGCCAACTGCATAACGATGTACGATCCCAATTTAATGTCATTTAGTGAGTCTGACTACGAATACCAGGGTCTTTGATTTAGAGACCAAAGCTTTGTTAACCCTTTACCAAACACCAAATTTTCAACTGTGCCAATTTGAAAGAGTTTGCAGATTACATTTTAAAATGTGATGAAATTGAAAATAATCTTCTGATATGGCAGAAGATATTGTGGGAAAAGGAGTAATTGCTCGTTAAATCAATTTCTCCTTTTTCCACCATGTTTTCCAGAGTCTGTAAACTGTTTGTGCAGTACTGGTGAGGAAATACCAGGAGAATCGATAGGTGTATTTTTATAACCATCATTTACCGAAAAAGCACAAAATGTTGTTAAAACTTACCTTTCAATTTCAAGTTCATAGCTAAAAACAGAATGCATTGTTTTCTTGTTATATAGATATAATAGGAGACAGTTTTCATCAAACATGGCTGAGAGGTAAACTGTTTTATCCATACAGTTTTGTTATGCTATTGCCCTAACTATGAAAGGTGTTTAAATTGCATGATATGGACACCAGCTTGTAATGAATGGCAAACTAGTGAAATTAATAAACTTATTGAATCTAATAGATTAATTACAGGAGTGTGACAGTCTTTCAAATTGAGCACTTAATTAAAAAGAAATAATAATAAATAAAAAACACTGAGTATTTCAAATACAGTGATGTCTCGTTAATCCGAACACGTCCGTTCCCAACAAAATATCCGGATGACCGAATTATCCGGACTAAAGAAGCAGAGCATGTTCTAATACACAATAAGACATAAACAGTCTATATGCGTGTGTTTACTTATAACCCTTTAGCAAATGCCAAATTGCCGACCGTCCCAAATTGAAAGAGTTTGCAGACGACATTTCAAAACGTCATGAAATTCAAAAATAATCTTCTGATATGGCAGAAAACATTGTGGGAAAAGGAGAAATTGCTCGTCACGAGCAATTTCTCCTTTACCCACAATGTTTTCAAAAGTCGTCTGCAATAAACTGGTCCAATAATTCCGTTCCCTTACAATTTAGTTCGGATTGCGAGACATTCGGATAATCGGGGTCCGGATAAACGAGGCCTTACTGTATATTGTGATAAATCATATTTTGAAGGGTACCACATTAATTAGAATATAGGGGTCCTGCACGGCCCAGTGGTTTAGGTGTTATACTTGTTACTCTAGGGTTCAGGGTTTGAGCCTCACCAGGGCTACTGGTTTAGTGGGAGTGTCCTTTGGCAAGACACTTCAGAGCTCAAACATAGATCCCGGGAACCACAGGAAAGCTGCACTATAACTGAAAGATTGTTGACACAGCATAAAACCTATGTAAAAAAAATAAGATGATATTAATTTACATACTTTACTGTTGCTCTTGAATTGGAGAATGGGATATCCCTTTAGCATAAACATATGGACTTTTGCAGTGATGTAACACTTACTAATTTACTGCTAACCAAATTGAAAACAACAGTGTTTATTATGTAGGAAGTTCGCTTACCCATTATCGAACATTAACGACATTTAACCACTTTGATGCAGACGACTCTTGAAAATATTGTGGGAAATGGAGAAATTGCTCTTAACAAGCAATTTCTCCTTTACCCACAATGTTTTCTGCCCTATCAGAAGATTATTTTCCAATTTTATCACATTTTTAAATGTCGTCTGCAAACTCTTTCAATTTGAGACAGTCTAAAATTTGGCATTTGGTAAGGGTTAAACATAGTACTAAATGCAGTGTCTTATATCAAGCTGGTGCCATATCTTAATGCCGTTTCATAAATTGCTTCATAAATTGGCAGCTATAGAAATTCTTTTTTGGTGTTTTTCTTGAAATGCATGGAAATCTGCTCTTCTTGTGTCAATTTTACCTGCGACAAAATAAGTATTGGCTTTCTTTTTACTGGAATGGTAAAGGAACTTTGTTTTCTTATTGTCGATTGATTAGCATAATAATCAAATATTGATATGATAATAATCTATTGATATTATTGATATTTTGCAATTGTCAGCCACTAATGCTAGGGTGGCAAAATCCATTGTCTGTATTGCCCAGCTCATAAGAAAAGCCTTCACAGACAAATGATTTTTAAAGTTCACTGAAATTTTCAATGGAACCATTATACGGACAAGCTCAGAAAAATATTAGGGATTTACAAACAAGTAAATCAAATTCAGATTTCGCCACCCCTGACAAATGCCTTTGTTAACAAGTCAACATTTTGATATAAGATAGAAAAACAATTTGTATGCTAGACAAAATAAAGAGAATTAGACTTTGGAAATCTATACAATATTGGCCTATGTTTGAATAATCAATAATTTGTATCAATCAATCCTTTAAAGATGCTTCTTCACACTTAAAACAATTTGCGGGTCAAAATAAAATTTTGAAACATTACAGTTTTTGTATTACATTATCATATTCGATGAAAAATGACTCCCACATGAGAATTTTTTTCAAAATGTTTCAATATATTTAAGTATGTACACACATTTTATGCGATGGATTGCAAAACCGTTGCAACGCTTTTGGATCTGGATACATATTTATGAAATTCATTCAGGTTCCAAAAACTTTTGAACTAATTAACTTTAATTCTAATGGCTATTTTAAAATATGTCTCATACAATAGTACAGTTGCTATACAGTTTTAAAGAAAAACAATTTTAATGTTCAAGTTTTCTCACATCTGTGAACAAGCAGCTTTAAGAGTAACTCTTGAAATCTTTCTATACTTTTATCTTGGCTACGAAATATCAACAATGGTGCATGTTAATTAATTATAGTTGCTTAACCTATTACCAAACAATCACATTTGACCACTTAGTTGCAGACGACTCTGGAAAACATTAATGGGAATAGGAGGAATTGCTTGTGACAATTAATTTCTCCTTTTCCTCAATGTTTTCTGCCCTATCAGAAGGTTGTGTTTCAATTTCATTACATTTTGAAATAGTGTCTGCAATCTTTTTCATTTTGGACAGTCGAAAATTTGGCATTTGGTAAAGGGTTAACTGAGTAGCTTTGCTCATTTTCAGTATTGATTTTGTTTTTTGTATGGATTTATATTTTTCTCCCCTTAGGATAGAATTTGTTTTAAACACTTATTTTTACCCTATTATGTCTTGTGTGATTTTGAGACTTACAAGTACGATATGAAAGCACAATTATGCAACAATTTCCAAGAGGGAAACAATTCCATACAATACAATGATTTTATTTGTAATGTAAAACTGTATTATACAAAGTCATTTGCATTTTACAAGATAACAAAATTGATTTCAAATGATAATGATGTTATGATAGCACAAGTTATTAGTGATGAGTAACTAACAGGGTTCTCTCTGGCTAAAATTTTCTTTGCGCCAACACTTGCGCCAAATTCAAAAAGTTGGAGCCAAATTCAAAACGTTGGAGCCAAATTCAATAAGTTGGAGCCAAAATAGTCTTCTGTAGAAGGGGAAATCCTTCATCAGGGTCATTTACGGTTCTAAAGAGGTTCTCAAGTGTTATTCTAATAGTAAAGTAATGATGTGCTTAGAAAGTTTTGTTTAAAAATATTGCTATTTTAAATATATATAGCCACATTTAGAATTTCTTTTATGTTTTTTGGTGCCATAAGTGTTTCGAATTTGTTAAGATTTGGCCCCACTGCACCGGGGTTCAAATCCTGGTGTCCGTGTTGGATTTTATGAGAGGCAGTCTCCCGACTGACTTACGGAATGTTGATGGTTCTACCTGCTTTGACCAGCCCTTATGGGCAGTTGAGTATGGGGTCTTCCTCCATCATTAAGAGTCGGGCATCGCTACACAACTGAAATAATGTTGATGTGATGTAAAACCTATATAAAAAAAAGTCTGGCATCGCTACATAACTGATATGATTTTGACGTGATATAAAAACCTGTATAATCAAACAAAAAAAACATGAATGCTTACACTTCTGTGATTTACATTTTCAGACCGACAGCTTCAACGGAAAGCCTGCATCAACTTTCCAGGCAGATCAATGGAATACTTGCTGAGGTAGGTCACAGACAGTTCTTTATGGAAATCAATAGGATATTACTTTAAAAAAAAGCATTATTAATAACGCTTTCTTTTGATATAGAGTAAAAAGCCATTGTTACAAAAGGATAAATTGTTTGCGCAAAAAGATGATAATGCTCAAATTTGGGCAAGTCCGCCTTTTCTTGGAATTAATTTTTCCCTACCAGAGCTCATTGATCAATTATGTTCATGTGGGAAAGCAGTCAGTGGCTTGGAAAGAATTTTGCGCTATACTGGTGAGGAAATTCAAGGAGTATGGATATGTGTGCTGAATGCTGCAATATGACTGAAATACTGTTAAAAACATTGTTAAACACCAATTCAACGTACTGATTAATGTTTTTACAGTCCCCAGTAGGTTTTGAATCCGAGCCCGGCCAGTCCAGTGTTGTGGAGTTGGAGGCAAGAAACAGGGAACTAGCGGCTCTGCTGGCCCAGCATTCACAGGCCAATGAGCAACTCACTCAACAAAACGAGCAAATTGTAAGAGTGACTTATAAATATTAACCCTTATAGTGTTTGAACCCACTTCATGTTGCAGTTGTGGTTTAGATCTGTGTATAACTGAACATTTCTTTTTGAAATGGTGCTAAAATACCCTTAAAGTGCTGGAACCAACGTCATGCTTAAGCAAACAGGTTAGATCCAGCCCAGCTGCCAAGTAAATTAAGCAAATATGCGGTCTTTTGTTCTTAGGAAATCTTTGTTAAATTTTGCATGCATGTTGGTATCTCAAGATCTATGATGAGGAATCATTGTATGCATCCTCATATTTTAGAAACAAATGATATTTCATTGACCCTATACCCCTCTCCAACATTATCAAATAGTCAAGCGTGCTGGTCCCCAGGGGCCCGTTTTACTAAACAACTTACGGAAAATGTTTGCGTAAGTCATAATTGATAAACATGGATAGTATCTTCAAAGAACGTACAATATTGCAATGTGACACATCATTGGAAGCGTCTCGGAGAGACGATTCCAATGATGTGTTACTTTGCAATATTGCTTAGCCAAATATTGATAAAAGAGGAATTGTTGTTTTAGACTTACGGAAATCTTAAGCGTAAACTGTTTAGTAAAACGGTACCCAGGACTACTAACAAATGATATTTCATTGACCCTATACCCCTCTCCAACATTATCAAATAGTCAAGCGTGCTGGTCTCCTGGACTACTAACAAATGATATTTCATTGACCCTATACCCCTCTCCAACATTATCAAATAGTCAAGTGTGCTGGTCTCCTGGACTACTAACAAATGATATTTCATTGACCCTATACCCCTCTCCAACATTATCAAATAGTCAAGCGTGCTGGTCTCCTGGACTACTAACAAATGATATTTCATTGACCCTATACCCCTCTCCAACATTATCAAATAGTCAAGCGTGCTGGTCTTATGGACTACTAACAAATGATATTTCATTGACCCTATACCCCTCTCCAACATTATCAAATAGTCAAGTGTGGTGGTCTCCTGGACTACTAACAAATGATATTTCATTGACCCTATACCCCTCTCCAACATTATCAAATAGTCAAGCGTGCTGGTCTCCTGGACTACTAACAAATGATATTTCATTGACCCTACCCCTCTCCAACATTATCAAATAGTCAAGTGTGCTGGTCTTATGGACTACTAACAAATGATATTTCATTGACCCTATACCCCTCTCCAACATTATCAAATAGTCAAATTGCTGGTCTTATGGACTACTAACAAATAGTATTTCATTGACCTATACCCTCTCAACATTATCAAATAGTCAAGTGCTGGTCTCTGGACTACTAACAAATGATATTTCATTGACCTATACCCCTCTCCAACATTATCAAATAGTCAAGTGTGCTGGTCTTATGGACTACTAACAAATGATATTTCATTGACCCTATACCCCTCTCCAACATTATCAAATAGTCAAGTGTGCTGGTCTTATGGACTACTAACAAATGATATTTCATTGACCCTATACCCCTCTCCAAAATTATCGAATAGTCAAGCGTGCTGGTCTTATGGACTACTAACAAATGATATTTCATTGACCCTATACCCCTCTCCAACATAATCAAATAGTCAAGTGTGCTGGTCTCCTGGACTACTAACAAATGATATTTCATTGACCCTATACCCCTCTCCAACATTATCAAATAGTCAAGCGTGCTGGTCTTCTGGACTACTAACAAATGATATTTCATTGACCCTATACCCCTCTCCAACATTATCAAATAGTCAAGCGTGCTGGTCTTATGGACTACTAACAAATGATATTTCATTGACCCTATACCCCTCTCCAACATTATCAAATAGTCAAGTGTGCTGGTCTCCTGGACTACTAACAAATGATATTTCATTGACCCTATACCCCTCTCCAACATTATCAAATAATCAAGCGTGCTGGTCTCCTGGACTACTAACAAATGATATTTCATTGACCCTATACCTCTCTCCAACATTATCAAATAGTCAAGCGTGCTGGTCTTATGGACTACTAACAAATGATATTTCATTGACCCTATACCCCTCTCCAACATTATCAAATAGTTAAGCGTGCTGGTCTCCTGGACTACTAACAAATGATATTTCATTGACCCTATACCCCTCTCCAACATTATCAAATAGTCAAGTGTGCTTGTCTCCTGGACTACTAACAAATGATATTTCATTGACCCTATACCCCTCTCCAACATTATCAAATAGTCAAGCGTGCTGGTCTCATGGACTACTAACAAATGATATTTCATTGACCCTATACCCCTCTCCAACATTATCAAATAGTCAAGTGTGCTGGTCTTCTGGACTACTAACAAATGATATTTCATTGACCCTATACCCCTCTCCAACATTATCAAATAGTCAAGTGTGCTGGTCTTATGGACTACTAACAAATGATATTTCATTGACCCTATACCCCTCTCCAAAATTATCGAATAGTCAAGCGTGCTGGTCTTATGGACTACTAACAAATGATATTTCATTGACCCTATACCCCTCTCCAACATAATCAAATAGTCAAGTGTGCTGGTCTCCTGGACTACTAACAAATGATATTTCATTGACCCTATACCCCTCTCCAACATTATCAAATAGTCAAGCGTGCTGGTCTTATGGACTACTAACAAATGATATTTCATTGACCCTATACCCCTCTCCAACATTATCAAATAGTCAAGCGTGCTGGTCTTATGGACTACTTACAAATGATATTTCATTGACCCTATACCCCTCTCCAACATTATTAAATAGTCAAGCGTGCTGGTCTCCTGGACTACTAACAAATGATATTTCATTGACCCTATACCCCTCTCCAACATTATCAAATAGTCAAGCGTGCTGGTCTTATGGACTACTAACAAATGATATTTCATTGATCCTATACCCCTCTCCAACATTATCAAATAGTCAAGTGTGCTGGTCTCCTGGACTACTAACAAATGATATTTCATTGACCCTACACCCCTCTCCAACATTATCAAATAGTCAAGCGTGCTGGTCTCCTGGACTACTAACAAATGATATTTCATTGACCCTATACCCCTCTCCAACATTATCAAATAGTCAAGCGTGCTGGTCTTATGGACTACTAACAAATGATATTTCATTGACCCTATACTCCTCTCCAACATTATCAAATAGTCAAGTGTGCTGGTCTCCTGGACTACTAACAAATGATATTTCATTGACCCTATACCCCTCTCCAACATTATCAAATAGTCAAGTGGCTGGTCTTATGGACTACTAACAAATGATATTTCATTGACCCTATACCCCTCTCCAACATTATCAAATAGGCAAGTGTGCTGGTCTCCTGGACTACTAACAAATGATATTTCATTGACCCTATACCCCTCTCAAACATTATCAAATAGTCAAGCGTGCTGGTCTCCTGGACTACTAACAAATGATATTTCATTGACCCTATACCTCTCTCCAACATTATCAAATAGTCAAGCGTGCTGGTCTCCTGGACTACTAACAAA